>JAAXCT010001149.1:0-228150 GCA_012490785.1 Eragrostis nindensis | reverse complement strand
TTATGCGCTGCTACTGCAAGGTGGGTTTTGAGTTGGCATACCATCTGTGGCCTATGACTTGGTGGCTTCATCTTCAAAATGACATATTCAATAAAATGCAGCACTGAATGACCTGTCCCCCAATTGTATATGCAGCCTAGAGAAAAAAACAAAGAAAACAGTATGATTCTTCAGGAAGAAAAAAACATGCTATTATACCAGAAAAATTTAATGAACAATAATTAGCCATTTTAGCTCACCTTTTGCATCAATGAAAATAATTTCATGTCACTTCGTGGAACACCATAAGCAGATAAGCCTGTGAACAGATCAAGCACTGTCACTAATGTTCAGCATAAAATGGTACCCCACCCGTCTTAAGAAATATTTTCCCACTTGTGAACTACCATTGATGAAAAGAAAGGCTATAGAATTAAAGTTTACAAAATCACATACGGCATCATCAATGCATTGTATAAGTGATCCAAAATGCCAATTTTGCATCATCATTGAGATGAACAGGGGTTACTTCTGCCAACTGCTCAATGAACAACCTGCACTCTAATGGGTGATCATTAGTACTGTGTGTTAAATAACATGTTCATTTCTAAAAAATAGAAGATAATGTCTAGTACGAAAACGAAGACATGAATGTAATGATTGTTGACATAAAGCCAGTGAATTGACATATGATTTGGCACATCAGTTTTCTTAGTTTCAATGGCAATAACATAAGTGAAAGTGTCTATTTCACACATTAACTGTATATAACGATTAACAAACGACTGTTTCACATTACTGAATTTGCGAAGTGACTCCGCAGCATATTCAAGTTGTTTTGTCCCACTGACATCCATGACACTTCAGCCGCTGAACCGTAGCTTCCAATGTCAGCCCAGCTAAGCTTCTCGCGAGCTTTATAGGGATCAAAACGGTCTCGAAGCTAATAAATTGTTGCTGTAGTTCAAGTCAACTTGCGGGCTCTGTACCAAGAAGAAATGGAAGAAGGTTCGGACAGAGACAAAATGCAGAAATTGAATAGTTTCCCTGGGAGATGGAACAGACTGCTGATTTCCGTGGATGAATTTCTTGAGGCCTCTCTGCAGGAATCTGATAAGGAAATAAAAATGTTCCTCATGCAGCGGACAATGTCCTCCGAAAGTTGATTAGGATTAGCGAAGCCTTTAACAGAAATCTGTCTCTGTAATTTCATCGCTTGTTCATGCATGACGGCACGTGAATAAACCTTGTCTCCTCGAGTGGATTTTTCACTTGCGGTGTCCTGGTAGCAACATGAATTTAAAGAGTCAAGCACATAGCCAAGAAGATAAATGGAGAGCTCTATCTGAACCTCTCTCTCTCTCTCTCTCTCTTCTTCTTCGTTTTTTTTTGACGGATAGCCTCTATCTGACTTCTTACATGAAATAACTTATTTCTTATTATTGCTCAGGAAATGATGCATTTTGAACAGAATGGGAGTCGAAGTTGTTTGGTATGACTATGCTAGACCATATTGCACGTTTTGGATTGAATACAAAATCCCGATGACTATAGAACTGGCATAACTGACGAATAGGTACGGTAGTTGAATCCGTTAATCTAATTAGCGACAGAATCTCCACAAAATATTCTTCTAAGAACTTGCTGACTATGGGGCTCAACAAAATTCGAAAATCTAATTAAGCAAGATAGTCATGAGCAGGGGAACTAGTACATCTGTTTCGGCTCTTCCGGAGTGGCAGGAGCAGGCAGACGGCAACTTCTTGAGCCGGTACTCGACGAGCCTCCTCTCGTTCCTCTCCTGGATAAGCTGGAAATGCAGGGCGACCATCTCCTCCTCCAGCTTGGACACCGCCGTCTCCAGGATGCAGATGTTGGAGAGCAGCTCCTGGGCCTGCAGAGAGAGAGAGAGACGCCAGACGCACATCCTCATATCAGCACCTCGGAATCGACCCGCTGGCGTCGCAGCAACAGCAGAATACGTACGTTGGTGGGGAGGTAGGCCATGTCGGCGAGGGTGACGGCGGCGCGCTCGAGCGCGCCCTCGAGCACCGAGTGCAGCGCCGTCTCCTCCTGCAGCGCCTTCTCCAGCTTCTTCACCTGCGCAAGCACACCCAGTCAGTGTGAACGCAAGCGTGGCCATGGGCGCCTGAAGAACAAGCGGGTGAAGGAAGAGGGACTCACGTCCTGTTCCAGCTGCGACCTGCATGAGGAGGAAGAGGGGCGGGCCGGCATTAGCGGCGGCGGCGGTTGCGGGGAGAAGCCCTTCCTCGCCTTGGCCAGCGGCAGCGGCATGGTCGGCTTCCTCCTCGCCCGCGCGGCGATTTGCTTCCGCTGGAGACGGGGCTGGCGAGGCCCGTGTGCAGAGGTGAGTACGGAGGAGGCGAACGCGCCTGCTGCGGCGGCGGCAGCGAGACTTTAGTTAGAGGGGGGGGGGGGGGGGGGGGGGGGGGGGGGGGGGGGGGGGGGGTGGGGGGGTGGGACGGCTGCTTTGACTGCCAGGACTTCAAATTTTGAAATGCACGGCCTCTTATTGCCAAACAACGCCGCGTGCCCGTGTGGCGGTGGAAGAAAGAAGCGACGAGTGCGTGGAGCGGGTGGCCGAACTCGCGACTCGAGGAGGTGCGGTTGCGAGCGCGACAAGACGGAGTGCCTGCGATGCGAGGCAACATCCAACGGAATTAACCAGCTCAGTCCTCGCCTGAGCGGGCACAGTCGCTGTCACGTCCGTTCCGTTGATCCTCAGAACAGCACAGCTCGTCGCCATCGCATTTTATGGTCAAGCGTGCAAGCTTTCGCCAAGCGGCAGTGCCATCTGCCACGGAAATTGCGATGGCTCACACCTACCATTGTTTCCCCATGGATGCACGAAACTGCTCCAATAACTGGACAAGATTGTTTACGCACTCGTTCGAGGAACGGGTCGGGACAGACAGGGCGGGGGTGGGAGCGGCATGGCGGCGCGATCCGCGCGCCTATGCGCGGGCCGTGACGACCCGTCACTTGACCGCTTGTCCTAATCCAGTCTCTCAAATCTAACCCGAGCTCGTAGGTGGGGCTGCTTTTTTAACAAACCAAAGGAAGAAAGGCAAGGCAGGCTCGATCCAAGCCCGGCGCCACCGAAACCGAAGCGCTTCTGCTGTCTGGCTCGCTTGTTCCCTTGCTACGCTTTCTTCTTTGTGGGGCTGCTTTTTTATCACTCGGGCTTTGTTTACAGCTCCCGTCGCTAGTGCTCGCCAGCCTTCCGCGCTCCCGCTACCGTCCGCACGCTGCCCGACGGCGAGGTTACGGAACCCAAGGATCGGATCACGCTGCCCGTCCGGCGCGGATCCATAGCCTACTTCAAACTTGAAAACCTGATGAAGACAAAAGAAAAAAAAAAGAATGGGGAATTTGAGCTTGCACCTGGAGCATGGCACTGGGAGGGAGGCAATGGGCAGCTGGTGCACTCTGCGCATCAAATACTCACTCCGACCTCCACTGAGCAACCGGTGCAGGCTCCAGTTCATTCACTCCGATGCAGGCGATACAGCGATAATGGACAGGGCAGAGCACATTGAAGAACACAAGCGTGGCCGTCTTGCCCAAAAGCTGAAGCCACAGCTATGCATGCTGCTACTACTATTGGTCAATGAAATCTTAAGTTCCAGGAGTCAACAGAGACAGTAAAGCTTTCATTTCACTTCCAATTGAAAGCTAGCCAAGCATTGAAAGAACAGCATAGGAAGCTAAAACACTCTAGTATATGGAGAAAGGAAGTAACAAAAACTTTCATTTCACTTGAACTGCCCGGAACAGTATTTACAAGCAGAGTTGCCAGTGATCAAAAAATAAATAAATAAATACAAGCAGAGTTGCCGGCCCAACGCTTGTTCAGTCGTCAACGCACGGGGTGTGCTCTGCTGAGATCCAGTCACCCAGCTTGGTGGTAACCTTGCCACGCTCAGCCTCAGAAGGACCACCCAGACGGGGCACTGAATTTCTGAGACGAAGATTGTAGTGGATGTACTCCATCTTGCGAAACCTCTCTTGATCTGGGTAGGACCTCGTCTCACTGTGCAGCCTCTCGGATAAGCTAGTGTCAATATTGTATCTGGAAGCACCAAAGCACGTCTGGCTCAAGATCCGATTTGCGAAAGATTGCAGCTCCTGTGTGCCAGCCCCATGTTTCGACCACCAAAGATCTGCGATTCAAGTGAATGAATATAAGGATGTAATTACTTTGATCTAACAATAGGTGATCGACCCAATGATCAGTGGTTAGTTTCTACTCAGAAGGTTAACAACAAAGAATATATGATTCCACCGTAAACATGTTGAAAGAGAACCAAGTTCGGAGCACGCGTTAGGTCATTCATTATGGGGAGAACATGCACTAGAGTAGCAGAGAACTGAACCTTGTCTGAACGATGGACATCAAAATGGAAATCATGAACTTCAAAACCAAATTATTAGGCATCATCTGGGCAACATTATAATGGGAGTAAAAGTAATGCACATCATCAATAGATACCAAGCATGGATATATCTACCATCAGAACTACAAATGAAACCTTAGTTATTGTTTACTATTTCCAACCCAATCGATATTAGCATGTCTTGGAATCAACAGTGTTTTCAGTAGTTGAAGTACAAGCATGGATGATATGATCAATCAAAGCAACTTAGGAAATAATTATGGCAGGACATGAGCTCCCCAAAAGGAATGGAATAGCAGTTCTGGTAGACAGCTACGCAGGTGCAGTTACACCTCGGGAAATTATTATGTGATTATGGCATTGGCATGCAATAACCAGGGCTTCTAACCAAGGTACAATTCTATGTGCTACTGTGCCTATTGGGTACAGCACTCCACTATGGTTGAAGTTCCTAAATCTAACCAATCTAATACGTTGGATCAAAATGGTTGGATCAAAAAGATCTAACAATTCAGAAACATGAGTACTGAGTAGTACCGCAAGGGAACTCCCCATCAAATGAAACACAGTCATCTATAGGTGAGAAACCAGGAGAAAGGTACAGATAAATAATTGTTCAAATATGAAAAGGGGATTCACACAGCAAAACAATGTGTAGCGTTTACCTTGAGGCATTTCCATGGCTTCCTGACCTGCTGTGTCTGAATCAAATAAACCTGACTTTCTTTGGTACAAGTCCATCTGGTTAGCCACGAGCAATGCATCGTAGTGGCTTTTGGCCACTCGGAGAAGACAGGTTGTCATGCCGCTGCTGATTTCAGCATCATAGCGGAATCGATCAGAGTAAAAGACCCTTGGATTGAGAAAATAACCAGCAGCATGGACGGGGGAATGCAAGTAATTATCCCATATGTGGTCAATCATCTTCCAGTAATCACCATGCTCATGTCCAATATTTTGCTTGATCTCTTCTTTTGCGTTGTCCATAGCATCATACAAAACACCCAATGAGCACTTATCGGTTTCCAGTTTGAATAAAACACTGATGAGTGGGCCTGTAATCTTCAAAATGTTAGCAGCAGCACACCAGAATGCATTTTCCGACACTATTACTTCACATATCTGCCTAGACAGATTTGTACAAGCCAGATCAGAGGAAGTCCATTCTTGCGAGCTAAACATCTCCACCAGGTTTGCCCTCTGAGACACTAGCTTCTCTAGTGTGACAAATGTAGCCACATATTTCAAGTTAGAACTACTTATGACCTCACCACCCGGAATATAATTGTCTTTCAGTTCCATTGGCAAAGCATGGCCATATATAAACCTAGTGATTTGTCTTGCCTTCACTAGGACCCCATTCACATGATCAAGTGCTGCTATATTCTCAAGCAGAATGTTTATGCAATAGTCAGCACATAGTGCAATCGAGAATGAGTGGTCATATTTCTTTAGCACGGCATGCTCTGCAGCTTGCATATATGCCGACGCATCATTTATGATAATCTGAACGATATTGCGGACACCAATTTCATCAATCACTTCACAAACCATTGATGCAAGATCATCAACGTCATTAATGATTGTAGAGATGTCCATGGATCTGAGAAACTGCATGCCTTGGCTGCAATGCACCAAAACACTAATGAAGCTTTTCCCACATCGGCTCGTCCATCTATCCAATATTAAAGTGCAGCCGTTTCTTTCCCACTGTTGCTTCAAAGCCCTTTCACGCTGCTGAACTTCTCTAAGTTGCACTTGCAGAATATATTCATAAGTAGGCATTGCAATCCGAACCCCACGTGTGAGCAAATCAATCACACCTTCAAAAGAAGGTAAGTGGATAAACTCAGGCTCAAGTCCAGCCTCACAGATGAGCCTGCCTATTGAGTTTGCTACAAGAGAATCCAAGTTATCCTTGGCCTCCATCTCTAACTCATGCATCTGTGACAAAGACGCATTGCCTGAGTTGATTTCCTGACTTGATGATATTTCTGCTTGATTATTCATCACACGGCGATTTTGATATTGAGGGTTGGTGCTTTTAGAAGTCTGGGCTCCCTGCTTAGAAGAACTTCCACCACAAGATATACCATAATAATTTGTCTTTGTTGTTGCCATGGGCTGCACCAAATTGTGTGCAGTTAAGAAAGAAGTTGTGCGCGTTGACAACACCACTACTTCCGTACTTGAGCTGGCAGGAAGAAAAAGTGGTGGTAGATTTTGAGCAGACAGTGGGGGGAGGTTCCTTATCAGAGGAGGCTCAGTATATAGCAGTTTGCCAATTTTTCTGACTGCCTGTTATTTCTTGCAACCCTCAATCGAAGTCCTTGAGTTTGCAATAACACAATCTATTTCTTCCAGTACGAACCTGAGTAGAAGTTAACACATAGGTGTTAAAAAAAAACTAACGTTCTAATATCAAAAAGCCATGCTTCCATATTGCAATTCATAAAATGATAAAATAAATTCGATGAACATGATGCCCAACTACTACAAATGTTTTCAAGGCATCACAAATGGACAAAGCATGGTATTGGAATGCTAAAATACAGAATGAGATTCACAATCATCATAGCACCATTAAATTTACAAACATAGAGCAACTGACTCACCTGTATGGAGTAACTTACTGAAAGTAAGAAAGTTTTATCTAAGGGGCAGAAAATGTAAGGTGGATAATGGGAAAAAGGTAAGGTTTTGGCAGGACCTGTGGTTGGGTGATCAGATACTTTGTCTGAAATATCCTATTCTGTTTGAGTTATGTACAAACCAAGAAATCTCTGTTTATGAGGTGGCACAGTCTGAGTGGGTGATTTCATTTATAACACACTTAGGTAGTGTTTGGTTGCTTGAATGAAAATGATCATGTATGGAATGGTTCACTTGAAAATAGGATGGTACTGGATGAGATGGTAAAGTAATATGTTTGGTTGCTTGAACGAGATGGTACATGTTTGATTTGATGTATGGAATGGTACGGGATCATACACATACATGTTTGGTTGGATGAATGGATTGTCTAAGATAACCCCTCCATAGAGTGGTAAGGCTGCTCACTGTTTAAGTAAACTTTAAGTGTTTACTGGTGAGAAATTAAGCTAATAGCCGTATTTAACATGTTCAGATCTTGAGGGATGAATAACTTATGGAAACACGACGCTTTTTGGCATAGATATATTTACAACCATGCTCTTTGCAAAAGATCATCAATCGAAGAACAAAATTTCATTGCCTGCCTTTTTTAGAGGTCCAGCCATGTGAATGCTCCGATTGGCTCAGCGGCGTTTAAAGATCCACCGTTACACTACTAACTAGTAGTAAATTACAACTACACTGGACAAATGTAACATTTTTCTTGTACCCAAGTAACCCAACATAGTTCTCCTATGAGGTTCAGGTTGGCAAAGTGCAGGGGTGTGCGCACGTGAGGTGTTGCTTTCAAAACCAGCCACATGGAGGTGAGAACAAAGAATAAATTTTTACGAAGAGTTGCAATGAAGCGGGTTCCCGCTTCCATGGATCCCAATTCTGTCTCTTTCGTGGGCCTCCACTCCCCACGCCCACAGAAAAATTTTACCATGGCCACGCCTTCCGTGCAAGAATATTGCACTATCTAAGATCTAGGGACCTCGCGGCGTTGAAGTAAAAGGACCTATATCCGTTTATAGCTGAAGGACCCACTCAAAATGCATACTGAATGGCTGGATAACACCAAAAAAAAACTAGCCCGAAATTAAAAAGCACGGAGAGAACAAATGACATGCACATGATTGCTCGCATAAAATGAAACATCCGCCCGAACAAAAACTCATGCCTAGGTAGAGAATTGAAAATCTATCGGAGGAACCTAGGGTTTCTTACACAAAAAAGAAGAACGCTATCGAACTCGAACACCGGACGAACGGAGTAGACCAGGAGCAGTCCCCCCACGCAGCGCAGAACTCCGCTGCTGATTCAATGGAGAAGAAGAAGATTAGGACTTGATTGAAACAACACAACTCTGGCGAAGTCGAAAAAAAGAAGTGGAATCGAAACAAGCGTAGCGTTCTAATGCCGGATTGCTCACCACCAAGAGTAGAAACCAGTCGGCGTCTCGTTAGACCTCCGGCCTGCTGGAGCGACGAGAGGCGGCGGCGGCGGCGGAATGGGGAAAGTGGGAGCGGAGCGGGGGAGGAAAGTGGGAGGATTAGCAGAAGAACGAGGAGGAGGCGTCGTGGTCGGCGTGATCCTAGGTTTCGAGGACGTTTTAAACCCTTCGAGCGAGCCTCCGGCATCGATCTGCAGCGTGGAGCCAAATCGAACGGCCAGGTTGAACAAGTGGTGGCCCACCGTGCCTTCGAGCGGTCGCCTGGTCGGGTTGACCAGTGTGGACCCACGTGAGACTGGACCATTGTGTGGCCGCCGTGCGCAGGATCTATCCATCCCGGCGAGCGAAGGCGGAGCACGTCTCGGCCAGGGATGATGGGAAGGAGGGCTCGCATCCGCCGCAGAGATCCGGCAACGCGACCGCGTCGTCTCCGCACGTGGCGGCGTGGCGACGTAACTGCACCGGGGTCCGGGAGGGCGCCCACGCCGTCCAAAGTAACAGCTTGGCATGTCCATCAAAACTGACTCAAGTGATCGATCGTGTCCCTGCAAATGAAGCACAACCACCCACGAAGGCTCCAGGTTTGAGAGACTCGAAGGCTTTAGGCGCAATTTTGTTGACTCTTGACATGCATGGCATTGTCTCTTCTTTTACTTTCTCCAGTTTCACAGGGAAAAAGAAAAAAAAAATCTCCGTAATCCATGGAGGCCTCAGTGCTCATTTATAACTTTGCAGTTCCTCCCGTATAGCTAGCAGTGGTTATGAGTGGATACAATTGAAGACACTTACCGTGATTTTTCCAAACCATAACTTGCATTTTTCGTACATCTTTTTTTTTTTGGGGGGGGGGGGGGGGGGGGGGGGGGGGGGGGGGGGGGGGGGGGGGGGGGGGTGGGGGGGGGGGGTGGGGGGGGGGGGGGGGGGGGGGGGGGGGGTGGGGGGGTGGGTGGGGGGGAAGGTTCCCACATTGCCACATGATGCCCTGTATTTCCTAACATGCATTTTCCATTCCTATAAAGTCCAGCTATTTGTGAACGGAGGTTAATACATTGGCCAAAATCTCAAGTCCAGACCAAATTACAATGGCCGCCCACAACTCATACAATGTATGCCATGACAGGAGCAGGTAACTAGAAATACTACTGTTTTACAGTTTTCAAATTGTGGTGAAAGAGTTCTTGAAGAAGAAAAAGAAAGAAAGGACATGCTGTGGCCACGCCCACCAAGTCCATACTATCTATGAACACGATGCCTCCCTTTCGGAACCAGCCTGAGCCTTTGTTCTCTTGTTGCTTGCCGGCAACTTGGATTCCGCATCTGCATCAGGGGCTCTTTTCTTGGATTGCTGCGGAGAAATGGCGCCTGCTTCCGATTCACCTCTCTCCTTGGATGTCGATTCAGGCGACTCGGCTTGCCCTTCGCTTGGAGTTTTCGTAGACAATGAGTTGCCGGCCTTCTGTTGCTCTTCCAATAGTTTCTGCAAGTATCTTGCGTGTTCCTCTATCCGTAGCTGTAATTGCCTTTGAACCTGATGTTAAAGTTCAATTTTTTAGTGCTTGAAATCGAGAGCTCAGCAAGGTACTATAATATGTTTCCTCTTGGCGCCTGTGTGCGCCGCTCGTGTCGGCCCCCGGCGTGAGCGAAGGGTGGGGTCCACCCATATCAAAAAAAAAGTACTATATGTTTCCCGAGTAATTTTCACTTCACAGCATCACAAAGGATAGACATATAAACAACTGCATTATTTGATTAATGTCCATGGTAAATTATTTGCTCTTTTATGTAGCCATTGACGAAGTGATGACTAATAGATAAGCAGGACACAGCTGGCTATACGGATTAATCTAGAACTGACACCCAACTTTGGAATAATCTGTGGTATGGAGTAGAGTTTTAGGAAACTTCTTAGAATTTAACTATCAGTTTTAAAACTCAGAAATTAAGCATTTGGTTGAACACTTTAGTACACGAGAGACATGATGACACAGTCTGCACTCTGAAGTTTCGTATCTGATACACACCTCTAATTGTTCATGAAGCTGTTTCTGCACCTCCATTTGCATCCTTAGAGCCTCTGCCACTTGTAAATTCCTATGGAACATGTGAAGGTAAGCGATGTAAGTTTCTAAGATTACGATATATACATGCCTGAACTCTGGTTTAAGTAATTAGAGAGCTCACTTCTTTTTGCCTGAATCACTGCTGCTACCCGATTGTGCTTTCTTATCCTCTGAGGAAGCCTTCTTGTCTGCACACAGAGCACATTTAGGATGACAAGAATTCAAACAAAGATGTACGCTTTAAGTGAAAAACATGTTGTTTGCTTTACCTTCTTTGGTCTCCGGAAGATATTTTGCGAGACGATATTTCTATATCACAAGAGCAGGCAAAAATATAAGGAATATGAAAACTGCAAAATATATTCGATTTTTCTGTCAACGGAATGTATAGTAGTACCTGCAAGTGACTCTTCACATGATAGATGGTCAGCCCTTCTACTTTCATAAGTTTGAGCACACCCTTAGGAGTCGCTTCTGTACGAGACACTGGATTAGGCAATATAGAGAGGAGTGTTTCTCTTTTTTTTTTTAAAAAAAAAAAGTACGTGTGGAAACATGTAGAAGACGGAGTGATCAACCTACTTTCAGGTCCATCAAGTTTGTTCACAGCCTCTACAAAACGCTCATGAAGCTCAAGCGTCCACCTCAATCTTGCCTTGTTAATTGTTGCAGACCCAGATGATGACCGGGGTGAGCTGAGCTGGACTTTAACCGGTGATCCTGGATCCTGTATACTCTGGTTGGAGCAAGATGATACTGGAAGTGATGAAAGTTGTGGTGGTGTGCCATATATGTCCTGAGAACATGACAACAAAAGAATATTACCACTAAAAATCTCTGAACAAAGGTTTTAGAATACTATGGATGCCGTTGGACAAGATATTACCATCATATTACAGCAAGGAAATGATTATGGAAGGGGCAATATACTTACATCTAACCGTGGACTCTCCTCATTGTCGGTTATGGCAATTCCAAGTTGCTCAGACAAGAACTGAACCTCCATATGCTCGGCAAAGGCCAAGGCATTGTTCTCTCCGTGATAGCTGCCATCAGAACCATCTCCAGAAAGGTTGAGGAGGTCTTTTAGATCATCTGAATGTTCAGCTTCGTCAAGAGAATTGCCGATATCACCACTTAATAGCAGTGAGGAGCTCGATGATTGGCCAGCTGAAACCTGCTGCTCACACTTAGTTGGGTGAGGTAGAAATGGTAAGGCGCCAACTTGCCGGCTTGGCTCTGGGTTTGATAATGACGACGAAAACAAGCTAGTGCAGAAAGTTGATGAATTTGAAGGTATGGGGTCTGAAAAATTGGGATGCGACACGTGAGACAACGGGCTTTCCGGATCAGTGTCAGGGCTTCTTTTCTGAAGGCTGAGTGTTAGGCTCTTTGAGAAGCTTGAAGATCGCATCAACTCAGTCTTTATACTCGATGACTGGCTTGTGGATGACAAGGTGTCATCCACCAAACCATAGTGATCTAACTTAGCATCCAACAGTTTATGAACTAAAGGTTGTGTGGATGTCGAAGCATGGACTGTTTTGTCAGGGGCAGCGATTTGCTTCACAGCGACAGAACTCTGGTAGCTCATTGCGCTTCAGCAGATTACTTACTTGATCAGAGACAGCCCTGTACATGACAATGGATGGTTGTCAGGAGTTGAGGAGGCATGCTTAAAACAGATAGTCGAGAATGCAAATACTATTCGATATCTTGAAATAAAAGAATGTTAAATACTACTCCTCTGGTTTCTAATTAATGTCGTTAGGTGTTATTTCTTGGTTTAAAATTGAACTAAAAGTGTTTCTTTAGTCATCAATTAAAAACATTTTGGAGTATTGAGAAAACTACGCATCTGACCTCTGACTGCGCAATTTAGCATGCCAGAAGAATCGATGTTTTTTTGAAATGAATCATTTCTAACGGTAAGCACAGTAAAGATTCACACTGTGACTAACAGAGAAAAGAGGGAAGAAGCCTACAACATTTCTGAAAAATAATTCCTTCTAGGAAAGGAAAATAAACTTTGCCTAACTGAGTAACCAAATTTGGAAGGAGGAGGAGATAAAACATCAGACAAATATTTGAAGAATGCAAATCAGGAATGGGGGTTTCTTCGCCCTTCCCTTCCAAATCACTACAATAACTCACAACCCAGCAATGGAATTGTCAAATCAAGCAAAATCACGCATAGCTAAAACTCCGATTCACGGAACCAGGAGGTAATGAAGGGCGGACAATACGAAGGATCTCTGCAACCTTAGCCTCACCTGAAAGTCTGGCAATGGGGATGAACAAGGCTTGTTGGCAGATTCAGAATCAAGAAGCTGCCAATCCACTCACTCCGCCCCACTACACTCTCTTCTCCTATCCAAGAGACCAGGACCGAATCTCTCTCTCTCTCTCTCTCTTCTCTCTCGCTCTCTCTCTGAGAGGCCTAGCTGCCTAAATCCTATCCCTGTTCTTGCAAATCATTGGTGCCCTGCAACCTTAGGCTCACCTGAAAGTCTGGCGATGGGGATGAACAAGGCTTGTTGGCAAATCACTGGTGCCCTGCAACCTTAGTCTCTGAGAAGCCTATACTACTCCCTTTACTGGTGTGCTCCATCCTAGTTGGTTGGTTGTCTGTTTTGCTTTTGGTCCTGTGGGGGTTAATAATGCGCAGCCTCTCCCCGTTTCTGATTTGGTTACTTCCGGTTTTTGTCCATGTTTGCTCTCCCATTCAGCACAATTTTTTAACCCTGACGGGGAGCAAGAGAGGTCAGTTGGCCGCAGAAACGCGCCAACCATTGTAGTACTTACCTCTGTTCCAAAATAGCTGTCATCTCTTATTTTTGACCATCACGTTTGACTATTTGTCTTATTCGAAAAATTTGTGCGAATTGTAAAACAAATATGACATGATGAAACTATCTTTACTAAAAAAATATATTATAAAAAAATAAATAACATTTGCATAAAAAATTTGAATAAGACGGACGGTCAAACGTGATGTCTAAAAGTCAAAAGCGACAACTATTTTGGGACGAAAGGAGTAAATCTTTCGGGTGTCTAACCGGGCCATTTTTGGTTGAGTGCCTGTATGCGTCAATGCTGTCATCACAGTATCACACTCATGTTTGCGGTTCTTTCTTAATCATTGTGCTGCTGTCTTGAAACGATGTTTTTCAACTTGTTGCTGATATTGGAGTATATTGGAAACCATGTGCGCGATACCGGGGCGGTAAGCATTGTTTGTTAGACTTAATTTATCACACGATGAGTTGATTCAAGCATGTAAACCATAATATTACATGATTTAAAAGAATTTGAGGATACAGTGGATTGACTTGTTAATTCGTTGCCATTGCAGCGAAATAAAGAAGGATGTTCATAAAAAAATTCATTATTTGGTAGTATTTGTGCCCATGTTTCAGTTAAGAGGTTGTAGCGTAAAATAAATTTCAAATGCGGAGAGAGTTAAGGTTTAGGGTTTAGAGTTTAGTTTTTTTTTTTCAAACGTACTGCAAACAGCAATTTTCGCCAAGAGGGCATATGATTGATCTAGTCCTGACAGTGTGTCTGACGTTACGAGCATTGGGTTTGGACAAGGATTATAAATAAATGGGTGATGGAATCTGTGCAACCTCTGATGCAATCGAGCGGGCAAGCATGGCATAGCCATCGAGGAATCAGGCTTTCGTATGACCAATAATTCTTTGGAACCGGCATTACCTACAAAAGCTACAATGACAAGCGCATTAAGAAGTTAGTGCGGCCACTTGGAGGCAGAAATGGATGAGGGGACAACTGGTGCATGACTATACTAGCTACCAGGTTTGTGTGTGTATAAGTCTATGATGGCTCAAAATTCCTATGCGTGAGGCGAGTGCAAACAAAAGAAGCCATGAGTGACCTCATCAAGGTGGACGTAGAGGTTTTTATTAGATCAATGGTTGTAACCTCTTAGTGAGTATATTAGCGAGTGTTATTTTTATTTTCCCAGAAAGCTTATCAAGTTATAAAGCAAAACCTTCATACGTAGTAGTAACATGCCAATTGAAAAGAAAAGGAACGAAAGCAACTTTCAGGTTGCCCCCTCTAGTTGATTTGGTGATAGATTCCCCCCATAACCTCGGTCTAGGATTGGTCGATACAGATCCAATAAAGGACAAAAACTATAATTCAGCATGCTACACCTGACAAGGTTGCCCTTTGCCTTTTCTGAATAAGAAAAGAAATAGGGCCATTTCTTAACAACGGGACACAAAAGCCAAATAGTAATCTCCGTGGCTCTGATCAGATGCCATGCATCACCATCGATCTCCTTGCTCATTTTGTTCTCCAAAAAATAGTATACAGCAACAACAGTGAATAGGTTCGTGATCGACTACACCGTGTACAGTCGATCGGTGAAAAGCGACAGCAGTAAAAACGAAACGAATTTTAATTTGGTTGAAAAATCTGCCACGGATCAGTTGGCATTACAGCGATGTTCGGCTTACGCTCTACCATTGTCCACGATTCTCATCAACAAAGTATCACTCCATTCAGAAAGGTTCTAGAGAGAGCCTATTCATCACTCGCAGTTCCGTAACTTTTCTTTCCCCCTCAACCTGCCGCCGTTCTTATCCAGTTCGATATTTGTTTGCATCTTATAATTGGCAACATGATTGCACTCCACCATTCCATTCGTGGATCTTTTTTACTCGGCCAGAGTCTGTGGCAAGCTGCCATTTTGGTGAGGTGAGGTGAATGCATCTGCCATCTGTCTCTCTCGGCGTTCATCTCCTTTCGACGTTTTAGCGTCGGCTTCGCCACCTGCGGGATGCTAGGAGGAAGATGGAATATGCGGCGGCATATCGCGGGAGCACGTCAAGATCACGCACACTGAAGTGGCGCTAATAAGCGACAGGCGGCCACAGGCCCCAAGAGCCACAAACACACAGCCGATCTCGTGTAGGCCCAGTAGTCGCGGAACGATCCACCTGATCCAAGCACCCATGAGGCCATGGCATGTGTTGCGTCCATTTGAGCTTTCGACGCCGTCATGATTGCCCTAAACAAGAGTGAGATGTACTACTATCATAGTATTTGTTCAGCAGGGTGAGTCGATCCATGAAACGGTAGTATTAGATTGTGCATGCGTGGACGGTACAGTTGGCAAGACAACTGCTGCTGACACGGCCACGGCGCAGCCAATAGCTCCAAGTCAGAACATATCGAGGTGCGTCAACATATGAACCACACGTTTCGGTGAAAAACCGTGACGTTAGGACATGGTTATTACTAGTTAGTTCAAATCTGATCGAAGGGAGTAGGAAGCGTCGTACACGAGTGGAACGTGTGAAGTGTAAACCTGAAGTCTCGCTGCCCGGGCAAGCAGCTGGATAACAAATTAAACAACGAAACGAAATCATCTTTAAGGTAGGCGAGCTGAGGTCAAGAAACGAATTTTTTTTAATTGAGATGAGATCACAGTTCTCACGCTCCTGATCTTTTTTTATCCGCCCAGGCCCAGCCACGTAATGTACTACAGCAAATGGCAGGCCATGGAATCTTGGGCTGCGTTCGGATGCCAAAATAGAGGCCTATATGCACTGTAGATGTCACATCAATAATGTCGGCACGATTTATGTGTACTAAACAAAGTCAAATGACAAAACTAAGTCCAGGACCCCCCTCTATTTTGCGAGACGAACGTAATGAGGGTAATTAAGCGGCGATTAGACGATGGTTACTGTAGCATCACTGTGTCAAAACATTGATTAATTAGGCTCGTTAAATTCGTCTCGAAAAATAACGCCCGTCTGCAGAAAGGTTTTGCAATTAAATTTTATTTAGTACCCCTAAATAGGAAGATTCTTTTTACTTTAGAGGGTAGAACTTTAGAGGGTGAAATAGAGGGGTCATCCGAACGCCCCATGGAATCTTGGTATATCCAGTGGCATCCAACAATCAGTAATCATCGAGTCGAGAAGAGAGTGTGGCTGCTATCCATGTGTATCGTGTGGGCCGACAGCTTCTCCCAACCGCTGGCTCCTCTCTCTCGGGTCGCTTTCGACGAAAAGCTAATGCCCTGCCCCTGCAGCGGCAGAACCGACTACGCAAGCGAGCGCCGCCGCTGGACCACCGGGCAACCTCACTTGACACGCTCTCGACGATCGATCCGCCGTGGTACTAGTGGACAGGCGGGAACGACGGGGCCATGGCCCAGCGGGACGAGGACCAGGTCTCTCCTCGCCGCCGAGTCACCGCGCGAGCGTACACGTCGCTGTTGCCCACAGCTCCCGTCGGCCGTCGCGTACGACGGCAGCGACCTCTCAAGCCCTTGCCCTCCGTGAACCGTTGCCCTCTGCTCGCCGCGTCGCACCCACCCCTCGCGCTGGCGCTACCTCCCTCATCAGTGGTGGAGTGGAGCACTGTTGGTGCTGGGCTGAAATGGTAAAGCGGATTTTTTTCGTCTACCGCTGAAATTGCAAACATTAGCACAGTAGATCATAGCATCTACGATGACACGTACAAATCGAAAAATGATCCCGCTTCTTAATGAAGCCACTCCTCCGGCGCTACGCTACTAACCCATCTTAATTACTACACCGTTCATCACACGCTCTGATTGATAGCCTGATAAGATCAGCAGGCAGCGTATTTTGATGATGCCTTGCAGTGAGCAACATCACTGTGAGCAAGTGGCAAGTGCTTCCATTTCTTAATTTCCCTTTGGAGATGGGCCCTCCTTCACGTGGAACGCAACGTCACCCAGCGACTGCACAACAGAATCCATTTCGTCGACCTGCAACTTGGAGCGAGTAGGCCACCCCCGCGCGAGGGCGACGCGCCGGACGACGTCAGCCAACCGTTCCCGCCATAGAAAACAAATACTCCGAGTGGATCGTTTTGCCCTTTGTTTAATCTGATGATTCTGCTCCGTCTCCCACTGTCCTTGGATTTGGAACAGTGGGCACCGTGATGCATTGCATTGTGTATGTGTAGCTCTCATCCCAAAGCATCTTTGTCAGTTTAATTTTTAAATTGTGCCTTTCCCTCTGTCAGTATGTGCGCTCGCCTACTGATGGATGATTAAGGGCGGCCCTGTGCCCCTGTCTGCAAGAGTCGCATGACATGCACTCGTGCCAGACGAATGGGGCTTTAGCATCCATGGGCTTGCTTCCCTGAAAACAGGCCCAGTATACACTCCAGTTCAAAGGCATCGACTGGTACAAAACACACTTCTAAAAAGAAAGTCACAAAATTGCAGTTTGTGTTCATACAAATTTTGAAACACCTCAACAATGATGAGCATACAGCAACACCCCCGTGCCCCCCTCGAACGTACAAATCGACAAAGTAAAAACGCGCATTGCAGATCGTGGTACCTACGAACCCACGGGAATGACACTAATGCCCAATACAATCAAGCAACAATCGTGATTGACGCTGCCTTCCGTACTTCATCGTACTCCCTCCATTTTTTAATTGATGTCGCCGTTGACTTTTTGAGTTACGTTTGACCTTTCGTCTTATTCAAATATTAGCTCAAATATGCAAAATTACAAGCTATGTTTCAATTTCACTAGTGATAAAACAAATTATAACAAAATATTTGATAATTTTAAACTTTTCTGAATAAGATGAGCGGTCAAATGTAACTCAAAAAGTCAACGGCGACATCATTTTAAGAACGGGAGGGAGTAGTAAGTAATTTGCTATCTATCTTTCAGCTCTCTTTCAAACTCACGCAGTTTATCCTGAATAGGTGAAATAAAGGACTTCAAATCCTTGCAAATTTGTGCTTTGTCGTCACATGAGAGATCCCTGTCATCGCTGATTATTATCTTCGCCTGAAAAGAACATGCAAATTACCACATTCACCATTTTAGAATGTCTTGCTGGAAGTTGAGGTCTTAAAATGCTGCTGGAACATTTCACCCTAAGAAGTAGCATCAACACAATTCAAAACATATATTTACCTCCAAGTCTTCAAGCTCGCCAAAGGAAAATTCAGGAATCTCCAGATGACCTCTAATATTCTTGTTTTCTCCTTAATTAACCACTCACCTGAGAGGGGAACAAACGCCCATAAGTGTTACCAGTAAAAGGTGGTACTCTAGTTGATAAGTAAGATGCTAAATCTGAAATTGAAAAATCAAACTACCTTTAAATTTCAAGCTCAGTTCATAAGTATAGCCAACTCTCTTCTTGTTGCGGACTGTGACTAAAAACGCCTGCAAATAACCAAGATATTGCTTCAGCTACAACTATTATTGCAGTGTATGCGCCACACAATTAGAAAGAACATTATACAAACACACATCAAATTCCAAATAACAAAAGATGGTACTCACATCGCCGGAGCATCTGGATACTTCATAAACAGATGCCTTTCCAGTAGAGAATTCCAAAGGATCTAAAGAACCCAGCAAAACCTGAAGTTGAAAAGCACTGTTTAGATGAAAATTCAAACTGAACGACTGTATTCATGGATTGTCAAGTGTGTGTATTCCATAAGTTAACTGAGCAACAACCTTTATCCTGCTACTGGCCCATGAATTGAGGTTCTTTTCCTCCCAGGTTCCAGCCTGCAAAAAGCACAACATTACAAACTTAGTTGCAGAGTAACCACTGTAGACTTCGGCCAAATATGTTTCAGTTTGAGTACATTATATATCAGTCAATCAGGTCAAGGCAAAGTGTAAGCAAGAACGGAAAATGAAAAGACAGCGGGCTTGCATGAATCCACGCCTTACAAGCCTTAGGCACATGATGTGATGCAAAGTGATGCTGGGGCTATGACATTCGGGCTTACAATGAGACGGTTCTTACTACTGGTAACGATCGACTTAAGTATGATTAACAATCACACGCATATATATCCACTCTCCTCGGTACTACACCATTACAGTATTTCCCCCTCATGAACAATGGAATGCACAAGAAAACTGCAACAGAACTGCGGCTTCTTACACATTATAACAAGTCTGAACTCAATAAGTCAAACTAGTCCAGATTCTCCATTACTGTTACTAGTCACTACAAGAAAATGGAAACAAGTGGCTTTCCCCGTTTGGCTACAGCTATGTTGAGTGCTGCAAGCGCGCTGACCTGGTTCCAGACGGAGCCAAGGGTTGTGGGCTTGGCGGCGAGGTCGGCGGCGTCGAGCTTGCGGGGCGCGGGCAGCGGCGCGGCCTCGCCCGTCGCCTCGCGAACCCAGTACCTGTATGACGTGGCCTTCTCCGCCGCCGGCGCTTCCGCGGCTGTTGCTGTCGCCGCCTCTTCCATCTCTCGCGCTCCGCTCCGGGAGGGTTGCTGTCGCGTCGTGCTGCTTCGGGAGGGGTTCGGGTTCGCGAGACTGGGTGAGCAGCACTCCTGTGTTGACGCTTTTGAATTTTCCTCCCGATGCCTCGGGAACCTTCCTAACTCACATGCTCTTTTCTTCCTCGGAATTGCGTTGATGCCCTCCACTGTTCCAGAGTTGTCTAATCACTCCTCGTTTGCTAACCTATGGCTAATGGCCTAATGGGATGATATCGTTGCGAGTAATTGGGTTGTTCAGCAAGTTGCGCTACAGCTGCGGCTGTTGAAGAAATAATTGCGGACACTGTAGCGACTGCTGGGAACACTGAAACAGCTGATAGAGAAATAATTGAAACACTGTAGCGGCTGCAAAGCAGCCAGTCGAACAGTCTGAACGTGGCGAGCTGGGGATCTACGTGTAAAAAATTAAAATAATCAGACTCGTCTGGGCTCATTCTGGTCTCGATTCGCGGTGCCTAGGGCTCGGCCCAAAATGCCTACAGGCCAGGCTTGGTATAAGCAGTTTTCCACCAAATTTTCCCCGTCACCACATCGATTTCTTCAACCCTAGCAGATCAAATGGCGGGAAGTAAAGTTAGGAATCGCGCGTGGGAGCGGCGATTCGCTTCGCCTCGCCGCATCAGCATGCTGTCGATCTTGGGTTTCGGTGCAGGAATCTCGATCTGTTTTCACCTTTCCTATCTGTTCCATGTAGTTTCTTGTCGCAGATCGATAGATAAATACATTTGCTTCTAGATTCCATTTTTGTGTTTCTGGCAGAATCCAAACGAAGGCATAGCTGCGTAGATTGTCTCTAGCTTGCAATGGTCTAGCGTTTCTAGCTAGGTTGCTTAATTGGAGGTTAGGTTTGTTCTTTCGTAGTGCTACACACGTATCCTATTTTGTTTTGATTCTTTCGTCGCGCCCCAATTGCTGCTAGATTGATCTCAAAAAAAAAAAAATGCTGCTAGATTGTGATCTTTCGTCTTCCACACCCAACAGTCATGCTAGTTGTAGCGTTCAGCTGAAGTAATAGATTTGGAACTTTGCATTTTTGCTGTAGCCATGAATGGCTATTGCAAGCTGTACTTAATTGTTTCTTTTCGTTGCGCGTGATAACACGTGGTTCCTTAAAAACTCATGTTTGAGCAACAATTGGGGGCATGAGGGCAGCTTTAACGTGTGGGCTTAAGGGGGTGCTAGGAGGGGTGAGAATAGGATGGAAGAGGTGCAACGTGCAATACATTAGAGAATGGGTGCTAATATAGTAACTTTTAGCATCTGAAGCTTATTGGAGCACCCGGTGCTTTTATTTAAATATTCTTTCTCACTTCTCTTTCCTCTGCCATTCAACCTGATTAGAGCAAGTATTATAAGCACCTTTTAGCTCGCGAAAACCAATGAGGAAGTGAGAGAAATTAGGAGAGAGAGAATAGCGAACGACTATCTACACGTCCGCTCCTGCCGACGAAATCACGTTTATTAGTAACCGGCTGGCCACTGCTCCACATCCATTCACATCATGCACTCAGCATTAAATAGCCATGGGCCCCGCCACATCTGCTCCCAACGAAACGCCCGCTGTCGCCGAGACCATAAACCATGCTCTTACCCTATGAGTGCGTTCGTTGCATAGGGTCTAAACTTTAGAGGATTTTTGTAACGAATATTGTGATTACAAATAAAGTTTAATTATAAAACTAATTTCAGGACTCCGCTCGAATTCGCGAGACGAATCTAATAAGGGTAATTAAGCAGTGATTAGACGATAGTTACTGTAGTATCACTGTTAGCGAAACTTAGATAATTAGGCTCATTAGATTCGTCTCGCGATTTAGAGGGGGGTCGTGACATAAGTTTTGTTATTAAATGAATAAAAATATTTTTAAATAGTAAGATTCTCTTTGATGTGACAGGTCTAAACTTTAGAGAGGTGCAACAAACGCACCCTATGTAGTCCATGGGTGGATGAGTATTTTAAATTAAAATCGGGTCCCACAGTGAGGTGCTACCGTGCTACTCCCTCTGTCTTAAAATAGATGTGGCTGTTGACCTTTTGACTGCTCGTCTTATTCAAATTTTTTGCGCAAATTTTATTTATTTTTTACAATTTGTTTTATCATTGAATATATTTTAATCATGACATATTTATTTTTATATTTAAATAATTTTTTTGAATAAGACGAAGAGTCAAACATGATGTCTAGTGATAACTATTTGGGACGGAGGGGGTAGACATTAGATGAAACTAGAACAAGCTGGCACCTTGTTTCGAACAGTGTAAGTTAGGCCAATCTCAATGCAAGTTTCATAAGGATTTCAAATTTATTAAATGACATGCCACATAGGCAAAAATGATGATGTGGCATGGAATTTATGAAGAAAGAGAGCAAATGGGTTTCATCCCCATGAAACCCAGTGTACACGGTTACCTAAACTACGAAACTAGAATGAAACTCCACTGAGAATAATTTATTTCATCTCCACATATTTCATCTATTATCATTGGTCACTTAGATGAGGCATTTAAGTGATATTTAGTCTATGAAATTGTGAACATGAAACTTTACATTGACAGAACTTGTTTCATTTGCTAACTCAAATGACATGGCATCTTTGAAAATTGTTAAACGAAACCTTTCATTGAGACTGGCCTTAGTTCCTTCCTCTGAACTACTCGCAAAGTTGCCCTGATCTATCATCAGGTACAATCTGCTTTCAGGAAAAAGTAACAGCGTCGGTACTTGACATTCTCATTTCTCTAGAAAAGAAACCTCTTTAAACTAACTTGGTGACCTGACAGCACAATTTGTGGCATCTCTTTTTGATTGTCATTTGTACTAGGCGACAAGTCACAGCGAAATCCCTGTAGGCTGTAGAGGATCTGACCAGGGAAAGGATCCGACTGTGGAAGGTTGGCTGCACCCGGGTGTGGGAAAGCAAGAGATTCATCTCATCTCAACCTGCACATCTTTTCTATTCTAAACCGTGAAGGTTTCTCGGCCGCCCGTTAATCCACGTCACCCGTTAACGTTCAACCGTCCGATTCAAGTAACTCGTGATACAGACCGTCAGATGCTCTGAATGGATCGGGTCCTTGACCCAGTATTCTGTTTACCCGAATGTTCGCGGACGCTCTCGACCCGCACGCGCCGCCTCCTTCTTCCTCACAGCCAGCCCTGCCTAACGTACTGCCATGGTCGCCGCCTCAGGCTCCTGCCGCCCATCGGCCCTCCTCCTCCTGTCGCCTTGACGCGCCGACAACGGTGCTGTCTCCCGAGCGCAGGCTCGCTATTCCCATCGCCTCCGGCTGCGGTAGGCGAGCAGCAGTAACGTCTAGATGCCGGCGACCCGACCGCGATTCGATTCCTGATGCCGGCAACAACTGGCCGCCACAGCTCCTCGGCAGCAGGTAGTTCTGCTTCTCCCCATCGAGATTTCTCTGTTGCTGGCCCAGAAACAACCATCGATGGGGCATTTCAGTTTTTTCCTCTGCTCTACTCCCCCTTGATGGACATGTGCTCGATGAAATGCCTAACATGAGTTAAAATATTCAACAAAAAGAAATTGGCATAGTTGAGTATCTTACAATAATTCATTGCTACCTCGGCTGCCTGGACACGTTTGAAGCAATGCAATCACCAGATTAAGGATAGAAATGAAAATTGAAATGTTGAACTTTCATTGAGAATTCAGAGAAAAGGCACGATTTATCCTTAGTGCAGTAATGATCCATTGATAGCCATTGTGAATCTGAACATTGATGTGCAGACTAATCACTTGTACTCACAACAAACACATAATGGGTAGAATAATGACGATTGGTAGACAATACATTTATTTGTTGGCGCTTTACGAAAGCAATGCTATATGCATGTCTCAGTTAGTACTCCAGCATCAATTTATATACTGCATGCTATTTTTTCTTCAATTCTACCAATGCTTTGGATTACATCTCTATCTCTTTTGGATTCCTGAACTCTAGATTGCAAAGATCTATCATGCTGTTTAAAAGCTTTATTAATATTGGCAGTCCCATTCAAAATACACTCAAATGTCTTCAGTAAAAGCGGGTCTCTTACACACATAAAACCAAGCTTATACTACCTAGCCAATTTATATGGTATATATACAAAGGTTGTATTCCAATATAGTATCAACATTATTTGGTTCTTAAATATGCTACTGATCAGCACTTTCTGCTAATTACTTCGGAACAGATCTCAATGTGCAAAAGTTTATTAGTATGTCTGTAGGAATTATCAATTATGGAATTTGGACTGCGGTGGCAGCAATATTTTAAGAGTGCGATCTTATAGGATTTTAACAAATTGGGAACACTGATACCTTACACTTGCAAATTTTATGTGATTCCTGCTTTAGAACAATGTATAGCTTCAAAAAGGTTGTGATTGTGGCATTATGAGCAGATACTGTTGACTACAGGAAGGTCTTTTTGTTAATCCAGTATTTATCATTTAAGCAGCCCAACAGTGGAAGACTGTTGTTGCATAACATTGGTTACATGCTGATTTTTTTCTTTCTATTTGATGCTCTGCTCACCTATTTTGATTAAACTTGTATCTTCTTGCATTAAGATAATTTAGCCAGGCAATTTTGGCCATTCTGATTCCACTTCAAGTACTAACATTTATTTGTCCATTTGTTTCAATCATCTCGACTTGATCATTCTTCATCTACTTCAATTTCTTTGTAAATGCTGAGACTATTTTTGTAATGATGGGAGAATGAACTGAACAGTTATATGCTCCATACTAACTGACGGATGATTTCTTCCTTCAATTTATTCTCTTTTACACCCTACGCTTGAGATGATGGCACTTTACCCATCCCCTGAGCTCCTCCTGTTACCCCAACCAAGTAAAGTTGGAATCTGATGTACCAACAAGAAAGGTTGTCGCTGCAAAATGCTTTCATATTTTCAGAGGTGCGTACTTCTTCTGCTTCTCCTTGACTCATTAGGATATGGTTTCATGCTAGATCCTCAAGCAAACTATCAAGGTAACATTTGTTTAGCTTTCTGACCTAGAGACATTCAAACGTTTGCATACATCACAATCCTTTGAATTTGATGTAGCATATACACAATAGATCTTTCCTGGTCCCTGTAGCTAGGTAAACGACTGAATACCTCTAATATGGAGTCTAAAGTGATAATGTAATTTCATATGTTACTACCTATAGAATAAAGTCTAAAGCTCCCAATTGAAGTTGTAAAATTACTCAACTACTCCCTCCGGTCTAAGATTTATTGATGTTTCAGACAAGATGAATGAACTAAAATGAGCTACAAAGGCATGTGTGAACATCAATAATAAAAAAATAGAGGGAATACTAATGTCTACAAAGGAAAATAATAATGTCTTAAATTGTTGTTTGAATTACTCCCACATTTTTACAGTAAATTGTTAAAATTAGTTATTTTGCAGAAAATTGGATGCTGCATTTTTACAGTATGTTGATTAGCAAACCAAAGTATTTACAATAGTTTCTCATCATGGCAATGCATCAGCCATGTAAACTTGGATTGATTGTATAATTCATAGTACCATACATACTTAACCCATGCTTGCTAGACCAGGATATGCAAGTCTTGCAAGGGCAATAAGCTATGGCAGGACCCACGTCTATGGCAAGAAATTGATTCAAAGGATGCGTTCTCTGTATCATTCATGCACTTCAAATTTCTGTTTTAAGAACTTTGTACGAATCAAGCGAATTAGAATTAGAGATAACAAAACTCTCTGTGTACGATGAAACTTTGTCTTTAAAATAATTATTCCATTTTAATTTATTTTGTCTGAACTAAACAACTGTGATTGATGCGATCTGTCAAGCCCGTTTAAACCTTAATTACTTTTGAATTGAAATGAGGAGATGAGTAGTTGAAATACTTTGTGCTTGAGCTTTTCTATGAGGTCATCCAGTGGACGTGGTATATCCATGAATTTAAATGCAAAATAATAAAAAACCTGTCTGCACATAGACAGGGATGAAGAAGGCGAAGAGGCTCTCCAATGGATCAGACCGGAGCGGAGGAATAGAGGAAGAAACGGCGTTCCAACCACCGCCAATCCGCCATTACTACACACCCGCGTTGGGAGCGCCCAACAGCGAGGGGATACGACGCGGCACAGTATTGGAAGCCGAAGGGAGAAGAGCACGCCAATTCCTGCCGTACATGCTTCCAACTTTCACCTGATAGAGTAGTTACCTAGCAACTCAAGTTACGCTGATTTTGATCGCACGCTGTGAAAATTTTTGACAGTCGTCCTCATCATGTACGCGGCGGGCAGGGAGCTCGACCAGACAAGGAAATATTATTTCGCTCATTTTCTTCGGAATGAAAGATTTTATATTCTAAGGTTGCTATCATATTGACAACTACATCCTTATTGAAGATGGTGTTTATTCACAAAATGCTGTTTGCGTACATCTTCCCAGTCCTTTTTGGGATCAATCAATAATCCAAGATTGGAACAATTTTTTGATAAAATCTGTAATTTGTTGTTTCACTCTCTTCAAATTGTTCTCAACTCGCATTTCCACAAACTGAGTTTTGCAGCATCTTGACAGTTCAAGGATATGACACTGTTTCTGAATGTTTATTTGTGCTTCTTCTAATACAGCCTTGGAAACATTAAAATCCCTTAGGCTTATACTAAAACCATCCAGAAGTAGAAATTCCATCAATAATGGCTGTACCACATTCAGAAATTGGAGACCTTCTCCTGGACCTTTTTCGTAGAGAATGTAGGACAACAAATTTCATAATGAGTCCGGAACACACTCTGTGTCAACATTCAGCTTTCGAACAGCACTGTCCCTAATTAGATATTTGTTCCATTGACAGGTTAAGTTAGCTGGTAATGCACCTTGGACTATTTGAGTAATTGACCAACAGGGAATTGACTTTACTACAGCAGGGAATGAAAGTGAACATAACACAAACATTGCCAGCTGGTTAGCAGGCTCTTTCCTCAACATGGTTCTGGAAGACATATGCTTCAGATCAAGCAAACTGTCGTTACCTAGCTCCAGATTCAAATGGTCAAAAGTTTGTTATCAGTGTCAGATTATAACTCAACCATTGTCATTCAAAATATAACACATTATGTTTAAATATGATTTAGTTCAACCACCTATGAGCAAATACGTATAGGTCCTTCATAATTTATTTTAACTAAATTTATCAACTCACAAAAAATAATTTTTTGACTCATGATGCTCCAAAAAAAAACCTTTAACTATTCAACCTAAACAATATGCTCATCCAAATAAGGGACAAAAATATTTATTATTCTTCTCGCTTCACAACGGGTTCACAACAAGACCAAGAAACGCGGCGCGCAAATTGCGCGCTCTTTTTCTAGTGATCCTACTGTTGTGCACACCAATTCAGAACTGTAACTAGCATTGTCCTCTGTCCACCTTTTTTAATCCTTTTTTTATACACTGACCATGCTCCGATTATCAAACCAAACACCATCTCCTAAATATCACCCTTGATCCTTGGAGCATTTCGGTGGCAACCATTGCCACTCGGACTTTGGAGAGTGGGTAGCTACACAGCACCATAGCTATGGCCAGGGCATAGCTCCGGCAATCAGTTTGAAATTATTGCTATCTTTACAGATCATTATCTTTTTAGATCTTTTTATAGCATTGTATTATCTATGGAGGGGAGTATTCTTCGCCGTGCCTCACCTTTCTCAGCTTCCTTTGGGGAGTGGAGCAGTTGGTCTGGTAGCTGATTAAGGTGGCGTTCGGTTCCCCCTCTAAAATCTCTCTAAACTTTATATCCCTCTAAAGTAAAAAGAATCTTACTATTTAGGGGTACTAAATAAAATTTAACTGCAAAACCTTTCTGCAGATGGGCGTTATTTTTCGAGACGAATCTAATGAGCCTGATTAATCAATGTTTTGACACAGTGATGCTACAGTAACCATCGTCTAATCACCGTTTAATTACCCTCGTTACGTTCGTCTCGCGAAATAGACGAGAGTCCTGGACTTAGTTTTGTAATTTGACTTTGTTTAGTACACATAAATCGTGCCGGCATTTTTGATGTGACAGTTACAGTAACTTTGGAGGCCTCTAAAGTGCATCCGAACGCTGCCTAACTCGTGGAGGTAGTATCATTGGCAGAAAGCCTTGTAGTTGTTGGGGTTCCAGGGGAACGCATGTGCAAGGTGCTGTGCGGAGGGAGGCAGCCATTCTCTGGGCCTCGCCATCTGCTTGCCACTTTTACTGTTCATTCTGAGCCTTAGGTGGGGTTCAAGTTGGGGAAAGGTTGACATCTTGCGTATGTGTCAATATATGTGTGTGTTGGATCTTTGCGAGTGTCTTATGCTTTGGCTTTCTTTGCCTTCTTTCCTAGCTGAACTCTAATGGTTCTTTTTTCCTCCCTCTTGCGCTTGCAAGGTAGAATTCAGTAGATAAGAGATTCTTTCAATTAAAGCAAGTAAGATTCTCGATCTCACATCCACATTTCTCTTTTTCCTCCCTCTTTCACTGTCTATTTCTCCTTGCCTTCCTGAAAGCAAGGAGCTTGGATGTCGTAGTGGTTATGTGTTGGTGCAGCAGTAAGAAGAAACGAATAATGACATATTGAGGCAGTTGCTGACTTGCTGCGAAAGCTTAATTCGAGGCCTTTAATGTGGTTGGTTATGGTGATAGATAGGCCAGGCTTGATGGGTGTAGACTTAGATGCTTCGGTCTTTCAGGTCAAGGAAGAAGTAGGCATGAGAGACCTCAAAGGCCAGGTGAGAGCTCAGTCCTAAGATAATGGCGTCTGTTGCCAATCAATTAACTAGCTACGGTTGCTGGATCAGCTTTCCCATGGTCGATTCCATGGTTACTGGTCTGTAACAAGGTTTCCAGGACCGCGTGGAGGTATCAGTTAGTTCTATGAAGCTCTATGGTCCTTTGGTTTTTTTCCTTGTCCTTTTGAGGCCATATATTCATTCTGTTATTGCTGTGATTCGCTCAGTAAAAGTGGATATGGTTCATTATCAGGGTCTCTTTCATACTACTTTTTTATGCAAAAGATATTTTAAGCACTGAATTTTGCTGTCTATATCTGTTCCAGTTCTGCTATTTGTTTGTGACATTTCTTCTTTCTCGTCATTCCTGCAGTTCTAGCAGTTTCCACGTACACAACTGTGGGCAGAATTGAGATCTTTAGTTCTGGTGTGGGTTCTTCTGGGATGAACTGGAATCAGAAGAACTCCATGGTGTGGGATTGGGGAAATTTGCCTCAGGTCGTCCCGAATATAATTGAAAGCCTCAAGAGTGGGGCACTCCCTAAGCCAAGGGATGCAGACATGGGAGCTACAGGACATGGATCTGTGAGTTCTCCTGCTACTTTCACTTCAAGATCAGACGTGGCGCATGGTTCATCTAAGAGCACTTTCTCAGCATCCATTGGATCTCCGCTGAAAGAAGGGAATGTCATAGAATTTAATTTTGGATCTGTCAGTAGGCATGACATGAACATGGAGAATGGTGAGGCTGGTAAAGTTGAGGATTTGGGGACTTCTGCATCGTCTATGATGGCAATTTGCCACGGGGAGCCATTAATCAGCCTGAGACTTGGAAAAAGGAATTACTTTGAAAATATTCACGGAGGACAGGATGTCAGGAACTCTGCAACTACAGGTGCAACTTGTCCATCGACCGTTGTCAAGAAGACCAAGGTGTCTCAGCAGAGCGCACAAAATTCATGCTGCCAGGTTGAGGGTTGCAATGTTGATCTGTCTTCCGCTAAAGATTACCATCGCAAGCACAAAGTCTGTGAAGCTCATTCCAAAGCTCCCAAGGTGGTAGTCGCTGGTTTAGAGCGCCGTTTTTGCCAGCAGTGTAGTAGGTAAGATTTCCTTGCTTTAAGCTGAACCAGTTATATTAGTGTAATTTTTTTTTCTCTTGTGCGCATAATCACCCTTTTTTTAGTTGAAAAGAAAGAAACATATAGAGTATGATCAGCTGAACCAACACTAGTACGTTAACATGTTTAGTCATAGAATGAACAGTTGCATAGATGATACCCAATTATGTTCCATGAATGTGCGTACTTAATTTCCTTTGTGGAGTATGTTGTGAATATATATTTAAAAAAAATGAAAAATTAATATTTCATATTACACCTTGGTCTTTAAGTGACATAGGTCACATAGCTGACCTTATTTGTTTCTTATACTCTTAATCTTTCACTGGTTTGTACTTTGTAGGCTTCATGGTTTAGCTGAATTTGACCAGAACAAACGAAGCTGTCGCAGGCGTCTCTCGCATCATAACGCACGAAGAAGGAAACCGCAGACAGATGCAATTTCATTCTGTTCATCAAGGCTCTCGACAATGCTTTATAGTAGTATGGAGACCTTAGTTTCTTCAATAGTATATATAATTTCCATAACTATTGTCTTTTACTCATGGAACTGAGCAATAACATTACACTCATTTAGCTCTGAACCTTAAAAGATGAAAGAACACTGTCTAAATTTCTATAGGCTTCAAATGATCTATCTTCTATCAGGATGTGTTACCTTCATGATGTGAAGTTCAATACAAATTCTGTAATCAAGTTTATACCTCTGAGTATGAGAAGATACTTCTTTAAGACAAGATTCAGATGTAAGCATCTTAAATAGAATGATAGAGATTATTTTACAGGGTTGCTCAACTAGTTGAAAAGGGACTTAACTTTCAAGAACATATTTTTAGTAACCACATATCATAGATTTTGCAACTTCTTCTCCGGTGGGTCTACTCTTAGCATATTCTTGTTAAATTATTGCCAAATCCTTGTTTCTTCCCTAGCTGTATTTTCATTTTATGTCGATAAACAAATAGTCTTGATGTCGGGATTGTTTGTATATGCAGGTCCAAAGCAGCAGACAAACCTTTTCTTTAACCAACTGCCTTTTAGTCAAGTGAGAAGCAATGCAGTTTTTTCATGGGATAATCTGGAAGTCTTCAAATATACGGAAACGAAATTTCCGTTAATGGAGCCAAAGAAAATGGTAGGCTTTGATAAAACGCGTTTCTCAACCTCCCAGCTATCAAACGCTGTTGTGGCTCATGCTGGACATCATCATAATTTGGATGGGCTCATGTTTCTCAAGGGAACCAATATAAAGAGCGTCAACCAAGGTACTCTGCTAATCAAGTGATCTATAGTAAATTTAACCGAAGAAGTTATTTTCCACTTATAAAGTTCACCTTCTTTGATGAAATAGCTGACAAATTGTATGACTTTTATTTCAGTGATTATTCTTCAGTAACCATTTTATCACAGTCTGACGCCATTGAACCATCAATATGTTTTCTGTGGTCTGCCTTAGCAAGATTAGTCATGTTACATGTTTTTTGAATTTTATGATATATATTGGTAAATAGATAACACTCCTGTCCAGGATGTTTGCTTAACACATTTTCTGAGCCTTGAAACCTCAAAAATTGACTCAATTGTTTCGATGTAGGTTCTAGTCTTTAGCATACCCCTGCCCTGGATGCCTCACTGAATCTGCCATTGGAGAAATACAACTAACACCAATCTGAACTCTACCAGTTATAATGTGGCACGTTTATATGATTGTACTGTGGGGCTACTAGCATTAGGAGCAATGATACTTCATCTGAACTTCAGTTTCTGTCTGAATCCCTTCACCATCAGAAAAGGCATGAAAGGGCGATCCCAAGCGTTGGGTTTATGACCTCAGCACTGCCCTGGCATTGACATTTATCAGAATTTTTGCTCTTACCCTGTGACCCAAACATAAGGCTGACTGAATATGCCTGAATCATCCTAATTGCATGGACATCTTACATTGAGTCCTGTCACTGGAAATTATACTCTCAGGATCAACCTCCGTATAACAATTCTATGTTATGCACTTCCTGAATTGCAGGTGCGGAAGCTTACGCGGCTGCTTCCAACTTGAACGGAGGCCCGGTTATTGGGCGTGCTCTCTCTCTTCTGTCAGACGATTCATGGATTTCAAGTCCAACCGTCATCCAGCAGTCCAGTTCTCATGTAGACCCCGTCGTCGCCACCACCAACCCTGTCATGCATGAACTGGACTCGACGACAACCGGAGGGTTCTGGCAAGACCCTCCTCCACTCGACGGGACTTTGCAGATTCAGGCATTCGCACACCTCTGAACATGGTCTGTTGCGCTGAAGATTCATCCCCTGGAAGAGCTGATCAATCCTTTGTAGTCATCAGCGATTTGCTGTGTAAGGGACATGTTCTACACAGGGCCAGCTCATAATTGGAGGCTTGCAGGCATTTGATAGGGTGAAGGAATAAGCTCCCTCTTCCATTTTCTTACTAGCCTTTTATTAGGGTCCGGTGGTGTTACAGCATGAGTCTGTTTTTTCTTTCGTCATTTAATCCGAAAAAAAGTCTGTTTTCATCAGTCACTACCAGTTTTGTGAACAAGACATAATCTGGGACGGATTTTAGGATTCCCATTGCGAAGGCAGGCAGGCGTTCTTGAATCGTGCTGTCTATCAGGCGGCGGGGCAGTTTTCTTTTCCATTCCTTAATTTAGATCTAGATCGCGGCGATCCCCCATGGCTTTCGTGCTCACTCGCCAGCCGGCGGACACGGTCCAGTGCTCCGGCCGCAGAAAGATGGCGACGTTGGCAAGATCCAGTTACGCCGCCGAGATCTGGCCGCTTCTGAAGGCTTGCAGATGGACGGCGAGCGCAGTCGACGCACAACAAGGATGGCGGGTGCGGAATCCGCACGCGCGCGATGCCGCTGAAATCCGGCCGTTCTGGACGGCGTACTGATGGGCGGCGGGTACAGATGACGCTCGAGCATCCCGCGGTTCAGGCAGATGAGGCGGGCCAGCAGGGCAGGGGCTGAGCGCAGGCCACGGCATGCCTTTCTCCCAGATCGATGGGGCGCTCGTCCGGTGGCTTCGACAAGCAGACATGCGAGTACTCCTCTGCTATTTTTGCTTGATGTCATTGGTTTGCTCGATGGTGGTCCGTGTTCTTTAAGGAGCAGGTGCCTGCCGGTGGCACATCTATGGGTTTGGTTTGGCCTAGAGGAGGCCTGCCGGTGGCGCATCCGTTCATGGCCTGGAAGCTTGGCGAAGGTGCGATCTGGCGGCTTGCCGGATGGCGCGTCCGTGGATCTTTAGCATCAATGCTGCTCCTATATGGCCATCAAGGAGAGATAGCTGCCCGGCCTACCACTGCATCTCGTCTGGTGCACTTGTGGCCGAATTCACTGTCCCTAACTCAATATGTGGAGATCGTCCTACATCGATTTGATGGAGTTTGTAGAGGTTTCATTGTTCTGTCCATGATTTTGTGCCGGTGACGGGGTTGAGGTGCCAGCTAAATTGGGTGGTGCCCAGTGATCCTACGGCAGATGGCATGGCAGCGGCAACTTGAGCGGGATGAGGAGATAAGCGGAAGTTTTGGTGGACATATATGAGCAACGACATCAGATTTTATGGTGCTGCGGCGACTGAGACTTTGGGTGAGGTGGCATTGTGGGGCAAGAGCCCCTGCCGTGACTCTCTCGGTTAAGGACGGCGAAATGGTGCCAATGTAGTGAGTCGTTCTCATGAAGGTTTTATTGTCGATGGAAAGACGGTGGTGAGAGGTGGCAGCTGACTAGTGTCTCAGATGTGGAAAGATGCCAGTGATGGGAGAAATCCTTTGCCCCGTTGAGTAAGTGGCGATGGCGTACGAGGGCGTCATTATCCTTCTTGAAGGCGTCGCTTAGGGAAGCTGCATCAACTCCTATGAGGTTCTATTTTCTGAGGTGAAAACCAATGATCCGGTTACGGCTGGATCAAACGACGGTGTCATATTTCTCCTTGGAGGCGTCGTTTCGGATTTAGAACCTCTAACATCTTTTGGTGCAATGTTGGCGGAAGAAGTAGTGGCCTGTTTGGTTGTTGCTCAGTTGCAAGTTAGAGTTTTATCTCTTTTGTCTGCTTCTTTTTTCCTAGGCCATGTGCATCAGGAATGAAGCGTTCCTTTTCATGTAATCGTTATAGCTATATGCATTGTTTTAATGCAGAGGCTGGAATATCAATATATTCCCATTTCTAAAAAAATCAGTGGCTGTGTTCTCTGCACTGATATCAGACGCAGTGTAATGTATACCCAACCTGTATGTTGTGCATGTCACTCCGGGGGACAACAGGCGGCGAGCTCTCAGCCGCAACTGCCGCGGGGCAGCAACCAGCACCTTCACTGTATGGTTCGGCCTGGTCACTGACCGGTGGCCCTTGGGCCCGCGTGCCAGTGGATGGAGGCCTAGAAAAATTAACGCGCAGAGCAGCATCCTGAGCAGACCGAGGCACAGGATTGTGCCAGAGCCGGCCATGTCGCGCTAGCTCTCCTGGAGTCCTGGGTGTGGCGCATGTCTTGTCGTTGGCGCGACGGCCTTGAACCAGCGTGATCGCGTGGCGTAGTCGCGTCCGGCCGATCTGCCGCTCATGCCAAATTAAGGCAAGGCCGGGTTGGGCACCCAAAAGCTCGGGCTGGCCATTCCTCCCGTCTTGTACCTCTGTTGTGTGTCCCAGGCTCATCGATCGACCTCCTCCCCGTTTCTGCGCACACCATCTCTCCCGGCGCGTGGTCGGAGGCTGCCTTCTTGGCTGCCCCCGCCACCGCCCGGCACCTGACAACCTTGTCAAGTGCATGCGTTCCAAGATGCATCGATGGATCATCGCCAGCTGCGGCGACATGCGGCCGTCGCGGCCAGGCCGCCGTCGAGGTACACGCTTGCCTACACAGTTGTGAATCTATAGCGTCGTGTTCTTGCAAATCCATCATATCGATCTTCTCCTAGTAGCAGCTAATACATACATACATTCCTGGTCGTCATCAGATGAGCCGCTGCCGCAGCCGCAGAGGCCGTCGACCTCGTCCCCTCCGAAGCTGAGGAAGGTGGGGTCGGATGGGACGCTGGCCATGCCCAGGGACGTGGAGGAGTTCCGGAACATGTCGGCGTACGGGCACCTCAAGCTGTTCACGCACGACGAGCTCAGGCAGGCCACCGGCGACTTCGACCCCGCGCAGATCATCGGCGAGGGCGGCTTCGGCGCCGTCTACCGGGGGTCATCGACGGGGCCGTGCTCAAGGGATACCCGCGCACGGAGGTCGCCGTCAAGGAGCTCAACCCGGAGGGACTCCAGGGGGACAGGGAGTGGCTGGTGCGCCCTTGCATATCTGCATCTTTGCATATACATTCTTGCCCATGTTCATGGATGCATAATATTGATCGGAAATGCTCTGTTTCACCTGCAGACGGAGGTGAGTTACCTGGGGCAGTACAGCCACCCGAATCTCGTGGAGCTCATCGGCTACTGCTGCGAGGACGATCACCGGCTGCTGGTGTACGAGTACATGGCCAAGGGCAGCCTCGAGAACCACCTCTTCCGGCGTTCCTGCAACCTGTCGTGGACGACCCGGGTGAAGATCGCGCGGGACGTGGCGAGGGGCCTCGCCTTCCTCCACGGCGGCGGCCGGCCCATCATCTACAGGGACTTCAAGACCTCCAACATCTTGCTCGATGCCGTGAGTTTTTTTTTTCTTAGTGAAGAGAGAAATATTGGTGTCTTGTTGTCTCATCGATAATCCATGTACTACATGTTTTTGGCAGGATTTCAACGCGAAGCTGTCGGATTTTGGGCTCGCCAAGGAGGGGCCGATGGGCGGCAAGACGCACGTCTCCACCAGGGTCATGGGCACCTACGGCTACGCCGCACCGGAGTACATGGCCACCGGTAACCAAACCGTTGTTGCATTTCATATCTGTTAACTTGATCCTTGAAGCTCACCGACATACATGCACGGCGCTGCTGGAAACTTGACGCAGGGCACCTGACGGCGATGAGCGACGTGTACGGCTTCGGCGTGGTGCTGCTGGAGATGCTGGTGGGGCGGCGCGCGCTGGAGCCGAGCCGCGCGGGGGCCCGCGACGGCAGCCTGGTGGACTGGGCGCGGCCCATTCTCATCCGGCCCAAGAAGCTGGAGCGGATCGTGGACCGCCGGATGGGCGAGCTCGGGAAAGGCCAGTTCACGGCCCGGAGCATGGAGCGCGTCGCCCGCCTCGCCTACGACTGCCTCAGCCAGAACCCCAAGGTCCGCCCCTCCATGGCCCGCGTCGTGCAGACGCTCGACGCTGTCCTCGCCGCCGATGGTGATGCAGACGCCGCAGCTGATGCACCAGCCCGATGAGGTCGATCGATCGGGTCACTCATAGAGGATTCGATCGATACGGCGAGAGAGAAGTAGGGGATTGGCTGTTTAATTAGGCGCGTAAGGTACGGGGCGCGGCCCTGCACATTGGATGTCTCGACAAACAATTCGATTGATCAATATCAATTATCATGCGAGCTTATAACCTACGTATGTGTATCTCAGCCGTGCAGTACGAGAGCTTAGCTATCTGGATGATCCTCTCGTTCAAATCCTCCATGCATAAATCCATGGCTTGATGCATTTCCTCTCTCTACCAAATAAAAATGTTGACTAGAAATTATCTCGTCAAGGAAAGGGCGTGAATAGATACAAAATTTTCTCCAAACTACTTTAATGAAGTTCAGATTCTTGGCTAAGTCATGAGAGGTGCACAGTGATTCTTGTGCTGATCAGTCATAAACTAGCAAGTCTGGCACAAGAGGAGACAGGTCGCAATATGCTTAATCGAGGCCGCCAAACACAATCCAACAACGGAGTGGTAGTACCATTAACCATTTCCTGGTGCATGTACCAACATGAACAAGCCCAGTTTAAAAAGGGAGAAGAGAAATATGTACAAAAAGCAGAAAAGTGAAAAACAAAAAAACGATCTGTGGCTGCTGGGATTCGAGCCCAGGTCTCCACGGCCACAACGTGGAATTCTCACCACTAAACTACAGCCACTTTGATGCCCTTGTCCGGAATTTCTTCTATATAAAAGATAAGGAATATGACTATTGACCACTTCATCTAATCCCTCTGCGGAAGATTAATGAAGCATCCAGTGAGCAAGCGGAAAATAAGCACGAGGAAACATGTCAGTGATCATTGGGCTGAAACTAAACCCTGTCAGAGCAGAATAAAATCCCAAGAGTCTGTCTTAATTTCGCATGGCAAAAAAGAGCATCATTATCATGCTATATAAAGCAATGTTGCCTTTACATTTTGCATGACATAAATCAGGTACTACATCATACATATTTCAATTCACCGGTATAGGAAGTTACATCTCAGCATAAATAACTACAACATCACCAGCTTCCTCGAGGAGCTTGTGGAACTTGTTGAACAGCAGCTAGTGGGTTCACCTGGACAGAGAACGCGAGTTGCAGGGCATCAAAGAATGCTTGTCGCAGAGAAGAAGCATGCTGGAACATAGTCCTCTTCAAGCCAGCAGTTTTTCTCCGGAGTACAAACATTGTTGAGAACAATACCGACAATAAAAGCATCAGCTTGCCACTCGGTAGCACAATATGTATCTTACCAAACTTTAGCCGAACTGAATGAAACCACCAAAACAACGGATCAAATTGATTTGTCACACGTTGGATAGAAGGTTCAGTTGACTTTACTAAGCCCTTTTTGAGTCCATTGTACACAGGCACTATTTTTGGAGCATCCTCGTGTACTGATGGTGTTGAGCTAGTTGTAGAAGTGGGAACATTTCTTTCTGCTATTTGTTTTACCCCTTTAACATTCTCTGACTTTTTCTTTGCAGCTGATTGTAATGCACGAAGCTTCTGTAGCAATTTCTGTAGAGGAACATTTAATAAACAACTTGATGACAAAGTATGTAAAAGCAGAGTTCATGGAAAAAAGAATGTTCGGTTCAGAAAGGAAAATATATTTAAAAACCTAAAAGGTTCTAAGATAGCATGTAAATTGTTTGGGAATCTGAAAATTCCGAAGGCATGAACACATGATTATAAACTGAAAAGGACCTAAGGTGGCATGAAAATTTATCTGAGATCTAAAAGGTCCAATGCTGATATGCTGTAGTACTGCAATTAAAATATGTTAACCAAAGTACCTGTCGATCTTGCTCTTTCACCTCTGCTTTTTCTGCCCATGAGATAGCTGTTTCAATCTCTTGAGAGACAATACTGAGGAATGTTACTGTATACAATTCTGCTATCTCAAAATACTGCTCAGTTGACATAACAGATGTAACGACTAAACTATTTGAAGATCTGTCTTGTTCACTATTCAAGACATGACCATTATCATTTGTATATCTCCATTTAGAAAGGTACTCCTCAAAGATTGGTCTCAGATCAGAAAGATCCTGCCGCCATTTGCATGGTAGCTCTACAAGGAGAAAGATAGCAGTCAATCATATGAAAACATGGGGAACACAAGACACGTAAAACCAAGTATATGAAGTTTATGTTTAAAACTTACCCTGTAAGGAAAACTTTAACAGGTACTGATGCCACAGAACCAAACATCGCTTTAAGCTGGACAAACATCTCTGATGTCCTGCAAATTTAGCATGGTGTGTTAGAGACGATTGAATAGCAATTATATATAGAAGCTCTGCAAACGTCCTTCGCAAAGAATTTCTACATCATCAGTGTTCAGGGCATGATGCTTTATTATTCTTTTTTGAGGTTATCAGAATCCTAAATTTGATTCGGAGGAGCAAATGAATAGGATTTACCTCCTAAGTTCTTTCAGTGCCTGAACAAGTACCATCCCAGCTGATTCAAGCATTTCTAAGAGCTCTCCATGGTCACATACATTCTCCAACGCAACTGTTCGTGTTTGATCAGATACAGATAAAGCGGTAGACACAGCCTGCTCGAATGATCCGCTGAGTAGATAGCTGTCATGAGATTGATAATGACGTAAGCAGACAATTTTTTTTTTAAAACAAGAAACTAGTAAGCAGACAATTTGCCATTTTTTTCCTTTTCTGTATCAAATGTAACCCTTACTTACATCCAGATAATAACAAGAAGCATAACAGCACAGCATACCTAGCTGCTCAAACATCCTTCAACAGGACGAAACAGAGTTCTGATTTATTTTATTTTATTTTATTGACTGGAATAGTTCCAATATTTGCTCCATATTAAACCATTTTAGTTAACATATATCTATCCAGTGTAATGTAACACGACAGCTAGCATCATTTCAAGTGCATGCTAAATAAGCAAGCAAGGTTACCCACTCTAAGTACTCCCTCCGTTTTTTATTATATGACGCCATTGACTTTTTTCGTAATTTTGACCATTCGTCTTATCTATAAATATTTGTGTAAATAGCTAAGTGTATAAGTTAACCTTAAAGTGCTTTTGATGATGAATCCAATAATATCATTTCGCATTCGAAAGGTAATTATTTAAACCTATATTGCTGGTCAAAGTTCAACGAAAAAGTCAACGGTGTCGTATAAATAAAAACGGAGGGAGCACCTAATTAGAACGAACCACATGTGTAGTCGTGTAGACAGGCAAAGTAGAGAGAATTGAAGCACGAAGAAGGGAGGAGCTGAGGAGAGAATCTTACTACTCGGCGTCGTCGATTTGCTTCCAGAGACCCGAGTCCTGGGCAGAGGCCCCCATGATTCGTCCCTACCGCCTCCAATTCGCAACAGGCGCTGACCTGCCGCGAAACATCGGTTCAGTTGAATTCGAATCCCCCCAAAAAAAATTTCTGGAAAATTATGAATTGCAAATTTGCAAGCGAGTTAGGGTTCCTTACAGACAAAAGAGATCAATCCGAATCCGGTTGGATCCCAACAGTCCACGCCAATTGGATGTCAGCTGGGAGAGTGAGGGCGGTGGCGACGACGAGATGAAGAGTTCTTCCGGTAGGGGCGCGCGCTCTTCGGTGGATGGAGTCCTGCGATTGACGAGAGGACGAAGAAGGTATGCGCGCCTGACGATGAATCAGCAGGTGCATCCACTGACAAGTGGGGTCAGAGGCCAACGCGATGAGTTGGGTCGGGGAAGGTCCATGGGCCGTACGGTTCAGTTGACCTTTTCACGGGCCGCGTTGGAGGGAGGGTACGCTAGAAAGAAGCAGAAATTGTGGCAACATTAGGCAGCAGCTGTATTTCGTCATATTTTCAAAAAAAAAAAATGCTTATTAGACAAGTAAGAGCCGTGCCAAATAAGAGGAAAACATGAGCGTCATTATCATTTTAAGGTCACTAGTCGAGTCTTCCACTACGTGGATTGTTCGTATTGCTCCCTCGCACAATCTAAGAAAACATGGACGATATCGCCTGAAGCTAGCATCATTCAACTGCAGCGAATGTCTTGAACTTGCGTAGTGTGGCGAAACAAGTTCTGTTCTTCACATCGGCTACTGCACGGTGGACACGTTGATACTAGCAATTCAAACATTTATACAGGAACGAAGATCTTGTTGGTAGGAAAAAGTTAGCCCAATACAAATGAGGGGAGTTTAGGAGTAGAAAAAGTTGTGAGTAGTTTTTTTATTAAACTTTATTGTTTTTATTTAAGAAGAGTTTATGAAGTTTTTTTTTGGAGATGCTCTAAGATGTCGATATCGATTAGCGTCATCTGGCCACGTCAGGAATCAAACTGACTGGCTTCGTGTTCTCACGAGAGCAGAGCCCGTACTAATCTCGATGCGAGCAGCTTCCTCTGCCGTGCCGTTAAGCCACACACCCCACCCACCTTCCCCCCTTCCAAGTCAGCAATCGAGCACGCGCCGCACGGCACTCGCTCGACAAGCGGCACGGCCGAGCCACCCCTCTCAGAGCTCAAGCCCGCTCGCCATGGCGCTGACGCCTCCTCCAGCTGCCTCCACCGCCGATGTCAAGGGCGGCCCGCACACCGTGTTCGTCTACGGGAGCCTGATGGCGGAAGAGGTGGTGCGCTCCATCCTCAAGCGCGTCCCGCCCGCCGCCCCGGCGACCCTCCCCAACTAGTACGCCCCGCCCCGCCCCCTCCCTCCCTCCCTTGCCGTTCCCTCCCTTCCACCTTTCCCGTATCGGCGGTTCTTGATTCTCTCGGGCTGTCGCTTTCGTTCACCACCCGAGAATCTCTGGGGGCGCCGGTGCGGTGACGTCATGGTGCTAAAGCGTGATCGCTTCTTTCGTGTCGGGTGAGACGAGCACGAAGATGTTGCCTGTGGATAATATTCTTCTGCGTTTTACCCTGCAAGTTGCAATTGCGATAATCAGTTCGGTTGTAACACAGCAGCTTTCGATTTGGACTAAACGAGAGGTTTTGTTAAGTTTTAACATCTAGTTTCATCTTTTGTAGCCACCGATTCAACGTCAAGGGCCGTATTTATCCGGCAATCCTGCCCGTCGAAAACAAGAAAGTTGCTGGGAAGGTTTATTCATTCTCAGACAATATCCAGTCTGCGGCTTTGAACCTCAACTATTCTTGTGCTCACTTATGAGTTATGATCATCGTTCCACAGGTTATCACGGGTGTTACTGACGATGAGCTCCAAATTCTGGATGCATTTGAAGATGTGGAGTATATAAGAACAAGAGTTGAGATTTCATTAACTGTAAGTATACCTCTTTCGCAAAAAAAAAAAAAAAAAAAAAAAAAAAAAAAATCTAAGTATACCTTATCCATGCAGGCCAACGGCAATAGTAATTTTCAAGATAAACACGTCGCTGTTACTACTCCAAAGAGATTTGAACTAGAAAAACATAGTTCATTGTTTTGAAACACTTTGCCCAGAAATAGCTGCACTGCTGCTGTTCGGTGACTTTTCACACAGAATGGTTCTGCTAAAAGAATTTTTTTGTCCTTTTAGGATTCTTCCGAGACAACGCTGGCTGACACTTATGTATGGAGTGACGCAGAGGATCCAAATCTTTATGGTGAATGGGATTTCGAGGTGAGGATGTTTTCCTTCATCTTATATCTCAGTCTCGATCTCATTATCTGGGTTTTTCTCATCAGAAAGAATCTGGGTACAGAAAGAATTATAGCAACTAAGATCCTCTAGGCAATTATATTCAGAAGAATGACAAGAACAATTACATTCCTAAAGATCCAAAATTCTGGTGGAACCGCACCGTCTCCGTGCAAATAGCTCATTGAGCAGGTTCAAATTTTTAAAACGGAGTCCTGACTACAAAAACAATGTCATGAGCCCTAACCAAAGAGGAAACTGCTTAGGTATCATGCAGTTTTTCTCATTACACTTTTCAGTAACATCTTTGCCCCAGATCTTCAAACAAATTGGTTTCCATGTTATCACTAATTCAGATCCCATCCATTGCACCTATATTACTTAACATTAAGGCCACTGCTTTATAATACCAATATCATGTCTTCTTCGCAGGAATGGAAGAAGCTGCACATGAAGGATTTCCTTGCAATGACGCTTGGTTTCATGCATGGGCTCGAGCAGCCTGAATCAAAGACTCGGGTCGAGACCTATCAGTCATTCATGCAACAGCAGGAGCAGCCTGCATCAGAGACTAAGGTTGAGGGTTGAAACCTGGTCATCTGCGGCTGCATCAGAGACCCGGAAGAATTGTATTGGCAGTGCGGCTGTATTGTCTGGAATAAGTCACCTTAATGTTTTGTGAATAAGATCTTTACTAGACCATCTCGTAATAATTACAATTATGTCAAATAAATTTCCCTCCCTGAGATTTCTGTTGATCGTTTGGTCACTGTTAATCCCAGTCCGGTGCTGATGCCTTTTTTTTTTTAATCGAGAAATTTACTGATGAAAACCAAAATTTTGGCATGCTTCCGTGTTTAGGTGCTTTTAAATTCGATCATATTTATGGTAAGCTATAAAGTGATCATAAGGACTATGTTGACTGTTGACCTACTACTATCAACGGTCCGATCTCAAGAATACTGATTGCTCGTGCATTTTGGGCCTGATTGAAATTGATCACAAAGAATCAGGCAGAATGGGAGCACAACTCGTTGCTTGGTTATGACTTATGACGCTTCGGCAACGGATAAACTTTCAAAGCTCCATGACTCAGCAACATATGTTTCGTTAATATCTGTGTTCATGTGCGCATTTCATACAAGAGTCCTTGCATTCAATTTCTGGTGAATGAACGTGATGTAATACTTGAAAAGAGCACAGCGTAAAAAAGGAACGCTAACACAGCTACAGCTTGCAATTTGAGCTACGTGGAGATCTTTAACAATGGCATCAAAACAGCCGAAGCAGCAGTTTACTACAAGCATGCTTTCTCATAGTACAGCGCTAACTCTCACCTAAGCTACATTTACCATCCCTACTTCCATGTGAGATAACCTGCACATATAAACAAAAACACTACTACCCCCCTGTCGAGCCATTTGCTCTTCCAGAAGTAAACTAACACATCTACAACACGTTCAGCCCTGTATGAACTGGCAAGTTAGGTTATTCGAACTGGTCATACGAACCAGTAGAAGGGTTACCCGAGTTCTGATCGCAGCGAGCCCTCCACGCGTTCGCACCATCTGAGCTGCTGCAGGCCTGGTTGGGGAGGATGTTGTTCCCCAGATCACCGTCCAAGCTCATCTGCTGCACTTCCTGAGGTGATAGGATTCGGATGCACTTCACACAGTTCACAAATTCCCTGCATTACAGAAAATATAATTTCGTCAGGATACAAATGGGTAAGGCCCAAAACCCGGTGTTGTGTGCAAATGTTTTGATTATCGTCATTACCATTTTATGTAGGCATTATGTATTAGAGCTTTAACACGAATGTGTGTTCAGGTAAGAAAAGGAAGAGCTAAACTTACTCCCATGGGTCATCACCAAGAAGTAGGATGTCATCCTCATGATCCTTGTAGACAAGTTTCCAGCCAATTCTCTGTCGTTCCTCAAGTTGCCCCTCAATACTGAACATGCGAGCCAGGGCATGCTTCAATTCATCGTATCCAGAGAACTGACTAATGTCAATGGACCGACCTACAGCTCCACGTTTATACACCTACAAGGAATGCCAGATTAGACAAAAGAGGCAGCAAAGACACTCTTTTAATCACACATGAATATGAAAAGGCAGAATACGCTTCAGTTGGTAACACTTCCAGCGCAAATTACTATTACGTTTGGTTTAAAACATACCAAAGTAAGATAGATTAGCTTCAGGTATAAGAAACAGAAAAGTGCCAACCTTGGTAAATGTCCTCATCCTCTTTAGGGGAGCAGCAGGTGGCCAAGAAGTTCTGTTCAAGAAAGCACCATCATTGATAGCAGAGTCAATTGAATTAAATGCCATGTCCGATGCACCAATTGACTGTGAAACCATGGACGATGATATTTCTTGCTGAGCATCTTTTGGGATCCTGTAGTTACCATCAATATCTGTAGAAATGTGATTCTCATACTTAGCAGCATCAATTCCATTTGACAGGAAGCCATCTGCTCCCATTGGGAAGCCCAGCTGACCATCACTGTTTATTCCAAATAATGCATGATTACTAGCATCTGCACCCTGAATTTCAGTATCCGGAGGCGCATCTTTGAACATGTGCTGCTGATTGAAGTTAGACATGGGGAAGCCTTGATGTAAAAGTCCATCTGTTTGGGAAAGCCACACTGAAGTTGCCGAAGAAGCTGTTTCCAGATAGTCAGTCGGGGTGCACCATTCACAAAATTCTGAGGTCCAGTCCCAGCATTAGGTAACTTGGAAGTCACTAAACTTTGTTTGACACAAGAGTTCAGTTTTGGCGTTTCCTTGGTCACTCTTGCTGTCGCCGTGATAGCTTCAAGAGAGCATGGAATCGACATAGGAGCAGTGGACTGAGGCACCTTCTCATTGTTGATCATGCCGCATTGTTTATTCCTACCAAGGACTGGTTGTAAAAGATGGTTACCATTAGCTGTTGATGGTGACGTTGAGCACGAAGGGATTTCTTCGGTAAGTACAGAATGTGTAGCACCAGTTGTCATCAAAGGGCTTCCAGCTCCTGAAACGATGTTGACTGATGTGGGAGGAATGGCAGCTTGAGATGAATCAGCAAATCCGACATGTTTCTGTGGAAGCTTCTGTGGTGACTCTTGTTGCATGGTTGGTGGTGGTGGTGTTGCCTGTGATGGAACTTTAGTACTTTGTTGAGGCATCGTTTGTTGTTGGGAAAGTGAGTGGGAGTTTGATAGCTGCTGCTGCATATCGAGGAACAATTTTTGCTGCTCTTGGATTAGTGGTAATTGTGCAAGAGTAACACCTGGTTGTGACAGCAATGACTGCTGCTGTTGCTGTAACTTTTGTAACAGTTGAAGGTGAAGCTGCTGATCAGGCAGTTGCATCTGCTGGTTTACCAGGTTCTGTGCTTGTGCAGGCATCTTATTTAGTTGTGTCTGATGTTGCAATTGCTGCTGCTGAAGTAAAAACTGCTGTTGTTGTTGTTGCTGCTGCTGCTGCTGTAGCAACTTTTGTTGTTGTTGCTGCTGCTGCTGTTGCTGCTGATGGGGCAAAAGCAGTGGCTGGCTCGTAGCTGGCTGCAGATTTTGTGTCACTGATGGTGGTTGCTGTTGCTGCATTTGACTCTGCGCAAGGACCTGAGCTTTGACAAGATTGGTCTGAGATTGGCTCAAGGGAAGTAGTTGGTTCAGGGAATGTTGCTGCCTCTGCAGATTGCTAGGCTCTTGAGTCTGTTCTTGTGGTTTGATGCCTCCACCAAGCTGATTCTGTGCAAGTGCTGCCTTGGGCAACTCATTGACTGGCTGCATTTGCTGAGGAAGTTTGGGAGAGTTAAACTGAATGTTATTCTGTTGCAGAATTTGATTTTGCAGACATAACTGCCGCGACAGATCAGAAGCACCCAGATTCTGCATGTTGGGGTTGCTTAATGACCTTAGGTACTCAGATTGCATTGCTGTGCTCGCAAATGAGGAGTTTTGCTGCATATTCATGTTCATCCATTGAACCAAGCTCAGACCAGGCATTATGGTGTTCTGTGTCTGAGGGTCCTTTATGCAGATCTCCTCACCGAGCCAAGGCATCGCCCTCTTCAACAGATTTTCCATTCCTGATGACTCATCATCTGCAAGTACACAGCTGGGATTATTACACACCAACATTTTGATAAAGTATTTTATATATCAGGACTACAAACTTGTATCTCAAATTCGAAAGATTTATTTAGCTCAGAAGTGCCCTGGGCAAAAAAGCACGCTTTGCTGTTGATGGTCATTGGAAAAGGTTCTAATGACTTCTGTTGGAAGGCTTTGTCCCCATGGACACCTAATCTGTTGGGCAGGCGGAATCGCTACCAAGAGAAGATTACCAAACATCCAACTCTGGCACTGTGTAATAATGGCCAGTCAAGCTATATTGCATCCTCATAAAGATGTTTACTTACCGATAAGGTCTACTGTCTTAAACATAATATCACATCACTCTACTAGTTTCACACGTTTTTAGCTCTTAAGATGAACTAAAATCAAGATACTTTACCAAAAGGTCGACAGCAACTAAAGTACTTTCTTCACATAAGATTGCATAAATAAGAATGGTATCACCAACATAATAACAGCACATGCCACTCACAGATTATAGACATGGTATCCTACCTTTGCTAAAGCCTAAGGTGTATTATCCCAAGTATACAGTAGTAAATGAAACCACTGCACGTACCTAACTGTCTGGGGCGTTTTGCACCGAAAAATGGTGGAGGGCATATGAAAAATGGAGCAGCAACCGGTTCAATTTCCCAGATTGAAACCCTGTTTCGCCTTTCACCTGCCGCAGACTCATCCCAGCCAACCTGTTGAAAAAGCATAAACTCTTTAGGTAAAAAAACAAAAATCCACATTAGCAACAGGAAAGGTGAACAGTGATGCTGAGGATAGTACCAAAACAAATTAGAAAAACCAACCTGTAAGTTGCGCCACTGTGAGTTTTTCCATCTTACTGGATCCAGATCACTTATGCCAGTTATTGTACCCATGTACCTGCAAAATGTCAAGATAATTAAGAATACGGAGAAACTGGAGATATGGAAGAAAACTCCAAGCTTCAACATTGTTCCAAAATAGCAATTTGGATACTTAATCTTTGACCATAGTAGTAACAATATGGAAAGTTGCATTTACTATTTTACACCCTAGGTGTAGCAACACCGGAAAAAAAAACTGTTTGTAGAGAAAAGTAAAATAATGAGAAGTCGATACACTTGAATTAAGAAAAGTAAGTGATCAACAGCATACCTTCTTGTGCCTAGTTCCTCAGTTTCAAACATCATGCGAAAGCGCATTCCTAAAGATATCTGATTACCATAGAGTGCTTTCTGATACTTGGCAAACGGTACGACAAACTCCGTAGGACTGGCCCTGCAAATACAAGATTTGGACATCAGATTTTAAAGTCACATAATCACTAAAAATGAGCTCACGTACAGTTGGTCTTGGAGATCAAGTCAAAACTCGAGACTGACCTAGGATTATAAAATATTGTAAACGGGCTATTGTTGGCGGCAGCATGTGCTGCCGCAGCAAGAATTCCTATATGCATGCTGTCACTCGAAAGGACAGATGATGATATGTTTGTTGGCTGCCTGTTAGCACGACGGATTCCTAATAAAAGTTGCTGCTTTTCATCCCTACAAAAAATATACAAACACAGAAATGAAACGGTTAGTGTGAAATTAACCATGAACAAGAAAAAGAGTTATGACCTCTCATGTTCTTTTTTGGCCTAAATTTCAAAGATATAACGTCAGGCAATGCTCTACCTAACAAAAATAACAGAATCACCGGCAAATAATCTCTTGCCGCTCACGAAGAGACTCCATCCAGTTGTAAGTAGATGTCGTTTTGGTTGACCTGTTCATTCCAAAAGATGGAAACTATCAAACATCCTGACAAGCTTGTGTGAGCAGCAAAAAGATACAGGCATGTATAGAAAATACATAACAATGCATGAATTCTGCAACGTGTAAGAGGTGCTCATGTGCATTTGTAAGTGCACCATCTTCAATGCTGAGCGTAAAGAAATATAAGTATTTGGCAAAAAAAAAAAGAGACCTTGATGATGCAATTTTTTACCTCGATATATGTGACGGAATGTCCATATGTTATCATGTAGATCCCTGGCTTGTATCTCTTGAGCAGGTGGCTGCATTGAGAAATCCTGCAGCAAGACATGAAAATGTTTAATTGCATGGACACAGACAATGCATTAAATTATTTGAAACTCTAGTCAACACATACAAGGGGTGGGAAAATCTTCTCTGCAGATCGACGAGGCACAGAGAAACCTCCATGAGTGCTTGTGTCGCTTGCAGTCAATGTCTTACAGAAGAATTCTGTCTGTGGCCTTGGTTGTTTCAGTGCCAGCTCTGACAGCTGCAATGCCTCCTTTCCATACTGATCACCATCCACCATCAATTGCAACAAAAGGACTTGGATCAATAACCTCAAGGAAAAAGGAATGTAGGAAAATTTTCATGGGAAACCTGAGTGGCATGGGAACTTACGGAAGTAACTGGCTGAAGAGTCATCTGTGCATACACTTCATCTGTTTCAGGATCCGCCTATGAAAAGTATTAAAACTCTTTTCAGTACCGATTACTGAGAAGAGGAGAAATTCATGGGTTAGGAGCGTCAAATTACATGTAAGGTGACGTTATGAAGAAGGCAAATCAACTTTGACGGAAGATTTGGGTAGCTTGGAACATGTGCATCAACATCTTTTTGCATAGAAGCAGCAACCTGCATAAGAAACATTATTCAATCTCAACCTCCAAGAAACACAAAGATAAGTCTGTCTAGTGGGGAAAGAGGATGATCTACTTCTTAAGGATGCGGAAATGAATTCCAAAGTATTGTGGGAGGTGAAGAACTAAATGGGTAAACCAGAAATATAAGAAAAAATGAAGAATATGATTGTATATCAGTTTAAAAATCTGACATGTCCAGTAGAATGTAGAACAAATATCTAGAACACACAAAAAAGTTTGTGATGGAAAGTAGTTGGGACTTGACAGCACAAAGCATAAGTAGATACATTGCATCAAATAGCTATTAAACCACTGTTGCCCACAACACCATGTGCCATGAAGCTATCTACCAATCATCGAGTGGAAAGGAAAGATGGCAAAAAACAAAATTTGGCCCCTCCAGGCAATTGCTTTTAGGCAAAGAATCTTTTCCAAATCAAACATTTGATCATCCCATCCTTGAAACTTTCTCAAAACAAGATACTCTTGTGCCAAAACCACGAAAGTTGCAACAGAGGTCACTGAATGCATCAGCAATAAAAGTTAAATTCCACCGTACTTGGTTGCTTCATTCACCAAGCAAGGAGCAAGGGAATGGTGCAGTGCACCAGAAACCAATGAAAGATGAGGGGCCAGTAGGCCCATTATTCCCAGCTACTTTGGCCATATATGCCTAAAATCGGTAACTACCAAAGGAAGGCAACCGACCTTATTTCAACAGAAACCCATATTTCAAGCAGATTCAAGGCAACAACATAGAAAACCAAATAATTATCGTTAGCATCTCCGGAACGGGGCAATCCTAAAGAAAAGATTATATTTGCTTTAACAAAGTGATCAAGGAAACATTCCCAGAAATCACTAGAAAGATGGCGCGGAATTACCGCGCCTGATGGCCCTCATCATTAGTAGCATGAAGTTATTAAGAAGTAGTATGTACAAAATTTAGAGTATTATTTGGGAGTTAAATCATGTATACAATTTTAATCTATAGACGATAATTTAAGGCAAGAACTTAGTAACATAAGTATGAAGTACCTTGGAATAAATGAAGTATAGTACGTAACTTAAAATTTGCTAAAATGTAAATAAGCAGAAGACATAATTTTTTGGAACATGAATGAACATAAAGTGGTAATTATTTAGTATGAGTAAACATGAATTGAAGATGATTAAATTTATCCAAAGTAATCATTTATTTTGGTCTCATTATGGATTTTGGTATATGCTGTGATAGATCTAAATATGATGTGAAGTTTTTGATCTGTAAAGGATAAAATAGATAATATAATATGGTTTTTTAAATTAATTTTGCTTCAATTGTGAACAAATTTGCGTAAAATTTATTTGGTAATATTCATTATGGATTCTGTTCACAACGGGTTCACAACAGAAGTAGGCCACCCGGCGCGCAAACTTAATTGCAAGTAATTGTTAGTAAAGTAATAATTTGGCCTTAGTACCCATAGACAGAATTTGGGATACGATGCCCCCACAAGTTAGTTGGCCAAGCGCTTCTAGTAATGGAATTAAAATTTAAAGAAAACATAAAATCATGGTTCTATGATTAAAGGCAGATTTTATCATGTTTTAGTTTTTTAGACAATGTTTTCATGTTTTCCAACTACTGTTTGGTTGACAACTTAGCTGAATCTCTGCCAACTGCAAATCTCTTTGTATTTTCTTGAGGACCCTTCAAAATAAGACATAAAAGTTATCGGTAGGAATAAGAAACACATTAAAATTGTAAGAAATAAAAAATTATGCTCAGAACAACGCTGTTGTTGCAAAATCATCATTACCAAATTTTGGTTGATCAACAGATGTAAAAAAATTGCAAAATTTCAGGTGCTATTCTAATGGTCGGACACATTTGTAAATAATGTTTCCATAAAACATGCAAATACAATTTCAGTTATCATCTTCAAATTATGCCACATACCCTTGTAGTATTGGCTGTAATTAAATTTAAGTGAAATAAACTTTTTCTATCCAAGAGAAAACCTTTTTGTTGTGAGTTAACAATTTTAGTTTGCGCGACGCGTTTCCTGGTCCTGTTGTGAACCCGTTGTGGAGCGAGAAGAATAAGAAATTTTTTTGTCCTTTATTTGGATGAGCACTTTTTTTTTATGCAATAGGCAAGAAGGTGAATCTGGAGCTAGGTAACGACAGTTTGCTAGCTGTGAAGGATATGTCTTCCAGAACCATGTTGAGGAAAGAGTCTGGTAACCAGCTGGGAATGTTTGTGTCATGTTCACTACCATTCCTTGATGTAGTCAAGTCAATTCCCTGTTGGTCAATTGCTCAAATAGTCCAAGGTGCATTACCAGCTAACTTAACCTGTTCCGGACTCATTCTCTAATCTGATGTCCTGCATTCTCAAATTTGCGCGCCGCGTTCGCTACTCCTGTTGTGAACCCGTTGGAGCGAGAAGAATAAGAAACAATTTTGTCGCTTTATTTCGATGAGCACTTTTTTTTAAGGTGAATCTGGAGCTAGGTAATGACAGTTTGGTAGCTCTGAAGGATATGTCTTCCAGAACCATGTTGAGGAAAGAGGCTGCTAACCAGCTGGGAATGTTTGTGTCATGTTCACTTCCATTCCCTGCTGTAGTCAAGTCAATTCCCTGTTGGTCAATTACTCAAATAGTCCAAGGTGCATTACCAGGTAACTTAACTTGTCAAGGGGACAAACATGTAATTAGGGATAGTGCTGTTCTAAAGCTGAATCTTGACATAGAGTGTGTTCCGGACTCATTCTCAAATCTGATGTCCTGCATTCTCTACGAAAAGGGTCCAGGAGAAGCTCTCCAATTTCAGAATGTGCTACAGCCATTATTGATGGAATTTCTACTTCTGGATGGTTTTAGTATAAGCCTATAGGATTTTAATGTTCCCAAGGCTCTATTAGAAGAAGCACAAATAAGCATTCAGAAACAGTCCCTTATCCTTGAACAGTCAAGATGCTCCAAAACTCAGTTTGTGGAAATGCGAGTTGAGAAAAATTTGAAGAGAGTCAAACAACAAATTTCAGATTTTAGCGGAAATGGTTCCAATCTTGGATTATTGATTGATTCCAAAAAGGACTCTGCTATGTCAAAGGTGGTTCAGCAGCTTCGTTTTGTTGACTTGCAGCTTTATCGTGAGGGGAAGTTGTACTCAAACCGTCTGGTAGAGGACTGCTTTTTGAATTTTGTGAATAACACCATCCGTTCAAAATGAGCATCCTCCAGAGGCTTATGGTCTTGTGAGCATTTTGTTTGAAGCGCATATTAACTTAAGGGGCAATGTAGGGGTGTCTGGTTTGGCAAAGCCTTTAAAATAGCATGAAAAACTATGTTGGATATCAGCTGGTTGATATACCAATTTTTGAACCAATGTTTGCATAAAATTTAAGTATGTCACACTTGAAATACATCAAATAATTTCAAGAGATTAGTGTAAGTAGTCTGGCCTTTGTAGAGTCTTTGATAGCAAAAGAAAATTCAGTGGGGTATTCTCTCATTGGTTCGGTTGAAAAAAAGATTTAATATTGTAGTGAATGATTAACTGCATGAGTCACACTTTTCTAATTTTGACCAACAATGCAGAGCTGAACTCACCTTTCTTTGCTTTTGTTCGACCAAGGCATCGAACATTTGTTTCAGATTATTAAGCTGCTCACTAATTCATTTCAAGTATATCCAGTGAACTTAATAAGAGGCGAACTATATTTTAGAGTTACTAACAATACCAAACTGATAGCTTCGAATCATGTTGCTTTGGGGAAAAAAAAAAAAGAGGCGCACTACTTTTTCTTTTTCCCTTCATAACACACACATTAATTCAGCTCTCTTGAAAATAGTATAGAAATACCTATAATTATACTAATTAAACTAATTTAAAACATGTACATAATTATTTAGAGTATTTAGATAAGATTATGTGAATAAACTACATACATGTAAAACATACATGTACATCTAAAAATGTTCATGAAAACTTTAAAGATTTCAATGGTTGCTGGGCCATTAACAACTATCAAGCATCTTATAGGGTGATCCTGTATTAAAGATGTGCTCAAATTAATGTGAAAAACTGTATTAAAATTATGTAAATAAACTTGCCGTTGGTTCCATTTTCCATATACATCGGTAAACATTAGAAAATAATTCTATGAAATTTCGTGAATGTTGCATAATGTTACAGAAACATTCATCGTAATACAGTAATCAAGTCATTAATACTAAACTCTGGAAAAAAGAAAAAGGAATTGCGCCGAATGGGGCCGTAAATAAGAATTACAAGCGCAGCCCAATGTCGGTAGCATCTAGCCCAGCCCAGTAGGGGTGGAGCGCGCGCCCGCATGGGCCAGCAGCCCATCGGCTCCTCCGGTCCGGGTCGAATCCGGTTGAAGCGATCTCAGCCGCTCGTTCGCGATCAACGGCTGAGAATCGGCGCGCGTGGAACAAAACCGGCGAGCGGTGCGACTCCGAACCCTAATCCCCATTTTTTCTCTCTCTCTCCTCTCTCTTCTCCCCATTTCCTCTCTTTCGAGAGAGCGGCGGCGGGGACCCGTCCGTCGGCGTGAGCGCGCAGCCGGAGCTCGTGGTCGACCTGGCGGCCCGCGGCAACCATGACCGTGCGGTGGCGCGCGGCTTGAGGAGGGGCGTCGCGCGGTGGTGCTCGAGCTCGGCGATGAGGGTCGGCGGAGGGCGACGCGGTGGCGGCGGCAGCGGCGGCGGCGGTTGAACTTCATGCTCCGGTCGCCGTCGCTTCGAGGAGGAAGACGGCCTGGGGCCCCCCATGCGGCGGAGAGGTTCCGGCCTCCCAGATCCGGCGACCCCAAGGTCGGATCTGGCCCAGCATGCGGCGGCGGGGTGCGGGCGACCTACGCGCCGCGGCGGCGGAGGGATGGTGGTGCTGCGGGCCCCACAGGACGGGTCTAGATCGCCACGGCGTGGGGCAAGCTAGCGGCAAGTCCGCCGGTGGATGCGTCCAGCGGTGGTGGCGGCTGCCATGCCGGGGAATTGCGGCGGCGGCTACGGGATGAGCGGGTTCGGGAGAGTTCGCGACCAATCGGGTTGGAAGCAGACGGGCGGTAGACGCGACCCGACGCATCCGACGCCCATATCAAAAGTTTAGCAAATCGAACGGTTACGGGTTAACGGTGACGTGGATTAACGGGCGGCCGAGAAACCTTCACGGTTTAGAATAGAAAAGATTATACAAAAACAGCTAATTCTAGCGATTAGCGCTCAAACAGCGAACGGTCACATCAACTGCCACCACCACTCAACAAAATGGAGAACAGCGAAATTAAGTCACATCATTGATGCTTTTGTCAATTTTAGAATCCCCAGACTGACGAGGACCAGTATTCCCCAATATAGAACCGAAAACTCTGAAAGCCTGAAGTAGAATATTTAACGCAATAACCATCAAGGCGAAAATTGTCAACTAAAAAGCATAACAACACATCTACGACGCAGATTAACGCCAAGAGCACATGAAAAAAAAAATCATAACAATAGTATATCATAGAGAAGTGGGCAATATAGGAACCATGAATCAGTAGTATTGGGTAAGCACAACCAGAAGAATGAACTCACCTGCTCGCTGTGTCCCTGGGGGAAGTAGACGACGAGGCTGCCCGCCGGCGGCAGCGACACCAGCGGCCCCGCGCAGGCGTGCCACAGCTCCGAGTTGATCGTCGGCGCCTTCTTCTCCCCTGCACACATGACCAAGCAAACCAATCCATGCATCAGTAACTGAAGAAAAAGACAGCTTTCCCCCAAATTTCCCCGAAACACGGGACCCAAAAAAAATGCATTTGATCCGTCTACACTGTTTTGGCATCTTACATCACGCCGGCCGCAGGCGGCAACCGTAACTGCCGTTGCTACTCGTTCCAAAGCCATGATTCTTTCTGCCTACCACATTTGTTTGCGAATGACCCCGAAATCCCCGATCCCGGAAGGAGCAAGAGAGGCGCTCCACGATTTCTCACACAACCAGTCGCCGACGCCGATCGCGACGGCGCTGCCAACGGCGTGTTTTTTGCATATAAAACCCCCACACTATGTCGGAATCACAGAAACCAAACTCAACAATATGCGGTCAGAGCAATCGGCATCTGCCACAGTACAAGGAAACACTCAAGAGATCAAAAGTCCGAGCAAAAAAAGGTGCTTTTCAATTCCCCACAGTAATAACGCGCTAAAACAGGGACTAGATTAAAATAAACATGAAGACACTATTCCATTCCATGAAGCCCGACATTAGTCAGCACTCCTACCTTCGCATCCGCCTGCAGCCACGGCGGCCGCCGTTGGACCAGCGGAGCTCGCCGGCTGCTGCTGTTGCTGTTGCTTCATCATCTTGGAGGCTCGGAGTCGGAGTCACAACACACGTTTCGCCGGCGAGAGAACTCAGCGGGCCCCACGCATGGCCGGCGAGGCAGCCGTCGGAGCAGGCCGGCCGTCCCACGCGCTCGTGTGCGTGTCCCCCCGACACGAGAGGGACAGGGGAGCAGGCAAGGCGGGGGAGGAAGCGAGCACAAGACGGCAAGGCAGGCCAACACCGGCCAACACGAAGACCGAAGACTCGTTTGTCTAGGCCAGGGCTCTAGAGAGAGAGAGTTAGAGAGAGAGAGAGCGCGCGCGCACAAGAGGAGAGAGGTGGCGTGGGTATGTGTGCAGGATGCTCTGGTCTCTCTCTCTCTCTGTCTCCCTCTCTCTCCTTGCTTCTTCTCCCAGAAAGTTTTCTCCAAAATGTGTTTCTGCGTTTGCTTTGGTTGTAAACTTGTGCTCCTGCGGGCCTCGGCTGCCGCAGCCTCTCGGGGAAGTAAAAGTTTTTGTTAATGTTTGTGTCTGAGGAAAGAGAGAGAGAGGTCAGCTGCGTCTCTTTCTTTGCCTCTTTCTCTCTCCGCACTGGTTTTTACTCTATCCTCCCGTTTTGTTTCATCTGGGCGTGGGCCTCCGCTTTTTCAGCAAGCATAGGCGTAATGTTCCCATGCTTAGCAAGGAATTTAAAATAAGTTTATAGTAGAAAGTTTTTGACAATAATTTTTAAAAATCGGATGGTGTTTGGCAAATGAGAAATGAAGGATGGGTTAGAGATAGGAAGTGATCCTTGACGGAATGAAAGGTTGAGATGTCCTATAATGGAGAAATGGAAGTTCTAGATTTCTCGCTTCATTTCTCCATTCCTTCCCGTTCCTATTTCTCAATTGACAAACGACCCCTCAAGATTTTTCATAAGTTAGAAATATTCTTCAAGAACGTGGAGTATTTGGGTTGCATGTGCTAATGGAGGAAGTAATAGAATTTCCAGGTAGCTCATGGAACTTCAGGGAACGGAGCGAGAAAGAAAGGATCATCTTGATTATTTGACCTTTCTAGGTTTCGATTCAGTTAGCAGTACTTCTTTTCTTCCATTTCTTAACACTAATACATGGCTCAAAGAGGATTTCAATCAACCCTCATGTCAGGTTAAAAAAGCGAACTGAACAATTGGTGGTAAAAAAACCCTGAACTGCTTTGGCATGCCAATTCAGCCCCTGCAAACTCACCCGTGATAATAGTAGTATAATGGCAGCCGCTAATTTTGACCTTGGCACGGGAAGCTTAAAAATCACTGGTTGGGACTTGGAATGAGCGGCTGGCTAGATGGTTGGGAGGACCCGCGTGATGGGATTAACACCGTGAAAATATTAGATGCGGTATGGAACGGAAGTGTACAGAATGCTCGTACGTAGAGTACTCAATTTGGGAATCCAGTAGAGTTCAGTCGGTTTAGGAATCCAAAGATCAAAAGCAAAACTTGTCATCTCACAGACCATTTTATTTCACTCACAGGCCTCGAGACAAAACCACCTTCTCTGAATCCTGATTATTCTAATAATATCTCCATTACATCGATTTGATTAGCTTGCGATACATAATACTGCATCCATTCGAGAGCTAGCGCATGCACTTTGCACAATTTAAAACTACCCCATTTGAGCAGACACTTCACCAAACCTAATAAGCTCGATTTTCCTTAATCTAGGCTGGATGGTCGATTTTGGGGATGAACACAAAGAGCGTGGGCCTCGATAATTGGACAGAGCAAAGGCGCAGGCGCCGGAAACCCGGGCATGGATGGAGAGGCCAACTAATCTCACCGGTGGCCTGCCTCACCAGCTCCATCATTGAATCAACCCCATGTGCTCGAGCTTTAAACTAACACGCCCACTTGCAATTAACAAGCTTACCCCTCATCTTTTCTCGAGGGCATCTTGACAGGGGAATAATATTATCGGGAGCATGATTGCCTTCGCCTAGGCAAGGTCTAGGGCAAATCAACATCCCTAGCTAGCTACTACTCGCTGATGTTGTCATTAGGTTTGTTGGGTTAGATAATTTGACTGCCTAATCTCTGTAGTACAATTTGAAATGAAACTTAGATAAGATAAAACTATCGCTTGATTAGTAGAACTAAAACACACAACAGCAACATGAAACTGTCGTTTCAATGGCTACCATCGGCACCGCCGCGTCAATCTCGGCGTCTCTCATGAGAACGAGCACAGCTCTCCCATGAAACGATAGGCCACATCATCACCGGCCGCAAACCATCCCGGCCAGGGGGCCATCGCCACGACGCCACGTTGCAAGCACGCTGGGGACGGGAAGGAGAGCGAGAGACTGCACTGCTGCTGCGCCCGCCGCGTTCCCGGTTGGCCAGGAGATCCCCTGCGATCATTCGGTCGTGTTGACCAACGTACATGTGAACGCCGCCGCAAAAAGGGGCGCACGAGCACGGCCGTGGCCGACGACGGCGATGGGGTGGCGTGGACACTACTCCACGGCTAATTCAGCTTTTCTCACGTTCATCGCCGCGAGCTGATCAGCTGAGTGGAGTCACGGGGAACTCGTTTCCCTCGAGATGGTATGGGGTGCGTTCGCATGGGGTCTAAACTTAGAGGGTTTTTGCAATGAATATTGTGATTACAAATAAAGTTTAATTACAAAATTAATTTCAGGACTCCGTTCGAATTCGCGAGACGAATCTAATGAGGGTAATTAAGCTGATTAGACGATAGTTACTGTAGCATCACTGTAGCAAAACTTAAATTAATTAGGCTCATTAGATTCGTCTCGCGATTTAGAGGGGAGGTCGTGACATAGATTTTGTCATTAAATAAATAAAAATAATCTTAACTAGTAAGATTCTCTGATGTGACAGGTCTAAACTTTAGAGGGGGCGCAACGAACGCACCATGGTCACGCGCAAAGTGCTGGCTTTATCCTGCCTCGCCTCGCTTTTGCCTTTGCTTGCGGGACGCTCACACCATCCTCCTTCCTTCTTACTGCCACGTCCATGCTTCGCAAGAGTACCAGACATGCTGGCATTTTTTTTACAAATTCCATCCAGTCACGATAATAGTAGCAGAGGTCACACATTGCACCGATCGTAGAGTTGTAAAATTCAGTCAAGCATCCCGTTTTCCATTCTTCTAGTCTACGAATAATTCATATTACATGGGCATGGGCGACGAAGAGAGCGAGTAGTCAGGAGGATGCCATTCGCCGACACGACAATAACGAAAGGTACAATAGTACAGAGGTGAGGTATAGGATTGGGACTAAACTCCTAATGCGTGTACTTATAAAAACCTAAAAATAGCCTGTCCGCCGGTGTCGCCACTTGGAAACACATTCCATAAACTCTGGAAGTTTGGAGTTTAAAATGGAGCGGCTGACGTGGTCACTGCCTGGCCCGCGGGACACCAGACCAGTGACATCGACTGCACTGAGAAAAATTTCTTGTCCACTTGGCCTCCCATTACGTACTGTAACTTTTACCACGTCTGATTTCTCAAATGGCATGATTTGCAACAGTTTGGAAGAAACCAAAGCGTATTTGGAGAGATGTTGTTTTCTCGTAGGATTTTTATACAAGCTCAGCCTCAGGTAAAGTGCTCGCTGGAAGGGAAGGAAGATTTCAGGTGTTCATGGTTAAGCGTTATGGAAATGCCGCCGCCGTCGTCGCCGTGCCGCATCATCAACTTGCACGGCACATTTCTCCTAGGCGTGTTTGATGCAGCGGGAAGGTGGGGCCGGGTGGTATGTTCGTGCTCCCCGGAAACGCGCGTGGTGGGCCCGCTGGTTTTGACCAGGTGACCCGGGTTGCAAGGCCTGCTGTCGGGACTGACGACGAAAGTGCAAACAGTACCACAGTCTGTGTTTTTGTTTATCTTGTCCACTTGGAGATTCGCGTCATCAACGGGGCCTGCATTGCAGTAATTCACGCGTACCTCGAGCACAGTACTGCTGCTAGTATAGCCGGACGCATGCTTGCTCTGGCAGCTCGCGTACGCAGCTCGACAATTACCTGAAACACATCAGTTCAGAGTTCAGCATTAAGGAGTGCGTCAAGATAAGATCCGATCGTCAAACGGTGCAAGCTTGCCGACCTGAAGAACAGCCGCAACTGATACCCAAAGCGAGAGGAGGAAGGGGCCACGAACATTCCATGTGATTCTCGCTGCCTGCCTGTCATGTGGTGGTGGAGAGAGGAAGGAAGCCAAGCCACCACCCAACTCCATGCATGGAAGCAATACGGAACCATCCATCCATTCATCTGGCCGGGCCGGCGTGCATGCATGAACAGACGCACAACAAATCAACAAAATAGAATTGGGGCCGATGGAAGCATGTGCGCCCCTCTGACTTTTGTTCCGGACCTATGCAGGATCTCGGATCCAAACCGCCACTCATTCCATCCATCTGGCCTTTGCATCTAGTAGATCGATCATTCTGGTTTCAGATATTGATGCTTTCCTGGTCAGGTCCCGGTTGCCTAACCATCGAGTTCAAACTTCCAATTTCTTAGTAACACGCACAGCCTGTAAGCGCACCAGGAGTATATCCTACTGGTCCTAGAGCAAGAGAACCTTTGAACAAATTAATAAGCTGCTCATTAAGATCCCATATGCAGCCTGCGTAATTAGGTTATTCCAAATCGGGCTTTACGGCGCCGAATCGTCGATAAAAGAAATTCCGGTAGCTTTTGGTTCCGGCGGAATTATGCTTTTGGTGGGAAGCGTGGAGTGGTCATGACGCATGGCCGCGCCTTTCGATTTACGGCCGCTTTTCCATCATGCATGATCAGCGCCTGAAAAGCAAGCTTTTTAGACTAGCAGTACTAGTCCTCGTCCGTATTGTAAATTGCAGAAAAGGCATGGATTCCGGACCCGTTCCAGGATCCTTCTCCTTTTGATGAACAATGCTACTACTCCATACTTCTACTAGCTGTACACATCCTGGTACATCGCCGCTTTGCGTTTCCGAAAGATTGGACTAGAAATGGCCTTGTGAACTTTGATGTGGAATTACGAGAAAGAAGTGTCCGCGGTCGAAGATTTGACGTCAAGGTAACCAAGCAGCGAATCGAATTAGCCCTGATGGGCTGGGGCGAGATCTGCCTGCGTGTATGCTGACGTCGCTGACGCGCAGATGATGACCCGCTGCTGTGCCCATGGGACGGCTGGTGGTGCTTGATTGGTCCGGTCGTGGCCTGTGCCTGAACGCAACGGTTCGCGCGTGACTGTGTGGCATGCAGTCCATGGTCAGGCGGAGCAAGACATGATGATGGGACGTGAGCCATAACGGCAGAAGCAGAGAGCGCGAGATGGGTTCAGTTGGAGCCGACAAGTCTTTTCACGCGGACCGCTGTTGGGCCGCCAGGGGACAACCGCCTCGGCATTCGAGCCAAACTCCTCTTCTCTTCCACCTCCGGCTTTCTCGCTGCGGCGCGCGCGTGCGCCGGCCTCGCCGGCGTCCCGTCGTGCAGCCCAGCCGATACCCCCCAACCCAAACTGGATACTACTCCTGTCGTACTTCGCGTTCGCCACAGGGACGAACCACGACGACGCAACAAATCTCGACCAGAACTCTGTGCTGTACGTAGGCAGCTCCCTGAAGTGAATCCATCTCAAGAGCTCGTGCAAGCACAGTCCGGTGTAGTAAATGGTCCAGTGGAAATGGCCGGGGCCCGTGGTGCACCGGACACTGTCCTGCCAGGGAACACTTGAGTGCAGCAGCAGCTGGGCCTGTCCCGCGGCGTGCAAGATTCTCTCCTCAACCAGGGTCTGGAGATGCAACAGCCGAGCCAGGCTGAGCTGAGCTCACGCGAGCGCGCAAGCTGCATCTAATGAGAGAGCAGCGGTGCAAGGTCAGCTATACATCAAGGCAACCAATCAGATGCTCCCCTCGGCCATGTTGTGAGGACCCAGATAACCAAACAATAGTCTTTTGCATGCCATCAGCCTAGCCAGGAGGAGCCTGGCTCCCTCAGAGCAAGCCCAATAACCGTCTTATAGCCAAGCCTGCCAGTCCTTTTTCTGACACAATGCAAAAAAGCGAGGAAAGAGAAGGAAGCTTGTTGCTTCGGCTGGCGCCGGTCGCCACACAGACCGAGGTTTATGTGGGTCCCCATGATGTGCTGCTGTGAGGAAGAAAACCGGATGCATGGTGCAGTGTGGGGCCAGTGAAAGATTAAAAAAGTTTTGTAGAGACAACTTGTTGTACATCTTGTCTGATAGCTTGTCTACAAGACAAAGTGTTTGTCTAATTATTAGGCTTGCTCTCATGCGGTGTAGGTTGGAGCCGTGCAAGAAACCAATTAGGCCTTTGGATTTGCCATGTCTCCTCTTGCTCGCGCCTTTTGCTCTTCTTCTCCCTTCTTTCTCATCTGCGGATTTCCATTGCGGATCAGCACCCTTATTGCAAATGTTCGAGTACTGGCAGATGCGACGACACGATTTATCACAGCTACTAGTAGCTGCGATTATTTTTTTTTTGAGGCAAGTAGCTGCAATTATGAATTTCGAGGGTGTTTTTTCTCTAGGCCTAATTTTAGGCCGCCTAGAATCTTGTCATTTAAGAGTATTAAATAAATTTTAATTAAAAAACTAACTACTGAACCTTGTACTAGTTCGCGAGACGAATCTAATGAGGGTAATTAAGCCGTGATTAGACGATAGTTACTGTAGAATCACTGTAGTGAAACATAGATTAATTAGGCTCATTAGATTTGTCTCGCAAATTAGCCTACATCTATAAAAAAGTTTTGTAATTAAAATTATTTAAGACGCCTAAATAGCGAGATTAGTTTTGATGTGATCTTTAAGCCTAAATCGTCTCAAGTTCTATTCCTAGAGTGATCAAGAGAAACAGGGAGTACCAAGCATTTTCCCCCTTCTGATTCTGAAGGGTACAACAAATTCTCCATACAACTATTGTGCCATCGGAAATACTAATGCTGATCATCACGAACTCATCAATGGTCTATGAAAAACAGTACAGTATTCCTATTTTTTGCCCCAAAAAAATAAAAAAAATACAGGGCGAAATGTGGCAAATGATGCGCGCATGCTGAGTGATTCGCCTCTGTACTCTGCTCTCTGCTGCGCCACTTTTCTGTACAGTAGTATCTCTCTCTACGTGTCGTCGTCACCATGCATGTCCGTCTCTGGTACGCCTGGGGGACGCAAAATTCCAACGAGTGCGTCCCTCCTACTAGCCAACAAAGATACTACTCTCTGCGTGATTTCCCAACAACTTTTCACCTTGTGGTTGTAGTAGTACAAGTGCAGCTAAAAGATTTTCACCTTGTGGTTGTAGTACAAGTACACAGCTAAAAGATGGCATTGACAGAATCAGAGGCTGAAGCTCTTAATTTATCTCTGATTTTTCTCAGTACGAAAAAAACTAAAAAAAAAAAACGTCCCTTTTTCAGAGAAGAGAATGATCGGTAATTTTTCTCTAGCACTTTATGCGTGCGTGCGTGCGTGTGTCTGTGTGTTAATCCACAAAGAATATGCGTGTGTGTGTGTGTGTAAAGCTCAATATCGATCGATCTGCAACAAAAACTACTTCTCTGTATACTACGTACTCCGAATGTTGGATGGAATAGGATTCAGGTTAGGCTTCATCGATTCCTCTCTCAAAAAAGAAGTTAGGGTTCGTGAAGGGTCGTTTACGACGACTGCCAAGACCAGACCAATCCACACGGATCGATCAGTCGATGCATCCTTGGAGCCGTAGCCGAAACGAGGCATATGCATCTAGCAGGCGCAAGAAATGATGACCTTAATTTCCATTCTTGTCGCAGCCTCGCATACACGCTTCTTCGCATTGCATTGGTCGTTTGCAAGCTTCTCTGCGACAACTTGACTGGTGACTGGAGTAGTAATCATGCAACAGGAAGGAAATGATCCGATACAAACCGTGTTACGTACCCGATCGGTCATCGATTGGAACAACGTTGCGATGGGATGGCACCCACCCACACCAGACGGATTGTTTGATGATTATGTGAGGTTGGTTAGGATTCACCGTTTTGGAAGCGCTAAAAATATCGCTCATCTAAACCGGAAGTTCTCGGCAAGTTCCCAAGCAATAATCGTCGAGGTTGATGTCTCGATGGAAGTAGCACCGCACCATTAATTCATTCGTGCCCGGCTACGTACACTACATGAGCTGGCAGCTTTCCTGCCAAACTTTTCCTAGCCTCAACTCAAAGAAGCTAAGCCCCCATCTCTTCGTTTAGTGACGGAAGCAAGGATTGAATTCCCGTTCTGGCCGGTCAAACCGGAGGCCACGGGTTTTCCGGTTTTCGCGAAACCGGAAAACCGGTTCGGAAACCGGACGAAATTCAAAACGCAAAATTTGAATATAAAATTTGCAAACCGACAGTAAACCGGACAGGTTTGGCGGTAAACCGACCGCAATTTCCGGAAAACCGGATCAGGAAAACCGATGCGGTCGCTTTTTCTCGTTTCGCCGGTTTCTTATTTTAAAAAACATAAAAAATTGAACATTTGAGAAAAATAAAACAAAAAATATGTAAAAAAAACTAGATGCAATTTGCAGCGCAATGGTGAAACAAGAACACAAAAATTCGATCGTTTGCTTCGTCAAAAAAAATCAAAGAAGCTTGCTGGTTAAAAAAAAAGGTTTTTTCTTTTTTTCCTTCCTTTTTCAACCCAGAAATCTTGCTTGATTTTTTTGACTCATCAAACGATTGAATTTTCGTGTTCTTGTTCCACCATTATGCTGCAAATTTCATCTAGTTTTTTTACATATTTTTGTTTCAATTTTTTTCAAATTTTCGAAACCGGACTACCGGGAAAACCGGACCAGACGCGAAACCGGTCCGGTTTACCGCGGTTTTGTGAACCTTGGACGGAAGAGATTACTGGATCCATTGTCCATGCGTTTGCATGCATGCGTCCTAATTAATTAATCTACACCAGATAGTGGGGTTGTTAATTTCACACGGACATGCGTGGTTTATCTGATGGTCCATGCTGCCTCTTGCATCCTATGCTAGCTTCCAAGATGGGAGAGGAGACAGCACGCGCGGCCGTGCGTGTGATGTGTATAGAAATGCTTATTCAAAGCGCGTGCCATATATGATCTATGGCGACTAGATTAAAAGAAAATTTGATTCATCTAATCCGGGGTTGGAAGGATAGTTAAGCAGTACACTTTATGAAAGCTAGCTACCTCTTGTGGTCGGTCTCACACTGTCATACGTACAAGAGCACGCGTTCATCTCTGCACGCGTGCATGGGCGTCATGGATTAAATTATATACCACTGTCCGTAACACGTAATCTTTAAATTCTTTGTTTTTCTTTTGAGAGCATGTGCGTCAAGATCAATCACACACAAGGTGGTAGTTTTTTCTTTTTTAGCGAGAGCCGAGAGATCTGGGCCGCGCGTATGAACTGCCGGTGTCATGGGATCGATCGATGGAGATGCATACGCACCCACGCGAAGGGCATGGCCGCATCGAGCCCAACCTGCCGACACAGCGAGCTAACAACGAGCTGCGTGCGAAATTGGTTTCTCGGCGAATCGAATAATGCAGCAACGTCGACACCCGGCAGATTCCTTTGCTCCAAGAGGCAAGAGTGGTGTCTTCTCAAGCCGGCCACAGCTAGCACATGCAGTGCAGCTCACTTTAAATTGTCATTTTGTCATAGAAAAGGCTTCTACTAGTAAATGTAGGTCGTCCGGTATACTGCTGTTGGGCTGATGCTTTTAATAAGTCTGATGTACATATGTACATCAATGTACATCAGATTTATTAAAAGCTCTACGCTGATGTACACACACATATATAAATTAAATATATACAAGGTCCCTGTAAACTTAGAGAAATGGAAAACCGAATAGTCCAAATATTATATAAACTAGTATGGCTGCCCGCGCATTTGCGCGGCTAGAGTTGATTGTTTTTACAACAATAATAGTATAAAATTTATAAACTTTTATGTATATATTTTATGATATTTGTAATATACTTTTATATGCTCTCTCCTACGGTAGCATTTCTCACCTGCTCGTAATGATGCTTAGTTAATTGTCGCCTTGGCTTGTTGTCCGACTCACTTGTTCCTCTAGTACACTTCTGCCAACTCATTATCCATCCCGCCTACTTGTCGCCCACTCTGGTAAAGGCTACTACTTTCATGCATCACCTTCCCCGTCGCCGTCCTACTGGTAGGTTGGTCATCTTGTTGTTTAGATTGACTGCTCGTCGCCCTCTCGTTCAAGGCTCTTTTCACCACGTCCTCCTTTCTAACTTGTTTTTCGGTTCTCTTACTTTGTCATCGTTATAGCTTGTTTTTCAGCTTGCCTACTCATCATGCTATAATTTAACTATTTTAGACTCATAATGGTATGGTGGGAACATTAGAAATAAGAATTAGATATATTTTTAGCTATCTTTTAGAAATTGAATTTAGTTATTTTTTGAACTTATAATAGAATGACGGGTAATTTAGCAATATGTGTGAAGTGTATTTTTATTATTTCAAATTTAGTTATTTTTTGACTCGTAATGGCATTGTGGGTAATTTAGAAATAGGTCAAGGGGTATTTTTAGTTATTTTTTATTATTCCGAATTTAGCAAATTTATAAATATAAGGGGTTTTATGACTAATTTTTTCATAATGGCAGTGGTGGGTAATTTTTTATTCTTATTTTCTCAGATTAACGTGGGAATTTTTAGCATTTTAGAGCGAACGTGATGACTTCTTTTCGTCGTAAATTATATATATAATAGATAATACAACAGTTCCATGAAGACAAGGATCCCTGGACATATAGCTAGCTCATCAAACAAAAGCTGATATGATGCCCCCACAAATGGTTGTGCATGACGTGTAACACTGCATGACCGCAATCTCAGATACGATTCATTTTCGCACCGAGAAGGCAAACTAGATTTTGCGATTCTTCTGAAGAGATTTGTTTGCTAAAAAGCTCCCACTCCTTGTCCTTGACGATGCACGGTTGGATTTGACGCCCTCAACATGGACTTGACACCACCATGTCTTGTCCGTGTTACCCCCACTTTTCGTGGACACGACGGCAAAAAAAAAAAGGCTAGAGATATGTTCTACGGGTATCGGATTTAAATTGGACGACCAGACATGGTGGTTTCGTTTCAGTGATGCTCCAAAGGTTGCCGACGAGTCATCCACGGCCATTGCACCACGACACTTGCCCTCAACGCTTATACGGAACTGACGGACAAGACGGTTCTGTGTCTCTTTGTGTCCAATCGGTGTGACAAGGAAAGAAACCGAACGAAATAGTAGATCGGTAAATGAAGAATGAAAATCTACCGACTTACTGACGTGTCGGTTCCATGTCGTTTTAAGGTAGGAGTCATACAAGAGGGCATGCATGATACGTCTCGTGTCGTGTGGTGCATCCCCCGTGAAACAAGGGTCGCTGCTTGAGCAGGACCTGGAACAGTAGCACTGACCAAACGATCCACCTCGCTTTCACGTCTCTCTCCAATGCGATTGAACGTGGCAGCAAGTTGCTTCTGGGCTCTCTTTTTTTTTTTTTTTTTGAGCAACGTCTGGGCTCTGTTGTTTACAAAAGGGAAGAGTAGCTGCAGAAAGAAGATGTTCAGCTCGGTGGTGGTGGCTGGCTCATCTTCAGTCATCACTTGTGCGTGGAGTAACACGGCCCATCTATAACGGCTCAGGAAAGCCATAATGTGACCCAGGCTGCAGACTCCGGACGGCCCAAGCCTGCGCAGTGTCGGCACGGGCGGTTTGCGAATATATGGGTCGCAGAGCCAGGGGTTTTATGCAAAATTCTGGATCGCGATCATTAATCGCGATCCAAACTAGGGTTCTTTATGCAAAAACACTGAATCGCGATCAATAATCGCGATCCAAAACAGGGGGGTTTATGAAAAACACAGGGTCGTCCTGATGAGGGGCTGATCTGCATAGTCCGCGCGGTCCATCCTTTCGCCGGCGGCCGATGGCCGACGCCCGGCGTCCATGTGAACTTCCGACGACCCTATTTCCGGTGGAGGATCCCTCCAGCTTCTCTCGGTCTTCACCGGCCTCGGCGGGCGCCGCCAGAGACGTCTCCGGCGGGTGGCCTCGCTGCATGGACGGCTGCCGCAGCCAGCCGCCGGTCGAGACATTCAACAAACTTGCCCCGCACCTCGCTGCGCCGCCCTTGACGGGCGCAGCTTGCCCCTTCCTTGCGTTTCGCCGCCTCCTTGGATGCCGTCTGTTCGATTCCTAACAATGGCGGGGCGGGTCCTGCTCACCGAGTCCTGGCTGCGCCATGCCACTGGGTGAACGACGCCACAGCCACACGCGTCGTCTGCCCCGTAGGCTCCCTGCCGGCGCGCCTCCTCGACGAAGCCAGTGCCGGGACTGCACGCGAGCTAACATGAGACACACGACACCTCGTTATAACTTGGTTTAACTTGATCAATTCTGTGACAATGATTCTGGCTGGCTGCAATTTCATTCGTCACAGAGGGCATCAAACCGCCGGCAAAGATACCTGACGCCGGAGCAACACACTCGCCGTGCCTCTGGCACAGACAGCTGAGCTGAACTTGAAACATCTACGAACGAATGTGCTCATCTAACAAAGAGCTTATTGCGCGCATTTTTTCTCCTCTCTATCTTCTTTACATTGCACTCGTAACTACGACTCTTTTGCTTTATCATCTGTTACACGGTAACGAATCACCAAGCATGCCACAATAACGAATCACCAGCTCTTCATTTCGCAATTGGCGATCAGGACCGACGACCTCGAATTTTCAGGTAGCCGAACTTCCCAGCGCCTGGAGATGACCCGTCGAAAACAATGGGCAGGTACCCAGTAGCAGCCTTGTATCTCTGCTGAATCTGTAAGGATCGATTGCAAGCAACTATCAATCTATAATTCTACGGTTAGGAAACACAAATACCTATATTCTAGAAAGGACCAAAAAGAAAAAACATGTCAAGTACCTCTACGATTTGTTCACTGCTCCTGGTGCAGTTTTTCCCAATAACACATACAGTGCCACCAGAGCCTCCGCCGGTGATCTTTGCACCAAATAGACACGGACTTCCATCATCTGACGTCTTCGTGTGTTGCATTTCTTGTACCAGATTAACTAATCTGTCAGTCCCACCAGAACCAAGACCACATGCACCATAGCTGTTGTGGCACTGCCAAAATATATGCATTATGTCAGCAGTATAAACCATAAAGTTAAGACAATTCACAAGATAGGGTAATTCCTGAGCATATATTTGGACAGTTAATCTCAATATGCAATAGGATTGCAGAAGGGTACATCATGATAAACAAATATAGTGACAAAAGGCCGTATTCACCTGATACATAAGTTCTCCGAGGGCTGCCAATTGCTCATCTGTGTTACCTGCTGCTAACAATGCCTTGAAGGTCTGCACACCAGAAACCAAAACAATGGTAACGGTACCATCACTTAATATTGTAATACAACTGCACAAGGCAGTGGGTGAGAGAATTTATCATTGCTTCCACAGATCCGAGAACTCTTTTTTGTTTTCAGGGCTAATTTGCAGAGTTCTGTAACATATAATGCCAAGCATACTAGTACTATCATTGCAGCACATCTTGGAACATGAAAAAGGAAAACCCTCCAAAATGGTGCACACCATAGACGTTTTCAGTTTCAGAAAAAAAGATCGAGTAGAGCTTTAAAAATTAATATGATGCAGAGACCTAACCTCAACACGGAAATTTTCGTATATAGGATGTCTAGTAGGAGCCTTCACGCTGTAAGATCTTTTAGGGTCAATTACTGTAACTGTATCACTGTGATCTCCATATTTCTCTAAAAATGCATCTCCAGTAATGACCTCTGGAATGTCTTTTGCGTAAACAGCCTCATATCTGAAATAGAAAATTTATTTTAAGAAACAACGATCCATGCAGTGCTCAGAACCATATATAACTCTTTTGAATCCAGTAGCTGTGACCTGTGTGGTGGTAGATTGCACAAATACTCCATTGCAGCATCAGATTTCATTAGATCCACACCATTTCCTTTATAACAATCAGGCCGAACAGGGAGCTCTGAAGTTAGGGATTCTGAAACTAAATCGGCTGCTGCACACTTAATCATCTTTCGTCCCATGTAAGTTCCTACCCTTACAGATCCGTAATCTCCCCCGCCAACACTATTAAATCAAGAAAATAGTAGTACTGTAATTAGCTCCAATTAGCCTGATAACAAAATTAATGTCTCAACGAAATATGCTCAGTCAGGACTACCTATGTCGTATCCCAGAATCAAGACCCCAGAACCGCATATGATTTGGTATGCTAACCAATTCTTTCACTTCTGCAGGCTGCAGCAATACTGTGATCAAACAAATACAGAAGAAAGTTGCCTTTTGGCTGGAGGAATGGTCGAATCGTATGCTGGAATTAATAAACAATACTAACCTGGCAAACCATGGCAAGGAGTTTGTTAGCTTCTCCACATGCAGATGCCATTTGGTCCATTACCCACAAGGAGCTCCAACGACATGATTCTCAACCTGAAAGACACTATGCTCCTAAAAGACTTGTTGGGTTACTCATATTTTTATCACAAAATTTCTGTTAAAAGCTATACCTTCTGGCAAAGCAAAGCAAGATCCCTTGGAGCGATGTTTAAACCTACGGATAAATAACAAGAATACGCCGATGTTACAGCATCCTACGATGTTTGTTCAAATATATAACAGGTTACAGAGTTCATTCTAGGCTAAATTGCTGTCACCAGGCTAAAAGACTACAAACCATATGCAGCTCCAATAGCAGACATTGTAGCAACCTCTACAGATGCAGAGGAAGAAACACCCTTGCCTTCTGGCACAGCAGAGGAAACCTGGAAATTTCAGAGCAGAAAGAAGATAAGCAACTGAATTTAGGTCACTACTAGACTTACGAGCACGGTAATAGGAACTTAGGTGGTTACCAGAATGCTCATGCTGTCAGAGAACTGCACACCGAGCTCCGTCATTAGAACTAATATTGTTCCCGCAATATAAGCAGCCCATCTGAGATAGGATGTTTGGGTGTGCAAATATGTGACTATAATTCAGTAGTTGAAATTATGTAACAAAATTGAAGATGTTTTCATACTTTTGGGATGGGTCTCGACAGAAAAACTCCCTCGCTTTCTCATAGGATATCGGTTTTTCACCATCCATCAAATCTGACAGGTCCATATCAAAAGTTGGTGCACGGTTACTCGACTCAGAACCAAATGATACCTGTAAGATGACCATGTTAAAGTAGTTAATAAGATTGCCAAATCATGAGAGTAACACGAATACTTAAGTGCAAATTGGTCAACATAAGCATTATTGTCATGCATCTATATGCAGTATCTACGTACCCCAAGAATAACTGAAAGGAAAAAAAGAGGTGACCTAAAATAAATTATTTGAACACATACAATTTGTACCACAGGTACCAAGCCTGCATTCTCAAGCTGTCTTGCTTGTGTGTGTTTCCAAAGCTTCTGTTTGCTGGGATGGGTTCTCTGAACAGCAACATGGCAGGCATCCCGAAGAGGCATCTATATGTGAATAGCATATAATCAAATATCTGTGAGAGTATCCTAATATCAGCTAAAACTATGGTTCTGAAGCTTTTTTCACCTGAAATTGAGCATACCTGCAAAACAAGACTTCCTGAATAGTCAGCTATGCCACCCATGACATCTAAACGTCCAGGTGCCCTTGCTACATAAATTTCTTCCTGCAAAAGAAAGTGGAAAAATCTTCATGCATCAGTGCAACTTCATGAAACCTTGCTACCCTACAATCTAGATATGACGCATCAGCAGATGCATACACAGGGTCATGCGATTCACTAAAAATTGAATACAAACGGCAACCAAATTATTACCTCCCAGTCAAAGAGCACAGATGCAGCAGTTCTCTCTCGGGGTTGCTTCTCAAGGCTCTTTAAATCATTCCCATTAAGTCCTGATAAGCTCTTTAAAAATTCCATTGTATCTGTTAATCCTTGCAGGTCTCCATGGAGTATCTCAAAGTCTTCAAAACATCTACCGAAACCAAACTTGCTATTCAGTAGCAAAATCTTCAGTTGGAAAACAGAGACGTATGAGAAAAGCAAGGGAAGGTAACTCACGATTCTGTGTTTTCCTTTGTTTCAACAGTTTTTAAGGTTGGAGCAGCATTAGTTTCTGTCTTGGACGGAGAGTACCAGTCAGGAATGCCTATATCTCTCCCGGGAGCCCTTTGCAACTGATAACCTAATACTATAGCATCTTGCAATCTTCTGGCACCACTAAGCTGTAATGAAAAATAGACAGGTTAATCGGCTCATTTTACCATCTTAAAACAGGGTTTTTGAAAAGTTGCTTCCAGCTCTATGTTTCTTCCTAATCAAAAGAAGAAAAGTGGGTGTACTATGTTCACAGTATGCTGATTTTGCCTTGGCGCAAACTATAAGAATTATTCAAAGAGGAATGTTTCAAAAGGGGAAAAAAAATCCCCAATCAGGGGAAAATATTTTTCATATGAGTAACAAAATCTGGAGAATTTAAGGCTGAAGATAAACATAGTTGCATTGCTTGAAACGGTGGGTATGGGAATACATTGGCCACTCAATAGTCATTCAGAATCACTCACTTTATCAGAGATACACTTCTTCCCAATAGCAGTTTCCTGGAGGATCTGGGCAACCACCTAAATGAACAAAGTGTTAGTCTATTAAAAAATAATATGACTTCCGTAGGTTTTATTTGATTCTGAATTTCACCATGATGCGAGTGATATAAATGCAAGTGTTCTAATACTTGACTACAGAAATAATTTGACTTGAAGCTAATTTGGACGTAATAACATCAATATTGTCCATACTGGGTATACATAAACAAGCAGGAAAAAAAAACTACCTCACTGCCATTTATAGGGCCATTGTAGCATGGTTGAAGCGTGAGAGCACGGAGTAGATAAGGTTTCCAGTGTCCACTAAGGAAATCTCTTCTGATCATCTCAATGCTGCTTTGGTAGTGCTGAAATAAAACAGAATACAAGGCAGAGCATAAGGCACTTTTAGCACTTCAATACATAAATACTCGTAGCATAGTTTAATTTTGACAATAAGGCATGTTTCAACCTCAAGCAAATTCCGTAAAAATGGCTCTTCGTTAAAGTAATCTCTGCGAACAAATACAAATGGCAGCTTACAGGCCAAAGCCTCACTTGCATTTCCGTACCCAATTTTTCCTATGAAATTATGAGAGTTAAGTACATGTATCTAACAAGAAAATTAATGACAATACAAGTGACTAGATATACAGAAATACATGTAATATCATGATTTACCAAGCATGCAGTCAGATGCAGCCATAATATCTGGTGTGTAAGCATCTTTTGCAAGCTTAATGAAGTTTGGAGGGACATCTTGAGAATCAGAAGCACCACAAACCTTTCATAAAGAGAGTGCTAAGTTTAGCCAAACACATTAATTAGGACACTTTCCAAGGGATAACTATGCTGTAACAAACCATACCAAACAGATCCAACCGTCAGGCAGCCACTCTTGCTTCAATTCCCATCCCGCAGGCTGTGGACAAAGGCATACTGATTATTTCATTGTATTAGTGACTAATGTTATTTAGTTCACAAGCATAGATCATAGAGATAGAAGAAAGGACATTAATCTTTTGACTAAACATAACGATAATTTGTTCTGCTGAAAATAATAGGAATTATAACCATAATATCTCACTATCGCAGGGGCATCATTTTAGAATGATGTATGTGGGTAGCTAATCGTCATGCTTTCATCACTACAAAAGCATTACTTCTTGTGAGTATCCCTCCAATACAAACACATCAAAGAATGAGAATCAACACAAAGTGGTGTAGACGATATGTGACCCCAATTTCAGGGTATCAGGGTATCAGTCAAACACAGTAATTCATTGAAAGTGAGCATATTAACATAATCATATGCAACATTAGCACAAACAGGAACACGTCCTAGGCACATCAAATTTATATTAATAAATGACCCACCTGTCCCCCAAAATTAAAAAGGAGCACCTTAGCTTTCTCCTCAATGCCAAGTTCCTTTCTCACCTAACAGGTCAAAATTGAATGTGTAATTAGAGAGCAAGAACTTTATCAAGCCGTTTGGAATATTATACTCCAGCAGAGTCATACAAACCTCGGATCTAGATTTACGCAATCCTCTTACCACGAGAGGCACATCTATGACATCACGGAAAGCTGGCACTGCAGACAGAAAGACCATTCTATTTTCGTTGTAGCTGAGAAACGGGCCACAGAATTTTTAGGAAATAAAAAGGACAACAATAGTTGAACATACTTGGACTGTATCCAGGGAGGCGAAGTAAGATGTCACAATGGGAATAATCCTCCGCTATCTGTATAGATAGATAACCGGCTATTCAGCTGGTAGAAATGTCCGTTATATAGGTAGAGAATTTACATAACTAAAGAGGGTAATAGCAAAGAAGTTCCTAGAAGGCATTCGCAAATGATCAATAGATCGGTATTTCAACACTTCCAAAGTGAAAAGGCGCAATTTAATGACATGATAAATAGGAAAAACATAACCTGCCAAACAACAGATTGGTGATGAGATCCAGCCCCCATGATATACTCTGCATATATGAAGTCCCAACTGCAGATTGCATATGGTGAAACAAACTGTAGACTTTGCGGAATTTGAATATTTGATACATATGCTGCTCTTATAAGGGTAAGTGCAACTAGGAATTATTTCAAATATGCCGACATTGTATTTGATACATATGTAATGTTGCTCTTAAGGTAAGTGCAATTAGGAATTATTTCAAATATGTTGACATTCAGACAGATACCATTATTTTGCAGAGCTAAAGTACATCTGTATAAACAGTATGATTAGTAAATCGAATGAACACCTGATAGGTCTGACAAGACATTGGTAGACAAGGTTTACCAAACTTTGAAACATATGATTTATGAATTGCTGGAAGTTAGTGGAGGCTCACCTAAAGTTCCCAATGCACACAGAGCATATACCCACATCAGCAGCCACCCTGCACACCACGGGAACAACATCCGAGACCTGCCCCATCAGCAAACCACAGCCCAGTTCAGTTCAGAATTCAGACATCGCAGTCGATCACTCCCTTCTAGCAGCAGCGCCAAATGCAACAGTTTAACATGGACTGAATCACAGCAGAGCGGTCGAGAGTACCACTAGGTCCGCCTTGATGGAGCGTAGCCACTCCGCCTCGGTCCTCAGGATCGACTCGCGGGGCACCACGGCCGTCTCACGGTACTGCATTCCGCGATCAGAAGAGTATCAGACTGTAATCAACACACAACGCAAGCCGATGGACGGTGGTACAGGGACTGATGGAATTCGGGATCCGCGCGGGACCTTCTCTAGCGTGGCGAGGGGGTCGACGGTGAGCGGGTCGGCCTGGACGGCGCCGCAGTCGAGGATGACCCTGCGGATGAGAAGGCGCGGGGAGCGCACCTCGGCGGTGAAGACGTACTCCGGCACGGCCGTGGCCACGTGCACCTCGTGCCCCGCCGCTATTAGGTGCCGCACCACCTGCGATCGCGGAACCGCGCAAATGCAGCAAGTCAAACGTGACGAGACTTCAGCAGCGAGAAACGAACGAACGACGCCGGAATGCCCGGGCCGAGGAGGGACGAGAGGCAACCTCGATGGTGCGGGTTGCGTGGCCGAAGCCGTGACCGGTGAGGTAGAAGGCGAAGACTAGGCGGCGCGGCGGCGTGGAGTGGTCGGCGGCGGCCATGGCCGACGAAGCGGAGGAAGCTTGGGATCCAAACGGGGAGGTCGCGTCGGTTCTGCTGTTAGTTTTGGACGGACCTGGGTCGCTTTAAGTACGACTGATCCAAGTGACCAAGTCGCACGTCCACTCCAACTGCAGCTTATCCGGACGACGAATAATTTCAAGTGCAGAGGAATAATTTAACAAAAAGAGGGGAAAAAACAATTGTGTCAAAACAAATGCAGAGGAATAATTTCAAGTGCAGAGCAAATCAAATATACAAAACGATTTTTCAAGGCAGTGCTCTTATTTACTCGCGTCTGCATATCACAACAAAATCTCTTACTATCCCAATGCGGTCGCGTTCGCGGGCTGTGAATGCATCCACGTCGACCCGTTAAGAATCATCGTCCGATACGTCAAACTCGTAACGTGAACCGTCGGATATGGGTCGGGTCGGGTGTTCGTCCGTTAGCGATCGACCCGAATTTCTCTCGAACTCTCTCGATCCGTTCTCTCCATCGCGTCCGCCGTCTCTCGCCTGAGAAGTCGAACTCCCAGCCGCCGCCGCCTCCGAACTTCGCTTCCTTTCCGAGCGTCTCCTCGCCTCGCATTGGCACCCACCTCTAGTCTTATCGTGTCCGCGCCACCTCCTTTCCATCTTCAAAACTCGTCTTGAGCCTGCAGCTTTCCTCCATGGTCCCCACTCCCCAGATCTTGCATTGGTGGAAGACAACAGAGAAGCGGCAGGCAGTGGAGAGTTGGAGCAAGAGAAACAATGGACTGTGTCGGACGATGTTTGGAAGAAAGGGGTGACGTGATGATGCGGAACTGTCAACGGTGACATCGTCGCGGATGATTTGTGTGGCATCGAGCTTGCCATGGCCAGAGCCGCCGGCCCCTCCGACTGAATAGCGTTCTGGTATCCATCCTCGCGCGCCGACACGGGACGAGACGTGCGTGATTCAAAGGCAAGTTGTCTCTATCGGTGTTCCTGCCGCAGGACCTGCAGCTGAAGTGTTCGATATAATGCTTAGTACATCGAAGATAATCTCTCTTATAGTTGATGATACGATACATGATATGCAGCTGTGAAAACTATGGGCACCAGGCAGAGCTGAACACCAGCGTGACATAATGCTACGTTCCCATGATTTAGCAACGAGTTTGCCGTGAGTTAAGCCTCGGCCTATCTGAAATTTCCATTTTTTTCATATTGAAAACAGTGCCAAGGCAATGAGCATAATAATATGTTTGACATGGCATATTCTGCTTCCAACCCTGTTCCCAACTGATGAAGTAGCTGACAAACCGCAGATTAAATTAGTGTCATTGAAAGTTCTAAATTACAATAAAACTAGAAAATGAGTATCTACTAACATTGACTCATTGGTAACCTTTCTAAATAGAACAAGATGCACATGTAGAGACAATGTCATTATCATTCTTATTCTGAGATATTACATACATTAGCTCATATTTATTTCTGTGAAATTGTAGCTTTGCAATTGAACTCATATAGTGTTACATTACATTTAACTTCCATACTGATCACGGCCACACTGAAATCATACGAGTAAACTACGCATTAGTTGCCTTGCAGCCAGTCAGGTTCAATTTGAGTCACGAATAGATTCTACAAAGAATTTTCGAATTTTTATGGGATCCCTTTTGGCAGATTCACGCTTTAATTTGTGAAGAGATTGCAGCTAATGTAAACCGTGCATTAGTTTTGGATGTTCAGATTTGTATATTTCAATTAAAGTTTTGATAATTTAGTTCTATAACTATCTAATGTAAATGTTTTTATCCGTCTTGTGGGTATTATCCTCTTAAGTGTCAAAAATTGCACTAACTGGGTTGCCAGGATGCTCCACGCGTTCTTGCACCTAAAGGTAACATTTGTTTTTCAGAATCTATTTATCCAAAAATGCAACTGGTCCTTTCTTCTCATCGAAGGATCGTAAAACATGTGAAAGATTATATCAGAATTCAGACATCATAGCATGGATCAGTCCAACACGCTCGTGGTAGTAGTAGTTTCTGTTGGTTGATAAGTTTTGTTCTTCTTCTTTGTTTTTATTCAGAATATAATATTATGTTAAGCACCCTCACAAAAGTGAGAGCAACAGCCTGGTTTTTTCCTTTTTCCCTCAAGCGTGCAAGATAATAGTGTTTTTGTCAAATGTTTAGGCTTCCCATTGTTCTTTTGGCGAAAATTGGATACTGGTTATGCAATTTTATTTCATTCAGTTGTATCCTCTCTAAATTATTGCGTGGTAACATTTACTTTCAACATTATGTTATCATATTTCTAAGTAATCTCAGACCAATGCCGAACAAATAGTGCACGCAACTGAAAGATCAGGATGGACTGAAGTTGAGTAACGGTAGAGTGCAGAGACGGGGTTGGACATAAAATTAATTGAGCCACAGCTTACCTCCATGAAAAGCATATAAGTGGCATTATCTAATTATTATGCATTTCTCAAGTCAGAGATCCCTCAGTAAGGTTGTAATTCCCCAATCTAGGAAATGACTGGTTTTGGAAAAGAAGAGCAGTGCTATTTATTAGCAGTACAAGAGAAGACTTTGGGTAATATCTATACGGGTAAGAAGAGATCTTCCTTTCTTCAAAACAAGGTATCACAATATGAACTATAAACCTGAGTGTAGAATCCTCTGAGGATCTATGCTTTCAAGTTTTTGGCTTCAGGCTTTAGTGTTCGCAAATGGACAGGTAAAACTGCAAACTGTGCATGACCTATTCCGGTAAGCTCAGTTGGCTCCCACAGATAGATCGTGTAAATTGTAAAACACCGTTGTTATATCTTTTTTACCCCTACAAAGTACTAGCGTAACTACATTTCTTTTTTTGTCATACAGTATGTCACAAGCATTTCAGGCTATTCAGCACCATTGCAAATTGAAAGTGACACATTCCAGAGCAATCTGATACTATCTTCCTAATGTTCAGCATTGCTGTAATTTGATAAGTACATGAGAGTTTATTATGGTTCAATATGAGATACCTCAACTCATAGTTCAAACTTCACACAAGGCTCTGACCTTGCGCTATTGTGTCTATTAAGCAAGCAAGTCACTAATTGCTACGCGGAGCTTTCATATTACGTATGAGCAAGTGAAATTCTTTGCTTCACAATAATTATAGATTTTTTTTTCCTTTGGAGCTGATAGAACATGGACCCTAAGTTATGCCAGTTAAAACAATTACCATGAGTGCATATCCTATCTAATTCATTCGAGCCTCTGGTTATACTACTTGTTTTTAGCCTATATTAATCCCTGAACTAACATATCAAATATAATTGCTTTTAAGAATTCGGTTAAGCTCAGGAGGTAACCTAATGATATTCAAAGGCATTAGCTTCATTGTTATCCACAGAATGGTTATCCTTCATAGTTTCTAATTTTTCAGTCTGATGGGAAACAAGCTTCGTCCTATTATCTAACTAATAATTCAAACTAAGCATGGTGCAGACGAGCTTCACAATATGATTGCAATACTTTCTTTCACGAGTCACCGACATTCATGTTGTAAAGTATCCTTATAGAATTATATAGCACTAGGAATCAAGAACTAAGAAAGAAGAGACATGTTGAAACAAATTAATATGTATCAGCGACTTATCAAGTTTCAATTTAGTCTGTCAAACACTAAAATTGCTAAGTTGTAGTGGCAAAATTTTCCTATATGATTGCAGAAAATACAACTCAGCATACTTCATCTGGTTGGTTGATTATATATATATGGGCACAAAACTAAACAGCGTAAACAGGCATAAGGCGCGCTAACTGCGCGTCAATTTTCTAGTCACAAAACTAAAGTCAAAAGATCACATCAAAATTACAAAAATTTACTCCACTGAAGAAGAGGGAAACAGCTCGGACGTCGGACAAGCCGGCGCCTCAGCGGTCAGCCCGACTGCGACTCGAACACTTACGCTAACCGAACTCTATCCGGAGCATGTGACCCACTTTTAAGTCAAAGCCCGTTGGTTAAGTTCGGCGTCTCCTTCCCGCGTCCAGCACAGACGGTACACGACCCGCCTCTACTCAAGCTCGCCATCCCCGAACCAACTCCTCCCTCCGCCTACTCGTCGCCGTCCCCGCATCGGTATTCCGGCGTTGGATTGGCGCGGACTGGAGATCCATCGGGAGTTACATAGATCCCATCGTTGGTAATGAACCCTAGCTTGCTTTGCATGGTTTCCTCTGATTTTCTTGCAGCCACGAGTTTATTTTCGGTCCGCATCGTGATAGGAGTTTCAAATTATGGGTTACCAACTGATCTGAAAATACTAAGATCATAAACCATGTACCGATATGCTAATCAAGGCTCTTTTATATCTACCAGATACCAGCGAGCCAAGTTTAGCCATGGGCAAGAGCGATTGTTCTGAAGAGCTGAAGCTGCCACTGGCCTTGTTTGCTGTGGAACGCGATAGCAAGAAGCGGCTCCTTTTTGATGTTTCAAGCAGAAAGGTCCACGGAATAAATAGCTCCGTATTTCAAGATGCAACTTGCGCATTCGAGAATGGCGGGTGGCTCCTCATGATCCAGCACAAACCAACATATTCCCAAGAGCAGACTGTCTTCCTTGTTCACCCAATCTCTGGCAGACGGATTGACCTGCCAGTAGTTCCTTCCACCGACAAAGGGTTCTTCGTGTTCTACGTTAATTCTTATGGAACACCTTTAGTTGTTGCACACATCGTGATCTGGAGCCTTGTTCCAACCATCCACATTGCCTGCCCCGGAGACTTGTACTGGAGTGTCTACCAGCATGATGTTGAGCCTCCCCGCATATCGAAATCAATGTGCAAATTGGCCGAGCCCACTCGCACTGTCGACGTAGCTCTGCTGGGAACGCAAGTGATCTGCCTGGACCGTAATGGACAGATCATAATCTTCAGCGTCGCTGAAATGACTTGGAGGAGAACGGGGTCTTGTCCTCCAGAGTGGAGTGAGCGAGATCACCATTTCCTTGTCACGTCCAATGGGAGAGCTGTGGTCGTGTCCGGTTCTCTGATGATGGAGAACTCTTTCAAGTTCTTGAAGCTTGATATGGAAGCGCTGGAGTGGTCACCTCTGGATGACTGGGAGTTGGATGACACCAGCTGGTTTCTGCGCAAGGGCCAGTCCTTCTGTGTGAAGGAGGTAGGCAAGCAAAGTCTATGTGTTCAGTGGTCCAGAACAACTTATGAAGTCAATCACGGAGAACTCAAATGGTACATCAGCACATGATACGTTGAAATCCATCACAAATGCGTGTGCTTATGACTTGGATGATGGGAGTGTTGAGATGCTCATCCCAACATCAATCGTTACAGAAGTTCGTCACTGGGTTCGGCCGTTGTATTGACTAATTAATCCTATGCAGTGAAAGAATAATGTCTTTGTGAAGAGTAGTTTTACTTTCCCTTTTCTCATTCCAGATATTTAAATATGCATGAAAGTCTCTTAGATTTTATACCTTCTGCAAAAAGCTACAGATCAAAGCAAATGAATGACCACAAGAATGCTAAGCAGGAGCGGCAAGCGATGAGAAAAGGCATGATTCGATTCCCATGAATCTCATCCCATACCTCGGCTACTGCTGCTCCCCATCATAATCTCCGGCAGAGACTTATTCAGAACAAGATAAACTGGCTAAAGGCAAGATGTCAGTTTTCCCGCGCAGAACAAAGCTACACGGGGTCATCATAACTCTATACTAATATAACGCAGGATCTTGTCACATGAACCGAATGCTCTGATAACCAACGCAAATGGCAACCATTTCTATCAGGAGTACAGCGCAGAACAGCAACCAGACTATCCGAAAGCTCTAACAGCCCATACAGTTTGAACAGAATATGCAACATACAGAGGCATTAGGAGATACGATATGGTCTGTACCGGCCTTCATGGTACAGTACTACCAGTATCCCTACATATCCATTTAGCACGGAGATACATTTAACATTCTGCAAGGTCTGTCATACACACTGGCTGCCGACTTTCGACAACAGTACGGCGTATGTCCTGCCCTTGACATATCTACATTGCCAAAATACGATGGTCAGTGCATCTGATCAACCATATCCTAGACTGCTAAGTTAATGCCCCTTGGGGGACAGGTGCAGCAAAAACAGGAGCGGGCCCACAGCAAGGAAGCAACTGGGCCTGGAATTCACAACACCACATGCTCGATATCATTCGAGTACCCTCCGGATTGATCTTCGAATGAACAAGACGCTGCTGATGGAGTTCTTCGCTGCTTCCTCGACGACACTTGCTTCACAGTTTTCTTCTTGGGGCGTGGAGCTGGTGATTCAGATACCCCAGACTGGTGAAGATGAGCATGGCCTGGCATCTCAGCCCGGTGAAGGTTAACATGACCTGAACTTGAAGAGCCAGGTTCACCTAGCAGTTCTCTGCGAGTAGGAGGTGCTGCCCAACACAGTGGATCAACTGCACAAATTACAGCAATATATACAGGTTATGGCAGAAAATGGCATGCAGTGTGTAGCAGCATGCCCCAAGAATAGCTAGGTATGATATGAAATAGTAAAGCAATTATCTAGGAAAAGAACAGATATTCAGTAAATAATACAAAACTATTATGGTATTTCAGACAATATAGATTGGAAACCACAACAAATATTACAATTCAAGTAATGTCATGACTCTTCAACACTCATTTGGACACATATAACCCTCAAAATGAGGGAGCTGCTAAGGGTTGTCCTCAGCTAAACTGGTATTTCAAAAGTTATCATTGTGGGCTATTGCGTGGTTAGGCACAAAGTAATAGATGTATTCTTATAAACTTCCTCCTAATAAGTACTAAAAGACCAAAAAAAACACTTCCAAGAGAACGTTACAAGTGTTGAATTCGCCCAGGGACACCAGAAATTCAGGCCTGGGCCTAGTATGAAAAGACCATTTATGTTTTTCTTTGAAGAAAATAAGGCAGGTGCTCTGCCGCTTCAGAAAAGACCATTAATGTCCTTACGAGAAAACAGGAAACACAAAAATAATCAAAGGTATAGAGGACCCAGCCTTGGACATGGACCATTCTGGCTCAGCCTGTGGTACTGAATACCGATGTCTTCCGTTCCAAAAGAAAGAAATCGCATGCCAATGTTTCAGCAAACACTAGTCTAATAGGTGAATTTGGTGTTTGATTCAGTTTTAAAAGTACTTACCACTGTTTCCTGATTCGAGGCATGCTCTATCCAACAAATGTGGGGAATTGCAAAAACAGAACAAGAAAAATTAAAGGGACAACCAACAGTTCAGCAAATTTTGGGTTGATTTAACACACCTTGTGCAACCTCGGCAAGCTCTGGTAATCCATAAGCTTCTCCAGATATATGCTTTTGAACATACTCTTCATGCAGAGGTTTGGGAGTAGCAAATGAAAACTGAGATAAGTTAACACCTTGCCTAATGTAGTGTGGGTTCTTTTCTAAGTACCTGCAATTTCAATGTAATGATGCATCATTTCACGGGAAATTGTAGAACATGTGGTGGCTCTGCTTTGTAGTACTAAACCAACTAGCGAGTCAGAGAAATAACATGCAACAGCTAGAACATAGAACAATGTATGACTGGATGAACACACCTCGCAATTTCAACACACGATCTCAGTTTTTTTCCCAGATGGAGAAGTGTAATACCTGAGAATAAGATAAATGCAGAATTCACGTTAAGATAAAATGCCTTACATATCACATGATCTAAAAAGGTATCATGCATGTCCTACAAGGCGTGTGTTGATTGCTATTTGGAATATCAAAAGGTTAACTTCCAAAGACAGTTTGATAACGCTTGAGACTTCAGCAACATCATTGTCAATTGATATATAATAATGTTCACACTAACATATCATAAGAGACTAATTATGGGACAAGTGATTATTGAAGTTTCATAGATAACGCATATAGGGAAAACTAACTGCAGATAACAACGAAAATCATGTAAGTACTTTAGCAAGTTTTGCTAGTCTAAGCAGCTGATTAAGCGGTAAGCGTGTCAAAAACGAGAAGTGGATGATATTGAACATGGAAATGTCAGAATTTTTTAGAAGATGACAGACCACAAGTAGTATTGCAACTCAAGTTCAATAAATAAAGTAGGAAAGTGTGACATACACATCCGCAAACTTGCTGGAAGCCCCCCTAAGTCTGACCTCCCTGTCCCAGCCAGGAGGAGGTTGAACAATGTTAGGCTTATCGATTGCCCACACCCTGCTTCCGTCTTGTGACATGTCTTCTGGGTCATCACATGATAAAACACGGTTCCATTCATGAGCTCTTTCACATACAAAAAGCTCCTGGCAAATACTCTCCCGTAGCTCTTCATATTTTTCTTTTGTTGGAACGACCCTCCATTTGTAGCAGTTGGCACACTGTACAGTATAAGTACCAATAGAAGGTAGAACTGTGCTGTGTCCAAATTTTGGCTTCTTGAAACTTTGGTGTGAAGTACTGTGATCTACAGCCTCTGTGACTTCAACTGCTCTCTGCTTGTCATGTGTGATCGCAGGATTGTAAAGGACAAGCTGCCTTGATGCATCTTCCGCTGAGTAATCCTTGTTGCTGTCATCATCGCCATCAATAACATGCACTTCAACATTGTCAGATAACTCGCAAAGCCTCTTTTTTGAAGGCCGAGACTTGCAAGCAGGAACTCCCCCAGGGCTCTGACCCTGGAAGGTCCTCATGACGCACTAGTCCCTTATCTGCATGATACAGAGCACATGATTCAGTAGACATGATCATGATTCACTATGGTTCCCTACACAATTCAACACAGTAGCAGTATAGACGTCTAGATTCAACATTATGAGATTTAAATTCAGAAACATAATGGATTATATTCGCTATCCCTGGAACTATGGATAGGTCTTTGAAATGACTAGTGTTATCGGAAGATGCAACGAGGAAAAGGATACCGAAAGAGGTCGAGGCCGAAATTAGAATCTCTACAGAAGTAGAAGTATCAAACACCTAAAACCTAAATGGCCGAAACCCCATAAAGCAGCACCAAAGGAGGCGAACGAACTCTTTGCCGAAAATAGAAAATTCCAAGCGAATCGAGCAAACGAAGCCGCGCACGCAAGAACGAACACGACGATCTTTCACGAGTCGCAATCGAGCTGGGACCGCGCCAATGCGACCTAGGAAGCAATCTACCTACTTGCGTCGCCGTCCCAGAGTAGCGCGATCGTCGAAGGGGGCAAGAAAACCAAACGGAGAGCAAAAGGCGAAGGTAGAAGAGTGGGGAGGAGCAGAGAGGAGAGGGAGGAGAGGACCGATGTGCCGGTGATGTCGCCGAGGAAGCGCGGCCCCCGGGAACTCCGAGGAGGGGAGGAGGAGCCGAGGAGGTGGTGGTGGAGTGCGTTCTGAACCAGCCTGCTGGTTTCTGCAGTGTGCCAGGCAGAGTTATGTGTGGTGACTGGTGAGTTTCTCGCTCTGCCCCTGTCACTGGTGTCTTTTGCACCCGAGAGTACAGCTTCAACTTTTTTTTTTCGAGGGACAGAAGCGGCTTCAACTTTCCTCGCATTCTAGGGACGACTTTCGTCGTGCTGTCACAGTGTCACTATTATTATGTCTATACAAACTTTTGTACTGTCACTATTGTTATGCACATAGTAATGCCTAGGGTGATTAGAGGCATAACCATGAAGGTTAGATTGTAATGCAGCAGTAAACAACATACTTCTTTCGTTTTTTTAAATTATTAACGCCGTTGACCTTTTGAGTTAAGTTTGACCTTTTGAGACTTAATCCATTTTTTTTCTTTTGTAATTACAATCCATTTATTATCTCACCCGCCCGCATATCACTGTCATACGCTCCAAACATAATCCCACAAGAATTGTAAAACACGCAGTTTCAAAAAAAAAATTATAGAAGGGACACAAAATTAGGCTCGCATGCAGGATTAGTGCTGCACCGCCGCCTTGGCCTGCGACGAGTACCGCTCCCTGTTGGCGGCGAAGCAGGCGAGGAGCTGGTCCCTGTCCGGCAGGCACCGCTTGACGGCCTCGTCGTCGGTGTAGTCCTTGGCCCACCGGCGCAGGGCAGGGAACTCGCCGTCCGCCACCAGGCGCACTCCCGCCACCTCCTCCAGCACGTCGAGCCAGTAAGCCAGCGTGCAGGCGGCCACGTCCACGAGGCTGACGGCGTCGCCGCCGAAGAACCTCTTCCCCTCCACCAGCTGCGCCTCCAGGATCGTCAGCCTCTCCTTCAACTCCTTCGCGAAACGCTCCTGCGCCTCGCCTTCCGTCCACAACGACATCCACAGCGGCCCCAAGCACTGCACGCAGAAACATATGATCAGGATTCATGATTCAAATCATACGTTCAATTGGGATAATTAATTATGAATATCCATAGATTATTAATGATCATAATTAGTAAGTACCTTATTGTCGATGAAGTGAGCCCAGAAGCGGGCGGAGGCGCGGTCGTAGGGGTCCGCCGGAAGCAGGCGCGGCGCTGAGCCGTCGCCGCCGAAGGCCTCCTCGATGTACTCGACGATGACGAGGGACTCGCAGATGGCCGGGCGGTCGCCGTGGAGAAGGACGGGGACGGACTTGTGGATGGGGTTGTGCGTCAGCAGCAGCTCGCTCTTGTTTTCCAGGTCCTCCATCACCAGCTCGTATTGCACCCCTTTCAGCGTCAGCGCCACCTCGGCGCGGTGCGCGAACGGGCTGCCGAACGTGCTGATCAGCTTCACCACCGACATCTTGATCACTACTCGTAGTATATATGTTTCTCTCGTGATCGATCGCTGGCAGAATGTGTTTTAGTTTCTTGGCGATCCAAGCTTGCAAGTGATCGAGTTACTCTGTTAGCTAGCAGGCAGGTATTTGTAGGGGACGGACGGGTGAGCAACAGATGTTGCTAGATCTCTCTTGTTGTGCTGTGCCTGTGCTTGCAGGGACAAAGTCACATAATCGAGACCGGTCCACTTGTCTGACTGACAGAAAAGCAAAGTTGAATGCTGCACCCACAGCTCGTTCAATCTACAACTAGTAGTGCAACAAGTCAGAGATCGAGGTTCCATTTACATTGGAGATCGAATGTGGATAGCTAGATTTGCTGGTCGTTAGATAATGCAACATTCAGACTGCATATGTATCCCTGAACCTCGACGTGTAAAAGCAAATCAAGGGAGTAACATATGCCGACTGAAGAGGCACCGTGACGAATACAAAAGATTGGCATCCATCTCTACTTTTGTTTCTATAACAACTCAAGAGGTACTGTGACGAATTATGTGTGCGACTGTATGTGAGAAGTCTCTTCCGAGGAAGCTGCATTTGAGCTGCGCCTCGAGATTGTCAGCTGATCGGTCTGCCTTGCAACTCGCCATCCTTCCCTTAACCACAACAGGAATATTAGTAGTCCTACATGGAAAGGCATACACCAACATTTCAGCTTTGGACGAAAATAGAAGCGCGTCTGAATTTTCGCTGATAATACGACCCCTGGTTTTTATTTCTTGACTTTGTTTTTGCACTAGCCAACATCAAGAAATATAAATCCAATGGAATAGGACAATAACTTTACAATCACTGCTACTACAAATAAATATTCCTATAGACGGTTGTTGAGCTATTTCCACCGGCAATCTCTTGAGAGAGATGCTTCTAAGGGGCTGTTTGGCCGGGCTTCTTGCCCGGCTTCTCACGCGGCTCCTCCAAAAAATATGCCAAACGCACTGCTTCGCCGCCCGCTCCTCCGTAAAAACCGGGCGAAGCCAGCCCCGAAAAGGGAGCGAAGCCGGGAGCACCTCAAGGGTAGCTTCGCCCCGCTTCGTCGCCTCTGGCCCCACCAAAAATCAGCGCAATCCGTAAACTGCCCCTGATGCGAGCGCGCCAAACAGGCGCGGCAGAGCGGGAGGACCGGACGGCACCGCGAGCGGGAGGCCTGGGCGCGGCGGCGTGGGAGGCCCGGGCGCGACGGCGCGCGGCAGCGCGTCGGCCTAGTCGCGTAGGAGGCCATCCCGCTCCCCTTTTCCCTCCCGGGCGAGCTCGAGTGCCACGCAGGCAGGTGCGCAGAGGGTGACCGAGCTCGTCGCAGTTGCCGCAGCCGCGCATGACGTCTTCGCTGCATGCGCCCTCGATTGGGTAGAGAAGAGAGAGATCGCACACGCCTGCCGAGGAGAGAGCAAGAAGAGATTGAGGAAGAAAAAGGATATGGCCGACGAAGAAGATAAGGACGCCCACGCGTGATGATGGCTGGTCGTTATGTGGGCCCCTTGTGTTTTATTTAAATCATTAGATATTGTTGAATCCTTTCTCTATTTATTATTTTTTTGTTATCATATGCATTCACATAAAAATGATGAAAGTGGGTATAAAATGAAACCATATATGTCCAGAGCATTATGGACAATTGTATTTTCCATCTATTCTTACAAATCAGGAGAAGCCGCACGAGAAGCTGTTCAGCCAAACGATTTCGGCCACAGCCATAGCCACAGCCAGCACAGCTGGTTTTCCAGAGAAGCAACAGCTACAGCCGGAGCCGTGCCAAACAGGCCCTAAAATGTAATTTTTAATTAAAGGTGTTATACAAATAGTTTCTGGTTACATTCATTTTTTCAATAATTCCCACGAAATGTCAACAGATTTAGATATATATTCATCATGTGTCGATTTTGGAAATGTAATATATAATTGTGTGTCCACAAAGGAGCACACTCACTTCTCGTAGAAATTCGAAGTTGGGAGGTTGAGATCCAATGCGGGCCTTAAATTTCTGTTGCCCGTCCAATATTTATGAAGAAGGTTCCCTCCTCCGGTTACCGACACTGTTCCCATCATGGAGTACTCCTATTTGTTTTGGGTTCAGCATGTTCACCTTCAAACACTCGGATTGATCGGTGACGTTGTTGCAGTATTAGCCATTTCGATTTATTTACGGGAAATATAACGGGCATTCGAGTGTTTCAGCCGTGGCTTACACTCGATTTTGTGGCCGTCCAATCAGATGGGCAGGTCGTTCGATTTTGTTTCAGAGCAAGGATTATGGTTCGGGCAGCTGCTGGCTAAATGCAACTGGCATGTCACATAGAGCTAGTACAAGAGCCGGCACGTATAATGAACAGGCCGTTAGATTAGCTAAGAGAAGGATTGCAATAATGATACAAATATTTAACGCTTGCATGTGCTGATGTGCATACGATCAGGTGTGGTGCTCATCGTTGTGGCCATGCATCAAACAATAAAACAATAACAGTTATGTCTTGCTTATCTACTAACATTTACGGAGCAGGGGATCGTAGGGAAGGAACAAAACACCGGCTCCGTCGCCCGCAACGGGCTGAGAGCGGACGGTTCGGCCTCGGGTATGCCGCTTTGAGCGACCGACTTGCGGGACGCCCGCCGCGCTCTCTCTTTCCTTTTCTCGCTCCTCCAGCTAGGATTTGGCTGACGTGGAGAGTTATTTCGCCGGCTGACTTCACCCCATAAGAGCTTCCCAAACGCCTGACACACCTGCTAGCGCTTGGATGAATTATATATTTGTTTAATGGCAAAAGAGAAGAAAGAGAATGACGGCAGCTCTTTTTCAAGCGCTAGCGCTTGGGCGCCCATAGAGGCTGACACCTCTCTGCACATGACAGAGAGCATCTGACAAGAGCCAGCAGCTATCTTCACCTTTGGACAATCTCATCCGTGGGCCAATTTCGTCCTGCAGTCTAGGTTTTGTATTTTTTTTTCCACCGCAAAAGCTAGCTCCAACGAGGAATTAGTTGACTGCTCGCACACTAAAACGATGGTATCAGGATTCATGAAGTAATTCATTCTAATCCAGGCTCCATTTTAGCTCCATGCTAAGTTTAATTTGTTTGGGAAAAAAGAGTTTAGTACATTAGCAGTCCTATTTCACACTTTGTAATTAATGTTCGGAAAAAAGATGTTTGAAATGTGTTTAGTACATTAGCCGTTCGCTTGACGGAGAAAAAAAATGCCAAGGGAACATTTCAAACCGTTTATTTCCCAAGCACGCTATGAAATCACTGCATGCTAATTTCCCAAGCAAGATGCTCAAGTGTAGAGTACATTTTATTCCATATATATGCAAACAAGCATTTATTTCCTCTGGCAATCCCTGAATATATACATGACTTTGTGCGACATAATTAACCGTGCCCCGATCCATGGAGTTACTGCTGCACGGCTCCCTTGACCATGGCCGTGAACCTCTCCTTGTTGGCGGCGAAGAAGGCGACGAGCCGGTCCCTGTCCGGCAGAGACGGTTTCACGGCCTCGTGGGAGGTGTACTCCTTTGCCCACCGGCGCAGAGCAGGGAACTCGCCGTCCGCCACCAGGCGCACGTCGGCCGCCTCCTCCATGGCGTCGAGCCAGTGAGCGAGCGTGCAGGCGGCCACGTCCACGAGGCCGAGGGCGTCGCCGCCGAAGAACCTCTTCCCGTCGAGCTGCGCCTCCAGGATCGCCAGGTTCTCCTTCATCTCCTTCTTTGACCGCTCGCGCGCCTCGCCGTCCGTCCACAGCGACATCCACAGCGGTTTCAGGCACTGCGCATGCATCCATGCCCGTTCATCAGGATTCATATATATGCGTGGTTCACGTACGTTTAATTAGGATAATTATCTATCTACTGATAAATTAGGCATGTGATGTAGGTACCTTGTTGTCGAAAAAGTGAGCCCAGAAGCGGGCGGTGGCGCGGTCGTAGGGGTCCGCCGGAAGCAGGCGTGGCGCCGAGCCGTCGCCGCCGAAGGCCTCCTCGATGTACTCGACGATGATGAGGGACTCGCAGATGGCCGGCCGGTCGCCGTGGAGGAGGACGGGGACGGACTTGTGGATGGGGTTGTGCGTCAGCAGCAGCTCGCTCTTGTTCGCCAGGTCTTCCAAGATCAGCTCGTACGACACGCCCTTGAGCGTCAGCGCAACCTCGGCGCGGTGCGCGAACGGGCTGCCGAACGCGGTGATCAGCTTCACGGCCATCTTGATCAAGTTCGATCCTCTCGTGATCGATCGACTGCCGAATGTGTTTTCGTTTCTTGGCGAGCGAAGCTTGCTAGTGATCGAGTTAGCTGGCAGGTATTTGTAGGGACGGGTGAGCAAGAGTCGTTGGCGCTCTTCTTGTTGTGTTTGTACGGGAACAAGTGGCTCGCGCGCGCTGCTTCTTCTCCAAGGGAAGATGGATCGAGACTGATCCACTTTATCTTGACTAACTGACAAGCAAAGTTGAATACTGCACCCACGGCTGGTTCAATCTAGCACTACTACCTGGACTAGTAGTGCAACAAGTCAGAGGTCGAGAAAATAAGGTTCCATTTATTTGCACTGGAGATCGAATGGATAGATTAGCTGGTCGTTAGATAATGTAACATTCAAAGTGCATATGTATCCCTGTCATCAGCGATGACCTCAACGTGTAAAAGCAAAGGGAGTAACATATGCCGACCGATTTAGTGATTTTGGTGCGGAATATAAAAGACTCGCATCCATCTCTCTTGTTTCCATAACAACTGGAGAGGTACTATGACGAATTTTGTGTGCATGCAACTGTATGTGAAGTCTCTTCCGAGGAAGCTGCCTTTGAGCTGCTCCTCGTTGATTGTCAGTTGGTCGGTCTGCCTTGGTTCAGGCGTTCAGTTCAGATACGCTGTATCCTGTGCTGCAACTCGCCATCCTTCCCCTACTACCTCCGTCCCAAAATAGTAATCGCAGTTGATTTTTAATTGTCACATTTGACTATTCGTCTTATTTAAATTTTTCGTGTAAACATTAATTATTTTTTATCACATGTTTTAGTATTAGTTTAATCATGACATATTTGTTTTGATCTTTGCAAAAAAAATTTGAATAAGACGAACGGTCAAATCCGATGATCAAAAGTCAACAGCGACAACTATTATGCGACGGAGGTAGTAACAATTTTCAGGATTCTTGGATTTTGAAGAGTCGATCTGCCCTGTTTACTTGCTTGCACTATAGGATAGGTTCATCCCAGATTAGCAAATTCCCAATTTGTTACTGCTAGCCAGAAATCAAATTCGTTCACCGGCCTCTTCTGCTGCTCGGCTGGATAGCTGGCATTTGGCTGTTTGGCGGGCGGACTGGATGGTAGCTAATTCTGGAGGGTCTGGCCTGGCGCCGCCGAGGATGGCGAGCGGAGCGGGGGGCAGGTCTCGCCGCGCGCACGAACGGCGGGAAGCCACCACCCCTCGTCCCCTCCTCCCATCGCCAACCACCACCCCCTGTCACTGCAAAGGCCGCGTCGCGAATAACCGCGGGGGCGTGCGCGCGTGCGTGCCTCTCTCCCTCCCCCTCCCGCTCCCCGCTCCCCACCCCCGCCCGCGTCTCTCCCGCTTGGAGGCGGTGGACCGCCACCGGCGCCGACGCAGGCGTCCCGCATTGCCCCGATCCGGTCCCGTCCCCTACCCCGTTGCCGCGGCAGCTCCATCCGTCCAACCCACACGCCGGCCGGCCGGCCCCTCGTAGTAATGTAATGCTCCCCTCCCCCACCTCATTGCTTCGTTATCATCCCTGCTGCTGCGTTTGATGTCTTCGGATTCTGTGTTGTGCTTGCGCTTGCGCGTCATTGGGATCCCTGAGGTTTGCGAGTGATCGGATCCTGCTGCGGCTCAATTTTCTGTTGGAAATGGCAGTTTCATGACATTCGTTCTGCATCTAGGCTGTTTCGATATAAATGTAGCATGATTTGCTTAGTTGTGTTTTTGCCTTCAAAGCTGGGGTGAATGCCTTGTTTGATTGATCATCTGTTGCTAATGCTGGCTCATTCCTTTCGGCTTCAATTGAGATCCTTTCAAATTACAATCAACTATCTTGCTTTGTTCTTAAGTCAACCTACCTATTATCATCTCATTGTTGGAATCTGGATTGTGAGTCTGTCATGGGTGGACGGCATGGTATTGGTAGTTTGCCACTAACATGCATGTTATCAATTATTTATGCAGTAGTAGAGGATGGGTGTGATATCACGGAAGGTCCTGCCAGCATGTGGGAGCCTGTGCTATTTCTGCCCTGCACTGAGAACGCGCTCGAGACAACCTGTTAAGCGGTACAAGAAGATCCTTGCTGAAATCTTCCCCAGAACACAGGTCAGGACATTGCCGCATCCTTCTGCCTAAATTGTTCCACTTTGGCTGCTAATGCGGAGCCATATACTAATTATGCATGTTTTTCTTTATGCTACAGGATGAAGAACCAAACGAGAGAAGGATTGGGAAATTGTGCGAGTATGCTTCCAAAAATCCTCTTCGAGTGCCCAAGGTTTGCCCTTAGTTCGACAAAAGCAGCCATTACATTAGTGCAAGGATTAGGGATTTTTGACCTCTATAAATGATTTATTCTTGATGCTGAACAACCAAATAAATTCAGTGTACTACTTTTGCTGCTACTGCAAAGAAAATTACCAATGCAGCCTAGCATGGTCAGGTGTCTATAAGCCAAAGATGCCTCATGAGACATTGTGCTAGCTTAATGTTTATAGCACCCTTGTCTCAGAGGTGCTCTTGTTTTAGACTAATCCTCGTCCGTTATATTCCAGACATGAATGCATCGCAACCTGTTATAGCAAAATTAAGATTGTTGGTTAACTAGTGTCCGCTTGCATATTGATGTTTGAGCAGATCACGGTTTACTTGGAGCAACGGATTTACAAAGAATTAAGAACTGAGCAGTATGGCTTTGCAAAAGTGGTGATGTTAATATACCGCAGACTCTTGGTTTCTTGTAAAGAACAGATGTGAGTCTTCTTTCTCAGTTTTCTCTTTCTCACATTCCACTGGATTCAGTGAATTTACCTGTGTTAAGTCAGCACCACCCTAATGTCAGTAAACCGATGTCATACTGTCATCTGGTTTGCTATGGATATACGTATTACACTTTATTATTGTTATTATTTGCTGACTAAACATTTAAAATGTCACTTTCTTGATTCAGGCCCCTGTTTGCAAGTAGCTTGCTAAGCATTGTACACACTCTTTTAGATCAAAAGAGGCAGGATGACATGCGTATCATTGGATGTGAAACCTTGTTTGACTTTGCTGTTAATCAGGTATTTCCACTGTCTTACATTCAGCAGATAGCCATTCTTCCCTAGTGGATAAAATTATAATGCATAGTCTGCCTCGTATTTGGTGATCACATTTATGTATATTCCAGGTGGATGGCACATATCAGTTCAATTTGGAAGGGCTTGTCCCAAGACTATGTGAAATAGCTCAAGAAGAAGGGGAAGATGAGAGGGCGAATGGCCTGCGTGCTGCTGCCCTACAAGCCCTTTCTGCTATGGTTAGTTCTGTCATCTGACCAAACATGCATTATATGTTACCATTGATGAATGAATGGATAGGAAGTTCAAACCCAAAAGTGTAAGATGTCTGTTACATCGCCAAAGGATGTTCAAACTGGACCCCTTTTCTTCTTATTACAAAGACACAGTTCTCCTGAGAAAAAAGGGTGTTCAAATCACGCATTGCAACATGATAATTTAAATCCACCACATTGGTATCCATTTTCAAATAGCTATTGGTCTTTGGCCATTTAACTCTAAAAGTAGCTTAAATCCATGGTTTAAAACATTTCTTATCATGCAGATCTGGTTCATGGGAGAGCTTTCTCATATCTCGTCAGAGTTTGATAATGTAAGTAATATCAGAGTGAATTTTTTCCTTACCTTACTTTTTTTGGGTTTAATATGTCGACAACCTTCTATAGAAATATTATTTTGGTAATGTATGCAAGGCTCGCTGTTGTATTCATTTTGGTTAGTATCAGATTGTGAATCTCCCATGGAAGCTGATTGCAGTCCCAAATGCTTCATCATAGCTCTTTTATCTGTTATATTTCTAGGTTGTTCAAGTTGTACTGGAAAACTACAAGCCTCAGAAGATGCAAAATGATGATCAAGGTACCAATGACACAGAAAACCAGTCGACACAAGAAACAGAGCATCATGCTTCCCCCTTTGTCCTCTCGGTGGCTCCGTCTTGGGAGACCATAGTTAATGCCAAGGGAGGAGTTAACCTGCCTGAGTAATCTTCTCTCTACTCTTTGTTGGTTGACTTTGTGGTTTGTTTTTGGACTGTAGGTGATTTCTAAACATACTCCTGTGATGCAGGGAAGATGCCAAGGATCCTAAGTTTTGGTCCAGAGTCTGTGTGCACAATATGGCAGCACTTTCTAGGGAGGCAACAACGTTCCGCCGCATCTTGGAGTCCTTGTTTCGGTACTTTGGTAACAACAGTTCATGGTCATCACAGAATGGACTTGCTCTGTGTGTCTTGTTGGACATGCAACTTTTAGTAGAAAGCTCAGGTGCTCCTTTTGCGCTGTATAAAAGTCAAAAGACTAAGATGAAGTACACCATATACATAATGCGGTTATTTATGTTGTTTAAATGATTTCTCCAGGCCAAAACATGCACTTACTGTTGTCCCTACTGATAAAGCATATTGAGCACAAGGCACTGTTGAAGCAGCCAGATATGCAGCTTAGTGTCGTGGAGGTGGCAGCTACCCTTGCAGAAGAGTCCAATGCTCCGGCTTCAGCTTCTACTATTGGTGCCATAAGTGATCTTGTTAGGCATTTGAAAAGAACATTCCATATTACTCTTGGTAGCAAAGACTTGGAGTTAGTCAAATGGAACGAAAAGTTCCGAAAGGCCATAGATGAATGCCTAGTACAGCTGTCAAAGAAGGTGTTGTTACCTTTTTTTCTCCTTCTGAAAATTCATGCTTCTTTCTTTGTAGAATATCAGCATACCACTTTCATAAATGTGAACTTTTAACCAATGCCCCTTGACAGTATAATCTGTTTAACATTACAATTCATTTCATGAAGATTTTTTCTGCACAATGCATAAAAGGCTTAAAGAGTGTTCTGTTTGTCAGGTATCTGATGCTGGGCCAGTGCTTGACATGATGGCTGTGATGCTAGAAAACATTGCGAGCACTCCTGTTGTAGCTAGATCAACTGCAGCCGCTGTTTATCGCACAGCTCAAATAATTGCTTCTGTACCAAATCTGCAGTATCAGAATAAGGTATACTGTCAGAACAAACAAATGGAAGTTTTTACGTTACTCCTAGGCCACATTACCTTCATCTCGGTTGAAACTTATCTCCAATATTTGATGGCAGGTGTTTCCTGAAGCTTTGTTTCATCAGTTGCTGTTAACCATGATCCACCCCGATCACGAAGCTCGTGTTTGCTGCCCATCGCATATTTGCGATTGTCTTAGTACCCTCTTCTGTTTCACCCTCCATTCAAGCGAGTCCCTCTGGCCAAGCTAAGAAACATGATATGCAGAGGACGCTCTCTAGGGCTGTCTCTGTTTTTTCATCATCAGCTGCTATCTTTGACAAGTTAAGAAAGGATAAGTATTCAGACAGTTCACAAGGAGAAAGCAAGGACAACAGTTTGCAAAGCATTGATGAAGTGACCGGGAATCCCAAGCGCCAAAACCTACCCCCGTCTCAAAGTCGTCGACGCAGCATGAAAATTCCTAATTTTTCTATGAAAAGAGGCCCTTCAATGGCCATGAGAGCTCCTTCTGTAGCTATCAGAGCTCCTTCAATGTCTCTTAGAGCTCCTTCGATGTCTTTGAGAGCACCTTCTATTTCTGTAAAGGAACACCAAAGTTCCACAAGCAAGTCAGATGAGGAAACGGTACCCCAATTGATTCTAACCAGTTCTCCATATCAAGTTGTATTAAATAAAAAAATTTATATTTGAGAAAAAGATTTCTTACTATAAATAACTACTTCACCACATTGAATACATTTAGGAATCTGTATTGTTGAAGCTGAGCAGTCGTCAGATCACACTTCTGTTGACATCCATTTGGGCTCAGGCGGTATCTCCTGAAAATACTCCAGCAAACTATGAAGCCATTGCTCATACTTACAGTTTGCTCCTGTTATTTTCTGGATCCAAGGTAATCCTAAATTATAAACTCCATTTGCCACCTCTGTATGTGTTGTTCTTTCCCTTGTATGAATACTTGCTTGTAAGAGAGAAGCCTAATAATTATTTAATTGTTATCCAGTTCAACGTTTAGTTGGGGACATGAGGTTACAAGTTATGTTACGATCTGGAAATGTTTTTGGGCATGATACACGGGATTTTTATAAATAGTTTCTGTGTTTGGTTCCTCAAAACTTTACAAACTATTTAGGCACATTTATATATAACACTCCTAGATTCGATTATACGGCAGAAGGTAGTCTTGATTAGTAATTCTTATAAATATCAGATAATAAGTTGATGAATACTCCCTCTTATGCATTACACAGTTGGATAAGAATGAAAATGAAAATTAAAGTTATAAAATGTCTTTCAAATTTTAATCAATATCTGTTACTTGCGCTAACTGCTAAATGATCCTGAATAAATGCTTATTCGAACTAGTTTAGACAATTCTGTGAACCAACCAATCATCATCTTAACTAAGAATTAAGGAGTGTTATTGAAAATTTTGTGATATTAACAGAGTTCTTTCGAGCTCGATGAGACTAAACCTAATTGATGGAAAATCAATATTTTGCACCTTTTCACCTTTTTGGCTCAGTGAAAGGAGGGCTTTAGGGAGGTAGACTTTGTAAATTATTATGCCCTCTTTACTGATGTTTCCACTTTTTCCCTCTTTCAGGCATTAACTTTTGAGGCACTTACTCAGAGTTTTCAGGTTGCATTTGCTTTGAGGAGCTATTCACTCACTGAAGCAGGTCTATCAAGTTTTATTTATATGCATAATTATATATAATTCAGTGTTCCGTTTAACTAATAAAAGTTATCTTCATGTTGATTTGCCTTGAAATCGTTGTAACCGTTCTCTTTCTCCTCTCTTTGTGGACCTGTAGATTCATTACCACCATCTCGTCGCCGTTCCTTGTTTACTCTGTCAACAGCCATGATTATTTTCTCTTCAAGAGCCTACAATGTCGCACCTCTTATTCCAATCTGTAAACAAATGCTTAATGACCGAGCGGTATGTCATCAGATTTCAGAATCCTGTTCTATTCCTACTATTTTTCTTTTGGTTATGCTAATGTAGTTTCCTAAACAAGGAAAAATCTACAAATTTTCTTATTAATTAACAATCAAACTTCCTTTGTGCTGCATTGGTTTAATCTTATTGTTTCGAAATATTCCTTGTATTTATACTAAAATTTGTTTGTACACCACGAGCTGTCTATGTTAGCCTTTCCTAGAAAGTTTTTGCCACATTAGTGAGTACTGACAGTATTACCAAACGTGCACTCATGGGCATCACTTATCCATCGTTTCATCTTATGGTATCCTTGCTAGTCAATAATATCCTGTAGTTTTAGAGTCAATAATGACCTGCTAATGATCATATTGCCTAGGTTCCGTTACCATGCTTCAGAACTATTTTCCCGGATTTATTTAGTCTTTATGCCAAATTGGAGTTCAATTGCACTTCTCTTTTATGGTAGGGTTTAGAATATTATAGTTGCTCATGGCATTGATTTTTTGAAGCATTTTTGCTGCATCTCGACTTCATGTATCGTGGAGAGCTTACATTTAACATTTTGTTTGGTATTTTGTCTAGGCTGATCCTTTCCTTCATTTGGTGGATGAGAGCAAGCTTCAGGCTGTGAAAGATTCGTCAGATGACCCATCAAGAATTTACGGATCACCAGAGGACAATGCTAATGCACTGAAGTCCCTTTCAGAAATGGAACTATCAGAAAGTCAATCTCGAGAATGCATAGTCTCTACTATCATGAACAGCATTGCGAGTCTGCTAGATGTAATGTTCACCTCCTCAATTGCATATTGTTTTCATTGTTTTAACAGAGTTCCATGCAGCTGTTGATGACTTCCCTACTTATGCAGGCGGAGTTAAATAATGTGAGAAGCCAATTGCTAAGTGACTTCTCTCCTGATGATATGTGTCCAATGAGCACTCAGTTTTTTGAATCACCTGTTGAGAATTCATCATCAGGGTCTCAGGAGGCTTCCCACCATCAAGAGGTATGCATGACACACATATTCATCTCCTACTTTTCATGCTGAAAAAATCTTTATGCTCTCAACAGGCTATGTTGATTGACCTGGGGAATGACCATGATCATTTTGGGGAAGCTTCAGAAGGCACGGAAGCTTGTGAATCTTCTGTACCTGTATCAGATCTTCTGAGTATAGATCAGCTTCTTGAAACAGTATGGTCTTCATCCTGGAAACCCTTTCTGTGAGTTGTGGTTACTTGGCATGGTAACGTCTTTAACTTCTATTATGGTCCTGCGTTTCAGGTTGTCACAGACCCAGCACCTCAGGCAGGGGTGGTTCCAGTGGCAACAGACTTGCCATTCATGGACATGACTAGCCATTGCGAGGCTCTCACAATCGGAAAACAGCAGAAAATGTCCACCTTCATGAGTTTCCAGCAAAACGTGCAAGCGGCTGCCGCGCCAAGCTATCAGCCCAACCAGATGGAACTAGTTCTTTTCCAAGACCCGCAGTTGCCTCAGGTAGAGTAACCCTCCATTCTGAAGACCATTCTCTATGTTCGAATTTAATCTGAAACTTCTAACAAGATACTGTCGTTAACGAATCTAATCCTGAGCAGGCTGGGGTGCAGAATACAAATCCGTTCGCCGATGATAACATGCAGGGTTATCCTCAGTACATGAATGGACCGAACGGCAGCGGCAACACGCAGCCCGATCATGACTTCCAGCAGCAGTTCCTGAAGCTACCAGCATCCAGTCCCTACGATAACTTCCTCAGGGCTGCCGGCTGTTGAGGTTCAGCTTGCAGACTGTCACCCACATCAAAGTAGTCCCAATCTGCGGCAATTTTCCATTTTGCCGAGAAAAGGTGTATGTGGCCTTAGAGGTTAGCTCAGCCGGATTCAACACCCATTCCAGCCATTCTTTTATGTATATAGCTGTATAGGTTGGTTTCTTGTGCTGCTGTTTTGGCCAATGCAACGTGTAGAGGGACTGAGGGGGAGCAGTGCTTCTATCACAAACTGTGCATGTAACATGTTGCAAAAGTATATAAAAAGAAAATGTTGTTTCCGTATAAATATAGGAAATGTTTTCTTTGAGCCAGAACTCTACGAATGAAGCGGGTCAATGGTTGTCCCGCACGGTTCTCTGAGGAGTGCCGTCGTGATCACTATGGTATACGGCGCGCTTCGCGCCCCGCCTTGAGGACTTATACGTGATTCAAAGAGGTGGTTAAGAAGCGAAGGTGGATTGGATCATCTGATTTTGTAGAGCATTTTTTGTTTCATATGTTATAGGAAGCTTTGAAAGCACAGTACGCAGAAACATAAAGGCTATGGAGTTATATCTTAAACAATAAACAGTGTAGCTACAGACGTTGTACCAGAGTATCCAAAATACATGAAACATGTTTGAACATCAGGCTTCTTAATATTCGAACAAAAGATAGAAAACAAAGCTAGAGACCACTATGACAGCAAAAGGCAAGGGCTGGCTGCTCATGCACAGTCTTGCCGTCAGCCCCGTCGTGCCTAAACCATTTGTGCATCCTGTTCAGAACGAATCAAAATATGCATTAGTTGATTGAACGGATAACACAAGCTTTTCTATCTTCCTATATGAGAAGTGTAACCAAAGAAAAACAAAATGAAGGCTCACCTTCCTTAAATCCATGCTGATATCGAGCTAACTGTTCTGGTACAGATTAAGCACTTCCCTACCTCAGTTGCTTGAACTGAACAACAACCATTCCAAAATCAAAAATGAAGCTAGCATGGAAAAAAAATCCGCATGGAAAAAAAATCTGGATTCTTATATAAGCAGCAAATTTTGGAATAGGGCAGCGAAGTTTAGCGACACAATTGAAATAACCTTTCAAAATTTTGAAAGAACATTATCTCAACAAAAGGAAGCAACGTTTTTATATTGGATTCTTGGGACACAAAATTTCACTCTACAATAGGAGTATTCAATGTCTTAAACTCTGAGAAAGGATATCTGTAGTCCAAGTTCTTCAGAGATTATACATTTCAGAAAACCGAGCTTACCATTTTTTTTAGGATTTAAAGGATCAGATGGTTGGAAAGACATCAACTGAGCAAAATTTCTTCATTGCCTCAGCAAGCGAAAATCTCAAGTTCCGAGCCTGCACAAGAACCTAGAAAAAGAAAAAGAAAAAAAAAAGAAGAATATGAAGTCTCCTATAGGATGACCATGAAGAAGAGTCAGGAAAAAGCAAAGGCTTCACTGCGTCCCGACACTAACACCTACTAAACCTCAATACATCAAACTGCATGCGGCATGAGTTCAAATGATGGGGAAAAAACTTAAACAGCTATGAAATACAATCTGGTTTACAAATAGACTAATATTTGCCTTCGCGCGCCGCTTGATGATTTACTACGTGATTTAAAATAAGTTCCAGGAAGTGTGCTTTGTATAAACGGTTGTTTTGACAGAATCATGTGAGTCGCATGCTATATATGTTTGGCAAATGTGATGTGATCCTGGCTGTGAGTAGATTGCTCGTGTTCCAAATCACCTTGCTTTTAGCATTTTTCACATATAGAACCAGATTCCGCGAACATTATTGGAGGTAGCGGAATACGAAGCATCAGGTGACTGAACCTTGATTTGCCATGATCCTGTACGTTTATGCACTGGAAAGCGTTCACAGATTTTCCTAAACAACGTGAAGGTGAACTATATTCAAAAATCAAAACTCTTGACGTTTCAACCACTGTGATCAGTCTTACACACTAATCAAATATCTGTCCCTTTACTTTACACGTCAAAAGAGTAAAAACAACACCTAATAATGAGCATGCAACAGAATACAGAGTCAACGTAGCTTTACAGAAGAAACAATTTACAGGGTGAAGCAGCATGTGGAATGGAACTTTTGAATTAGCCATTGCAATAATGATTTACGTCAACAAATCAGCGAGCCAAAATGCAACAACACAATTGAGAATTACTGACAGACTTAAAAATTGCCATCTCCGAGGTGAAATGCACAAGATTTATTTCTAAATATTCTAAACAATTCTTTCTGCATATTCTAATAACCAGTCAATAGGTGTCACAATCAATCAATTAATCAATTAGCATAATATTAACAATTGATCCCTGTAGATGATATGTTGATGGAAGGTGAAATCCTCATTTCAGTTTCCATCATATGACGCTGCAATGGTTATCATCGGTAAACTCATTTCCATTTTTTTACATACACACTTGTGCAAGAAAACAATAACAAATTTCAATTGATAACCTTGCGTTCAGATGCATCACACATATATTTTTCAGTCATTCGTTGACAAAAAGGCACTGAATATGTGAACTAATAATTTACAAAAGGAAATTAAACTTAGCATGTGTCAAGCTGAATGACTCACTTGCCAGTTTAGCACCGCACCACACCAATGACCATGTTGGAGTTTGATATCAGACGCTGCGGCTTCTCCTTTAAGCACAAAGCCAACCAAACCAAAACAACAGGGTAGCACCTGCACCATGGAACTAAGAAAAAAGGGAAACATATAAATGGCAGTCCCCAACACCTTCTTGGTTCCCAAGGTGCTCGGGCTCTAAAATAACTTCGATCATTTTTAAACCCAAGTTTAGCCTACAAATTTTAAGGTCATTTAGTTCAGATGTAGGCCGAACAGAGATAAATGGGTAATTGATTGAGTTTCACTCTTCTTGGTTTCAGGTTTCTGGAAAGGAATTAATCTAGACAACTCTTTCCCCACATTGGCAAAACAACTGCAACAAACTTGCCGGAAGCGAAAATAGATTACAAAGTATATTTGCAACTACAAGCCTATTCTAAGTAAAGAGAAAAGTAAAGATAACAACACTAAAGGCAAAAATTAGCATTGTACATCACTCTCACGATATTTCTTTACATTTCTAGAAGCATGCTCTATCCAAGAATGTTGGCTTATCATTGTACATCACTCTAATAACTGTCATAGTAGGTATCAGAATAAATTCATGTCTCTAGGTTCAGCAAAGAGATGGAAAACTGCGTAAATATCTAACAACAGCTTACATCTCCATAATATTGGTATAACAGATTAACAAAACTTGCAGCAAGTGGGCTTCAAAAAAAAAAAAAACCAGCCATACTCTGTTCCACTATTTATCGTAGCAAGCCGCCTTGGGTGAGCAGAAGCCTCATATCAATCTGGGGAAATCAGTTATTGGAAAAAAAAGGAGGGGGACATCAGCTAGCAACACACAACCTGCTGATGATGATGCTATAGTTTAACGCAGCGATGAACTACGATGCTTGTATTTTGTAACTTGAATATGAAGCATCATGGATGAACATAGTTTTTGCTAGCTGAGCACAAGCTTACCAGGTAGGTATTTACATCACAGAAAGGCTACCTTCCTTTTTCTTCCTGAGTAGCAAAATAACTAAATAAGTAACAGTTGGTTCTTCCAGATCAAAATCAGCATCTTGTAGTATCTGCATATGGATCACAAGGAAGCATGAGCAAAAAAAGGCAACACGAACAGAAAAGCTGGTATGTCACATTGTAATATCATAATGCATAGTTGTTTATATTATGTCTTAACTACATAATACAATGGAGCAAAACTTGTTCGAACTTGAAGTAAATGTACCCTACCATCTTCCAATCAGTTGTCATAATTTTATTGTGAAACAAAAATTGGCTACCATCAGTTTGTTTGTCAAACAATGATTGCATACTATTATGGATAAAACGATCAAACTAATTAAGAGAAAAGAGATTATATCTCACGTTGGATGCTGAGCGTAGCAGTTTGAAATATCACCATGCTGTCATCAGAAGCAGAGTAGCAAGGAGAAGTGATATCATGGAAGGAGACCATGAATCCAGTCACCTCTGGTTGTTGCAGCCATGGCAGTAATAGCTTCACAGGATAAAGGAGTGACGTCAGTCACAAAACATATTGCTTTAAGGCACCACACATGTACACAATCAGAGTCACAAAACTATGAACACAAAAAGACGGAGATTTCTTATTATAAAGCAAGTATTCATTGTACCTGATCCTGAATAACCATGTTCCAAAATTACTCGATAGATAAAGCACTTACACAATAACCACGCATTCAGGGAAAAAGAATCAATTGAACTGTGTTGCTTAGATATGAAGAGTATCAAATGATTGACCAGATACATATGCTCCTGAATATGGATACTCAAGAAATAATGTGAACATCCAAGACCAACGATATGGCCTCTCTCGGAAGATAGTCAGTGATCTCAATCTTTAAGATATAGAATCTGAATCATATCCATATCATAATAATCCACATGATTATGCTTTATGATCTGATCTTCAAAATTTAATTCGATAGAAAATATCAAATGGAAATTTCATATGGACCTGCAAAGGGCAAATGAATTTTCGGATGAGACAACTGTAGCGTTATCGTTTCCTTTATATATATATATATATATAACAAAAAAATGTTAGATTAAGATTTGTTAGAAGCAACGAATTAAGATTTGTTAGAAGCAATGAAAGGGTATGAACATACCAAATAACTAAAATACAAACGATTATCTCAGAAATTGTGGCTTGCATAACTTTCTGGGAGAAGCTACTGAGCATGGACTGAACAGAACCAGGCCCTATTGTAACATGATATGCTAATCAAGTAACAGAAAAACGAAAGTATTCAAGGGCCCTTGTACAATATGAAAGACATGTTTAATTAGTACTTTTCTCTTCTAACATTGGCAACACGGGTAATGTTGTTCTGTTTTTCAGAATAATCATGTGGATCATTTCACAAACAATTATAGTTGACTGGAAAAAATCATCGACAGCTAAGATACCCTTTAGCGCTTATAAAAGTCACGCTTCCTGCTGACTTTTCTAAATCCCGCAACTAATCAGCAGGCGGCGCGCGAAAGAAAAAAATGGACCAAGCACTGCATCATATGTCACATATTATTAGAGCATGCTACACTGCAAGCTATTTGTAGTAGGCATCATACCAACCTCTATATGTTTCGTCGAAACACCATCTTATTCGTCATACACTTGCATACAAACAGCACAACTGCGGCTGTGGGGAGAAAATATTACCAACCTCTATGTTTCGCCGAGACACCATCTTACTATGTTTCCCTATATCCCAGAAGCAGGATTGGCAACTGCATGTAAGAACCCTGATAAAAGAACATCAACAGAAAGATAAGTGCTCCAAGAGATAACATATGCTAGCAAAGAGTAGGCGAAAATACAATTTTTTATTATTGTGATGTTAAATAGGAATGCCACAATGGTTTATATTATAAATAACACCTGATTACAGCTACATGAAGGTCATCAGCAAAATATAATTGGAGGCATTGATTCTTACAGTAGACTGATTATAACAAAGACCGAGCAGACATTCCATTTTCTAAAGTATTTGGCAAATGGAAACCTGCAGTAAAGTCAACGTTGGTATCCTCAACAGACAAAGATAACTCCTGAAAAAATTTGTGCAAGCCCAAGCATTTGTATTGGCATGTATGAACCTATTTAGTGCTCTCGGCAGGAACCAATGGCATTTGTGTGTTGATTGCAGGAAGCATGACAATTCTCCTCAAACTACCATCATCATTCAATTAATATCTTTCAACAGTGTTACCATGAATAAATGATTCCGTGCATAAATGAAAGCATCTAAGTGAAATTATTCATCTGTATAACATGGGGTTTTAGTTGAAAAAATGGAATCTGTCAACCATCCTTTGTTGTCATTCATAATTTCATCGATTCATAAGGTTTGTAGTTAAGCATGCTTATAAAGAACGACGATGTAAAGATGTCAAGACACATGCCTGACGTCTCTTTTCGTTGCTCTATTCAGAAATTTCCATCAAAACAAAACACTACTTCACAACTCTATTGTTGCCAAAGTCCCAACCTAGTTCTCGCTTTAATTATAAGAGATTGGAACGGAAATGCACTTACATCAGAACGTAATATCCTTAAATGGCTTGAGGGGTAGCAGAGAAGATAGTGGAGATAATCTTGCGGGAAAGGTACTTCACAACGGCTACGGACTTCAACGTGACAGTATCAACCAAAATACCACGGAGCAGTCATGGAGCTCGCTCTCGATCCTCAGTGCAGTAGCCTATGAGCTTTAACATGTTTGCATACTACAATTTGCCCAAGAAACCTTGAACTGTACACGTACGAAAAGAAATGCGGAATACAACTTCAACATGCTGATGAACTGAATACTTTCCAAACTGCTTAAAGAAACCTATATTGATATAGTTAGTGAAACAATTATCATATTCCTTAAAAAGTCTTAGTGGGCTTATCATGTTACTTTTCCTGGTCTGATACATGAATTGGGTAAAGAAGTGAAAATCACATGAAGGTCCAAAAGATGGTTGAACTAAGAACACAGATTCTTGTTTATCAACAAAATACACTGATACTAATCTCCCATTCATTCCTAGAGGCACTAGATTTAGGACATCTGAAATTGTCTCTCTTTTTGTTTCAACAATCTCTCAGAGAAAACACTGCAAATAACTGAACTAACACAACACCAACAGGTAAAATAAATATTGGGGGAAGGAGAGACAGTAAAACATAGGAGATTCTACTCACGTCATTCGAAGCCCACCATGGCTGCACAACCTGGAAATCCAACCAGCCACGAGTCAGCAACCAGAAAAATGACAGTAAAGGGAAGAAGAGAAACCTAGTACCCCCAAGAACAGGAGCCCGTGAACCCTAAATCCACAGAAAAAAAAAAGAAGAAAGGATAAAGCATGGAGAAAAATATGAGGATCCAATCCAACAACTCATTAGTGACTGAATCAGATACGAATTGAGAGGAACAACGGAGCAAAAAAAAAAATCAGGAGAGGGAAGGGGAGGGGGAGCGGCGCTTGGAGGCGGCGGCGCGCGAGCGGCGCTGAAAGGAGGCGGCGGCCCTGGGAGGGGAAGGGAGGGCGAGCGGCGTTGGCAGGCAACCTGGGGCGTTTTTTTTTTTCATTGGAGTATCGTCTGAGAGAGACGAGGACTAGGCGACTAGGCAAGAGATCGTTTGAGAGAGAAGATGACGAGATATTTTCACCTGTCTGGGCCCACCAATTGTGACGTTAATTTTTTCACTGGCAATTGTTGATACCCGATGCCTGTACTCACCACAGATCAAGATCGTGCGGTTAAAAAAAAATTGACTGGCGTGGCTACTGTGTACGCGACGGGCAACGGAGAGGAATAGAGGAGGAAATTCTTCAATCTTCATCTAGCTTTCGCCAGCTCTAAACCCGTGATCTGAATGTGACCTGACACCCAACCAAACCAATTGCTCATCGTGTTCTTGAAAAGCCATGTAGGTAGCTGGATCGAGTGTGACTTGTGAATTACTCCCTCTGTCCCTTATTAGATGTCGCCGTTGGTGTGCGTGCTACAAGTTTGACTCACTTTATAGAAAATACGTGCAACATTTGTATCTCCAAATAAATTTGTTAAAAAACTAGACTAAAGAGCTTTCCAATGATACTAATATGTACTATAAATATTAATATATTTTAATATAAAATTGATCGGATTCGTTTCTCGGGAAGCGAGAAAGACAGCTATTTAGGGACGGAGGGAGTATCAGTCTATGCTGCGGCAGAGCCCCGTCTGACAAGAAGATATTGATCGATCACAGTGTCAGTGTCAGTTAGCAGTTGGTCCATGGAATATGCTGTGCCTCTCGGTGCAGTCGTAAAGCCGATCAATTATCATTCATAGTTTAATGGCACAATTGCATAACTGCCCTCGTTTTCAACCTTAACTGTATGTTTGCCCTCTTTTTTTTAGACTTTGCAAAATTGGACCTGCTTTCACCCAAGTTGTTGCACGATTGCCCCTATTTTGATGGCAAAACTGTAATTTTTCCGATCAAAATAGGGGCATCGTGCAACAACTTGGGTGAAAGCGGGTCCAATTTTGCAAAGTCTAAAAAAAGAGGGCAAACATACAATTGAGGTTGAAAACGATGGCAGTTTTGCAAATGACCCTAGTTTAATCAGTGTGTCATTAGAACTAGTAGAAGCCATGCACCTTTCCAAATTCCAATGTTCAGTCATATTTTCCTTTCCTTCCAATCTTCAGTCAAATACACGACACGCCTATTTCTCTGACCAGTTTAGGTTTTGCGCCCCCCCACCCCCCCCACCAGCACCAGCACCACCACCTTACGAATAGACAAGGAGACGTCCGGGAAGGCAACTTGCCACTCGATCTGAATCTACTTTTCCTATGCGACGAACAGAGTTCACAAATACCAGTCAAATTAAGCTCACGTGCGTGCATCTGCATAGAAATATAAAATTGAGCTCCTGCCTACCCACTGCAATAAAATTGTCTTCTTGCAAAATGCTCTGCTTCCTATTTTGCGAGTCCTTTTTTTTAACGCAAACGTAAAGACGTGTTATGGATTGTCCAGGAGGACGCAATTCACAACAGGCCTATCTTTACCTCCAAACAAATAAACTAGGACGGTTTTGCCAGTATCAGGGTAAGTTCCATGAGTTAAACATTTTCCTTGCCATAATATTTGCTACCACATCATTGTTAAAAAGGAAAAGAAACAACTTCAGAGAGACGTGGTGGCTGCATGTGGGTCCAGCAGCGTGTGACCCCACATGGCAGCCACCGACGCAACTGCAGAGGATCTCAGGCGGAAAGATGCACTAGTATAGTTGTAAGGCTAACAACTGTATAACAGTCATCCACCATTTTCTTTGAAACGGCAAGATAACTGGTTTAACTAGTGTCCAAGGTCATCCACCATCTCCCACCGTTTTTCTTTTGAACTTTGCAAGATAACTGCACTATCCTCGCATTAGAAAATGTGCATCATTTTGAACATCAATATACCTTAATATTTGGAGAAATTAGCAGTAAGCATCTGGAACCGTGTCAACGTGTATTTGTGACTCGAGAGAGTATGACATGTTATAGGTTGCTTGCTTTGGTCGTGCTTGCTAGGTGGTGCTTTAGGTCGTCTTCGCGTGGTGGTTTTTCCACGCGATGGAGCACACCTAGGGCCTTGATCTTTGTTCGGCGTGTTATCGCAATCGTGGTCTGCCCCGCACCATCCACGATGGGATGTAAAGGGTGGCTTGTTGCCTTGTCTCATTGGTCGCATGGAGGCTTCGAAGGTGTTCGTCTTCCTAGTGCTCCAACTGTTCGCGAAGCGGTAGAAGATCATCGTCGAGGCATGCCGAGGAGGTTTAGGTTCTGAAGCTAGCGTAGGTCGTAGAGCTAATGCCTTGTGTTCTTGTTTTGTTCTTTTCTTGTTGTAGGCCTTCGGGCCTCTTGTAATGACTTGTGTTCTCCTTCTTCTTAATGAAATACGTGTTCCGCATGTTCTCGAAAAAAAGTGGCACATGTGGACGCCAGGAGCACTAAACAGGATCAACGGGCACGTAAAGTAGTCAACCGAATTCCTCTAAAAATATAACCTAGTCCACTGATACGAAATACCGTGTGAGATTAACGGATGGCACATGGTTTGGACTATGGAAACTTCATCCCTGAACATTGCATCAGCACAGGATATTCTGCGTTTAGCCTCGGGGTAGGAGTTGACTGGAAACTTGCGTCCCACTCGTGCAGAAGGCATCCAAAATTGTGGGAGAAGAAAACTCAAGTCCATTCATCGAAAGTGGCCGGCCAACGGCGCGAAATTAGGACGAGCCGTACTGCACCTAACCCTCACAGGTTCCGTACAATTTCTTCCTCGCCTTGCTCTAACGCAGTTTGTCATGTAGTACGTACCCTTAAACCCCCATCGTTTACTACTATGTCAGGTGTGTGCTTCTTGTGTCCAAACCCCCTCTAGCTTGTCATATACGCACCCCTATATCAGAGCACTTTGCAGACCCATTGTTCTTAATTATTTTGGAATGTTCTGTTAAGATTCATCCCCGATCAACCGGACAGCTTTTTTCATCTAAATAACAGGAAAACTCTGTTATTAATCTAATGTTCGAGAGTCACCGAAAGACGCGTGAAGATGACGATTCTTGAGCTCCGGAAACCAGACACGTCGGTCCTGGATCAACCAGTCCACTAGGGCACCCTTCTTTCGAGTTTCAGACTTTTGATTTTTTTAAAAAAAAACGTACGCACACTGTCACGGTAATCTGAATTCGGAGCAATATATGCAAGAGAGTTCAGTCCTGCACAAATACGCAGGTGTCGCAGTACGACTCCACTGCCTCGACGTTCGGGCCCTCTTAGTAGAACTGTTGATTTTCTTTCAACGAACGCTGCCCTCGAATCTGACTTAATGGGTACTTCTCGTGGAACCGGTCGGTTTTGCCGTCAAGCTAACTCCTGCAAAGTTCGTTGTACCAAAATTCATGCATTCCATACAGGCGCTTAACTTTTGGTAGGACAAGTTGACTAAAAAACCTAACGTGAGTTCCAAACCTGACGACAGTCGCCCAAAAAGATAACTAGAGGACAAGGGGTGTGAAGAAACTGCGAAAGTGGCCGACCAACGATGAATGGTTATAGGCCGCATTCTAATCAGACACCCTCTTAATTCGCCTCGCTCTAATCAACCTGCAAAGTAAACTTGGTGAGCCTGAGTTGAGCTGCATCATGCATACTGCATCTCAGTTGATCTAAAGGTTTCCATAGTTTATGTAGACTAGCGTTTGTTCTTGTCGAGACATTACGAAAATAAATATGATGATTTTGCAAGATTGCAGGTCAGTTTATTTCCTCTCATCTTTATCAGTCGACGTCGACACTTGGTCCAAGTATATCTACAATATCTATATAAGTCATACCCACTAAGTGCAATAAATTTTCTAAAGCTCAATCCTCGTTGCGCCACGTCATCTCTAAAATTTCCACCGTCAGATCAAGACCTTTAAACCCCATCTAGCCATCCGTTCACCCTCTGTCATCTCCTACCTCATGCAGATCTACTCGCCCTCTTGCATGCTGCAGAAACTTCGGTCACTAATGTGCAATCAAACAAATATCATTAATCAAATTCCTTAATGGTGCTATTGCTCTTCCATCGTCATGAATCCGAATTTCTGAAAAAGAAAACTGCTGCCATTAATCCACAATTAAGATCACTCCTTAATGGTGCTATTACTCCTCCAATTCCTTCCGCATACCACATATATATGCCACTTGGAGATGTGGTGGCCATCGGTTGCCCCCGTCCTTTTATTCACCTGTTGTTACCAGTGGAAGGTTTGCAATCGGGCCAGATTTAAGCTATTATATGGCTTCCCTCCTCTCCAATTCATCTCTACTCCTGACAGCACATCGGCGATAGGTTGCAGTTCTGATGATCCGCTTTCAATTTTTAATATAGGTTGTTGTTTATGCAAGAAACGAAATGCCAGATAACCAATTAATTTAAGAAGAGCAAGATTTCCAAATAGGATGGTGTTCAATAATTCCAGTTGTTCTTGGTTTCAGGTTTGTGTCAGAAAAATTATATGCAAGCAATTATTCTGTGTTATTACAGTCCAGACACATTGAGGATTACATCAGTCAAGGCTATCATCTGTACACATTGGAGGGTACAACAGTCAAGGTCATAAATATAGCACTCTGAACCAAAAATATAATGCTTATACTGTTTAGTTGATCTACGTTGTTTCTTTGATATGACCAGGTAAGAAAAAGAGCGATCTATGTTATTTTTTGCCTCCTTTTTATATGCCAAATCCCTGCTATGTTTATTTCATTTAGTCGAGCCTGCTTTCCTGATCTTCTATGTATGAAAGAAAATTTCTCTAGATTACTATGCCCCACTAACAACCTTTGTTACTGACCACAACAGTCTTTTATCCCAACTTGGATTGGTTTTTATGTTATACCGATGTTGTCTGTGGTACCACCAATTTCAACGTATAGCAATGGTTTGATTCTATACACATTCAAATTCACACACTTTTTCATGATCATAATCTTGCTTAACTGAAGTACCCTCACATGCCTTCCATGGACGCCACTTGAAAGTGACGGACTAATTACTTCTAGCTGCTAACAGTTTCAATAAAGTGAGTTTGATTTCTAGAATTTATCCCGTCATTAACATATCTTTTAAACAGGATCTTTACTGCCTGGTCATATGCATGCATCATGAAGATTTTATAAGGCAAATTAGGACATCACTATTGTCAGCAGCCCTGTGAGCTATAATTGTAATTTTTGGGTGTTCCAACAAATGTTCAAATATATGTATACCTCTTTCCCATTTCTATAAGCAATCTGATGTCACACTAACATCTTAATTTCCGCTCCCGCAGCAACGCGCCGGGAATGCACCTAGTTCCTAATATTCTTCTGCACCTTGCATGCGTCTACCTCATGCCCCTTTGGTAACCTCACGAAGCCAATCAAGCGTATACAATTTAATCAGTGTGTTGTTCTCAACAAAAGTTTGGTAATGAACAGTATCTTAGCTTACTAGAAGCCATGGACCGCTTCAATCTTTGTCGTGTCGCCTGATTCTTTTGACGAGTATAGGTTGTTCTCCACTAATCGTACGGACAGAAATAGGGAAGGCAACATGCCACTTTTTAACTTTTCTATTACTTGTTGCTTTTGTTAATACTCTCTCTGTTCTTAAACTGATGTCGCCGTTGACTTTTTATGCTATTTTGACCATTCATCTTATTTAATTTTTTAAAAAAATATAATATATTTTGTTATGATTTATTTTATTCCTAAAGAAAGTTTAGGCATAACTTAAAAGTTTGCAAATTTGAACTAATATTTTGAACAAGATGAACGGCCAAACGTAACTTAAAAAGTCAACAACGACATCAATTGAAGAACGGAGATGGTATGGAGATGACTCGTCAATACTCACATGCATGTTACGTTCGAAAAACATCGGGCTTCTAACGAATGCATTTTTGTGCCTGCTACTGCAATAACTTGTGTCTTCTTGCTACATGTTTAACTTTTTTCAGTGAAAAAAAAATATTTTTAGTGGAACGTGACTTTCGGGGGAAAATATGGCAGAATTTAATGCAACTGCTTCACGATTTTAAACTCCAAAAGGCACATCAGTTGATTTTGTTTTTATGAGTTTGACTGGGGAAAACAAAAAAAAAAGGGAAATGACAGCCACCCAGCCACAGTCAGGGTGTTGTCATCTTCCATGTTCCCATTTTGCTAAAAGATGATGAACCTAGGTGCTCGAATATGCCGTTTCTTTGTAAAAAACGTGCCGGCCTTTCTCTGCCTGATGTATGCAGTCCGAGGCCGGCTTCTAGAAATAGGTTTGTAATACTCCAAATCAACGCATCTTGTATATATATATTCCTTCTGAAAACAATGCAAGGGGATCAGAAAATTTTAACTAGCATGGTATACCTTGTCACTGGAGAATCATATGCACTTAGCCCGAAACATTAGCATTCTGCTTTGCAGCTGGAGGTCGAATGATATGATAAATGGCTGCTTCTTTTTCATTTTTTTTTGAATGGAAAATAGCTGCTTCTTATCGTACGGAAGGAAGAGTCAAGAGAGATGTGCGAAAAAAGGGAAGAGCAATCATTGAGTGCTAGCTCGCCTAATCGCTTACAGAAAAGGAAAAACAGACGAGAAAAAACTCATCAATCTCAGCCTGTCAATTTCCCCGACCAAAGTCACGGGTCTTGTCCGCTTCATTTTGAGCGAGTGATGCAAGATAATTGCAGCAACATTTGATTCTGTGCCTGCTAGATAATTGTACTTAATCATCCATGAGACCTGTATGATAACATACATAATGCGTTGAGTAGACGGTGCTTGTGAGGTTAATCAACGAATAAACATCCACAGAAAATATGGGTACAACACTTCGCAAAAAAAAAAAAAAAGGTGCAATAACACATCGTGTGAAAGCTACCTGACAGATGTTTGGGCTATGCAATTTCCATCCCTGAACGTTAACATCATTGGAGGACGCCGTACGTCTTCTTCCTCGAGTCCCAAGTCTCATCAGACTAATCATGTTTAATTCTAAGTCAATTCCAAGTGAACCGTACACCATTAACTTTCAAACAAGGAACGTTCAGTTCCACCAGAAAACATTTTATACGATATGCTTAGACATAATATCGCTCTCACCGGCCCATTCGTTTCTTCCACATGATCCAATGGAAAGTTAGCATCCGACCGCTCAGTACATCAGATAGCCAAAAGAAGTCTCCCTTTGAATTTCTGCCACACAATATGAAAATCTTGTTTGGAACGTTGGAATTCACCCGATTTCATGTACAAGACCCGTACAATTGTTTGGCCGAAGCTTCTGTGGAAATTGAGTTTCAAATTCGCATGTTCCAAAGAATTCCCGGAAGACGCGTGCAGATGACGTTTGTTGCGTTTAACTTTTGGCGGGACAGGTTTGTTAGGTTGATCTCGGCTTCAGTCAACCATGACCGAGTAATTAAGGGACTAACCATGACCGGAGGAACTAATTTAACGTGCGTTCCACACCGGAGATGATCTGACGACGGGCACGAAAGGGGGCAGAAAATCTTCATAGATTAAGAAAAGGAATTGAAAGTGGCCGGCCAACAAATCGTAGGCCGTACTCTAGTCCTCCACCGGTTTCGTACCTTCTTGTCCTGCGTGTCCTGATATACATGCTCTCATCGTCAATTCGTTAATTCCGTTCAGACTTTCTTGCTCTCTGTTCCACCTTTTTATCGGATTTCTCATGTCGGTATACAGCTCATCTTAACCTGGTTGGTTTTTTTTTTTTTGACATGGGGATGTGGGCCACCCTTGATCTACAGTATCCGGATAAACTCACACACCGGAGCACCAGATGCTCGCCCGGGGGCTCGAGCTCTGGTGGGCTGTCCGGAAGCTACCGGTGCTGGCCACCCGCCTCCCAGGCGGGTCTCACACCTGGTTGGTGGTTTGGCGACTACTTTCGCTTTTCTGAAATTTTATATTCCAGGGTGCGCAGCTTTCACTAAAAGAAACTAACTATGTGTAGCCTAGTTTGCTCAAAATTTTGTATTTATAGTAAATTACAAAAGAAAAAAAAAGAGAAGAAGCTGTAGCCCAAACCCAGAAGACTCAGAAATTAATGGTGATACGAACGAAGCATCAAGATACCATACTCAACACTGTGGCACACAAGCAAGTGAGCTTTAAAAATTGATTGACCGTCGGAAAAGGGCTTGATCACAAAGGTTAGGTGGATCAAGTTTGATTTCAGACCCAGTACTTTTCTTTAAATTTAACTGATAATGTTAGAACAATTCTCTCCGTGTCAAATAGCATGCTGATCAAAGTATCAAACTCAGCTCTTTCTGAAAACCATTTTGAGGAACTTTGCATATAGCAGCCGTTGCTCGTTTTCCCCATCCTTTTTGCTTGGAACTATTGATCGTTCTTTGGATGTGGATAACAAAGGATAGCTAGCACCAGTGCTATATGGCCTCCAGCCAAGTGTTTGGCTTGGCGTTCTGCTTAGAGTTCACGCTTCCACAACCAGCACAAGACGGCAAATTTATGGCTCGGCACGGTCATTTTTAGGCACTATGAAACCGCCACGTTGCTTGCAAATCCGTCCTTGAAAGTACCACCTTATGTACTTGTTCCATACTGCAGGGTGCTACACGTGAAGAAAAAAACACACATCTATGCTGGGAACCTAAGAAAAGTGGAGCTCAGTGATTGATTGTTCAATAAAAAAAATATGTGACGTTCAGTGGATACATGATTGCGTGCAGGAGCCAATTAGAGGCGTTAATCCGTCATTAGTTGGCGTAATATAGAAGCTCATGAGCGCCACTAAAGTACCGAATCCGTACTTATAAATTGTGGCGGCAGCGCACCGAAATGTCCTCGCTCCATTTGGCCGCTTATCGTCGTCGCCTCCTTTCTCGGGTCAACACACCCAGATGATAAGGTAAAAAGGGCTTTGCCGGGTTCACACTCTTGGTTTGCGATTGAGTCATTTGATTTACTTTTTTTTTTTTTTGGCTTGCACATGCATTTTCCATTTTGATTGATGTGCCACGGCTGCGTGCAGTAGGACGGGAACTGGGGAGCCGTCTGTACACGGGAGGTGTGTATCGATCTCAAATTTTGAAAATTTGACTTGAGAAAACAAAGAGTAATTTTGAAAATTTGGATCAGCTATAATAGAAGGAGACCATGGTGCACTGCACGTATTTGTGCTTTGTCCTCCAATAAATATAAACTCTCTTAAACATTGGCGTGCAAGTACAACCGTTGCTGAAAACTATACTAGTATATATCTGGCCTCGAGCAGATTTTGTTCACAACCATGATCAGGAATTTTTCATCTAACAACGTCTATAGTACAACCTTAACACCCTTTGATTAAACTCATTTTCTGCATTCACCGCTACTACTATATAAGACCATCTCCCTTTGCTCCCCGACCTCGTCCTAATCATACATACAACACGAGCTGGTCACGACGAGCTCAGGCGAGAGAGGCGACCACGTCCTGCTACCCCGTGCAGTGGTTGGCCGCCACCAACTCCAAGAAGAGCACGCGAGCAGCGCAGCCATGCCCGTCACCAACCCACGACCCGCAGGCGCCACGGCCACCTACTAATAATCCCGCCGACCGGTGATCGATCGGTGGTTCTTGGACGTCGACGGCCGGGCGCTGAGAAAGCGGCGCGCGCGGCCTTGCGGTTATTCGCCGGCGATCGACGCGCGCGCTGCACGATGATGGTGATGGGCTACTTCCGTTCTGCCAAGTCGGCGACGTCGCCGAGGAAGGCGAAGAAGAACGGCGGCACGCGCGAGGAGGCCGGCCTCCGGGAGTCGCTGCTGGACCAGCCGGCCGCGGCGGCGGCGGAGGGCGGCGTGCCCAAGGGGTACTTCGCGGTGTACGTCGGGGAGGCGTCCCGGCGGTTCGTGGTGCCCACGGGGTACCTCCGGGAGCCGGCGTTCCGGGAGCTCATGGAGCGCGCCGCCGACGAGTTCGGCTTCGCGCAGGCCGGCGGCCTCCGCGTGCCCTGCGCCGAGGACGATTTCCAGGACCTCCTGCGCCGCCTCCAGCGCAAGAACGCCGCCGCCGGCAAGGGGAAGAAGGCCGTCAGGTTGTAGCAGCCAGCGCACGTAGATTCCGTCTTGTACAATCTGCTGCTTGATGCGTAGACGACAAGGTGCAGTTCTTTGTGTACAGACTACAGAGTGCAAGCACAGGAAAGCAGCCACATGCATGCATGCACAGCATGACATAGTTTTTTTTGAGACAACAGCATGACATAGTTTTTTTTGAGACACAGCATGACATAGTTGAATGCATGGTGTGTTGAATCACCGTTGGTTCCCCTGGAACCGTGGAAACAGAGTACAACATGTCAGATTTGTGTCAAAGTTTCTAGGTTCGAAACATGACGTACGATTAGGAGACGTCTTTGTTTCGTTCATTGGAATGATACAGAAAACAATTTATGAATACGAGGGGAATTTTCTCTGTTACGTCGTGATTACTGTCGGAGCTTTTGAGGAGAAGGCACGGTCAGGGGAAATTCTGGTTCATGTCAGTTGTCAAAGAAACTTTTTTTTCGAAAATGAGTTGTCAAACCCAATGTCTCATTTTTTTTTTAGAAAGGGAATATATTTCAATATTTCAATGTCTCATTATCTTGGTCACTATGTTGAATATTCGTTTCCTGTTTGGTTGAAAGGATTTTTGTCTCTAAGTACAGATACAGTCTTCGCCCTTCCTTCCATGGTTTCCTCACCATATTTGTGAACAGCAGTGTGTTTATGGCATGGCAATTCGCACCGTGGAGTTAGAGATAGCATATAGTTAAACCCTGCTCCACCTATATCCTCCGAAGCCCTGCTCTGTAATTCGTTATTACTGCCGCAGCTTGGCAAATGTTGCCTAGCTAGGAACTAAGGTGGTGGTGTTTGTTTCGTTCTCTGGTAACGCAATGGGTATCGTAATCATGTTACAGGGGATTCGAGAGTGGGATGGTTGATTACAGGCTTTGCTTGGTTCGACGGGGTAACGCTATTTCAAACCGTTACGGTGTTTGTTTCGCTGTCTGGATTGGCTGCTCAGGTATTGGACTGAGGGGGAAAAAAAGAACAGATTTTGGAGGATTCATATTTTTGCATCCTCGAAATTTGATTTATTTGGTTGGCTGCCGATCTGTGATGGGGCAATGCAGTCTCCATATTCACATTCATCAATCATCAGTTCAACGTGATGGACTCATCACCTCTGTTCCATACTCCACTGAAACTGAATATGGACTGGTGCACATTTCGTAACTGGAACATCACTACTTAATGTACATTGTTTGCTATAAAAACAAGGAGGCTATTTAATGTAAATCGAGTAACAGCATAGTGGCTTCAGATCTGGATCTGAAGTGCTCATTACCTCGTCATGGAATGTACCGCTGAAGAATGTTTGGAAGGCTACAGTGCAAGTTACAAGACATTTGCAGGCCACTTAAACTTGAGAGAACAGCAACGCAAACTGTCTCTCTCTCTGCAGGTAGATTGTGGTAATTTTCAGCATTGGAGAACACTAGGTTCAGGTAGCCTGATGCAAGATTAGATCAACATTACCATGTCCATATCAGAATCCACCAATCATTGTACTTCCTCGGATTGATCAGCCATGATCTCTGCACGGTACCTTCTGCAGAAACATGTTTCAGTTTCAGGCCCTACTTGCTAGTCCTGACAGAACATGTAACCATGAATCCTAATTATGGTTTCTTTTCCGTATCAGGAATTCACTACTCTGCAGGGTACATAGTAAGTGCACATCAGTTCTCTTGTATGATTGAACCAATTGTTTTGATATGTGTTGACCCGAAAATCACACACAAACGGCCTGAAAGATCTGTTTAACTTCAGTGCAGGACCAAATCTTATACGCCGTGCGAATCCCGAAGCGTGCCAGTCAGTTTTTCTTGAAAACTAACAAAAAGACAAGAGAGTTAAATTCTTGGGGTCACCGGCCCGAGAAACAGGCCGATGGATAGCCGACAATCGGATGTCGCTGAAGCAGTAGATATAATAAATAAACGAACAAGAGATCGACTGTACTATCGGCTATGTCCTATCGGCCTATCATCATCGGCTAAGGAAACAATAGGGAAAGAACAGAAAGTTCTATATAGACAGATCTGACGAGATAAAAGCACCATCGGTGAGATTCAATAAGTTGTGAAAACGTGCAATTTATTCATCGATAAACAAAGATACGAAATAAGATTTAAAGATCTGTGTGATAACTAATCGGCTAAACACTCCGATCAAACCCCAGACCGATCCATCGGCCAAATCGCGTCACAGATTCACTTCAATAAAACCCGTAGGATCGGACTTAACCGAGACAGCAATAAGGTTCTACTAAAAGTAAATAGGTGGAAGACTGGCAAACAAACAAGTCCAAAGTGATTATGATAACTAATCGGCTAAATGTCCCGATCAAACCCTAAATCAATCTATCGGCTAAGCCACGTCACAGAACTATTCCAATAGAACCTGTAGGATCGGACCTAACCGAGACAGCAATAAAGTTCTATCAGAAATAATTAGGTGGAAGACCAGCTGATAAATCAATCCAAAATGACTCGAATATATTTAATCTATTTATACTATGTTCATTAGACAAGCATTGCGTAGGATCGGACCTAACCGAGACAGCAATAACAACGCAAATCTTGCTAACAGTTCTAAATAGATCTAATATACCGGATAACTGATAATTAACCTGGTAACGCTAGCAGATTCGATCAACCTAATGCAGTGAGATAATTCGATCAAACATCAAACGAGAAGGTTACTAGATAATCAGGAGAATTACCGTGGGGTGACGAATTCCCTGCCCTAGCGGAGATCGTGCCGATGCAGCCCGCTCGAACAAGAAACCCGTCAGAAAAACAGGTTGGCGATGCGCCGAGATTTGTACTGAATTGTGTATTATTCTGATTACAAGCACCTGGGTTTATATTTATACACCTAAGACAACCGACTTGGAAACAAACACGACTCCTCCTAACTTTCGTTACAAGAAAATAATTTTATTCCTATCTTAACTAACTCCTTGATCGCAACAATCAAAACCTTCTCTTGCTCCGGTCAACGCAGCGTCTTTTCCATATACAATCTCCCCTTGCCTTATTTCCTCGCCACGCGTCAAAGGATTTTCAAAATCCGGCGTCAACGATATGTAAGTTCAGACACGTACAAAACGAGCCGATACACACCCAGATTGATGATGGTTTAATAGCTGAAGATTCAGGTGCAGATGCAGAGAGCCAAATAGGATCCTTCGTCATGTGTTGTTGATGCGTTTGCCATGTGAAAAGGTACTATAATCTCAAATTTTGTTTCTATTATTAGCATCATATGGAGTACAATCGTTCCGAACGTGCTGATAGAATCGCCTGATAAGAATGCATTGCAATATGCAGCGTGCATGCGTATGTCCAGAACCATGTAAACAACAAAACAAGATCTTTCGTTATTTTTAATTACTACCGAAAATTAGATACCTGCTTCTCCCTAAAAACAGTATACTTGTGAACTCTACTGCTGATCTTTTAAGCTATACATTCGTTCAAAAGAAAAAAAAGAGAGAGAGGCTATACTGCTCTGCTAATCTAGCATCAGCACTCTGCAGTGAGGTGCAAACTTTCGGCATGGGAATATCCGAACACTGAAGGCATTCCTCAGTTTTTTTTCCCCCATGCCTAGCGCGGCTCGCCCGAGTGGTCAGCGGAACGCTCCGGGAGCGTTGCTCCCGTTGAGCTCGCGACCCGGGTTCGAGCGCGCGGTGGCACCGCGGGTACTGTGCCCGCAACGTACTGTAGCACCGGTAGCTGAGAGATGCTACGCTACAGTGCGGAGTAAAAAAATCCCCTCGTCCTCCCCAGGCCAAAGCATAGGTAAGACTCGCGCCGCAGCTCACAACAGCCAGCTGAGTCCCTATGTATGGATGGGGAGGGGGTTCGGGGGTTTTCTCGGCCTGCGTGAGAAGGCTCTTCTCCTTAGAAAAATGCCGTCGGGGCGGTTCTTCCCCTGGCAGGTCGAGTTTTTTAAGTTTTTTTTCCCCCATTGTTCAGTTGCTTATCTCAAGGCTAATGCAAGTAGCCGGGCAGCATTACCAATGAGTTATGAGAGAGAAAGGTAAACAATCATGACAAGCAACAAGATCAGAGTTTTAATTAGTTTGCCTGACATTAGATCCCTGTTCTGAACAAGAGATTTAAAGAGGGGAAAAAAACGATCCTTCATCTCCTTCTGCCGTTGTACAAATTACAGATCTCATCGGTGAAACCTCTTCTCCTTTCTTCAGACAAAAACTGAGAAGAAAGAACGTACCAACCCAAGAAAGGAGAGAGGAAAAAAGAGTAACACCACCCCACCACTCCTTTGGAGGATCATTCAGAGCAGAGCAGAGCAGTCATCTGCACAGGATCTCGGTCTCGGAGGAGCATGAGTGGCGGCACATGTCGTCGGCGGCGTCCTTCTTCCTGCCCTGCACGACGCGGAGGATGCCCTCGAAGACCTCGACGTCGCAGGGGATCCGGAGCGCGCCCTCGTGGCGGAAGCCGAACTCCTCCTCCGCCTCCCGGAGCAGCTCGGCGAACGCCCAGTGGCCCAGGTACTCGGTCGGGATCACGAACCGCCGCATCTCGTCGCCGACGTACACCGCGAAGGAGCCCCGCGGCACGCTGCTCTTGCCCGACGGCGCCACCGTCGCCAGCTTCTTCCACTTCTTGAGCACCTGCTGTAGACGCACGATGTCGCGGATCTTGTTGCTCGCCCGGCCACCCTGCTGCTCCTCCATTGCTGCGACGGTGTGGGTGGCCGCCGTGCTGCAGAAGGCTTGATGTGCTCTTGACTGCTTGGATTGGTATGGGTGTGATGAGGACACTGGGAATGAGGGTCTGTGGGAATATATAGAAGCTTGGATGTGTGTGTGCTGCCTGCTCGTGACCACCTGCTGCAGCCTCTCTGCTTTGTTTAAAGTGTTCAAATCGACGGAGGTTCTTTTAATGATTATTTTCGGTAAGCGTGCCCTGCATTTTCTTATGACAAATTCATGTGTACATTTTTTTTCACTCGTTCTTTTCTCTTTTTTTTTCCTTTGCCATCTGTGAATATGCTTTGCTGTTTAAAAACTTTGGGTTTGCCGCCAAGTATAAACTGAAGTTTGCTTAATGTAAATAATGGTGTGTCAGAAACAAAAAAACCCTCCGCATCTCCATTCGTCCTATTCTTTACCCATTTAAGTGCAGTGTTAGCTACTACCACATATCACCACAGAAAGATGAAGTATACTCCTCCTAACAATGTACAGTAACAAAAAAGGATGAAGATAAATTGCAGTTCGGTTGATTTCTGCACCGACTTTGTTGGTAAGATTAAGATCTGAACATTCTATGGGTACTACTAGTGGTTTCGCATGTATGGCACTGAAGTTGCATGGTCATCAGTTAGTCCATCCCGTGAGTGCTAAAACCCCTGAACTGCCAGCTGCTGCTAGTCTCCTTTTTTTTTTTTTTTTTTTGAGACTCTGCTAGTCTCCTTTGCTGGTTGTGATGTCACCGATGTTGAAATTCTGAACAGATGTTTTCTCTTTAACTGTAGTACTATAACAAAGAAACGCTGAGCTGTTTGAGCACAAAATTAAATGAACCTTCCTTCCCTTGATTTCAGTGATGTTATGGGTGACCGACGAAGAAAGTTGCTATTTGTTGTAGTTAACTACTGCTACTGTTCTTGTTATTACGCTGAATTCTGCACTGGGTTTTCCAGTTTACGCTGCATGCCTGCTGTGCGGTGAAAAAGGACCTTGAACACTTTGCTGCTTCGGTGTGCAGAGCAGGCAGAGAAACTACAAATGGTAATATTGCCATTCCAATGAAGATGGCGCAATTTGGACAGTCCTATATATCCATCAAATTAAACGTGCTAAAATTTCCGAAAATCATTAGGGTGTATTTGTCCTACTGAGCAAGTCATATACTACTACATACTAGTTCTCACTTGTGAAAGACTAAATGAAACACACCCTGACATAGATTACAAATTTGAATTTGATCGATATGTACGGAACTGAAAAAAATATAACGGATTCAGGGAATCATTTGCCTTACGTGTATCCAACTAAGTGAACGCCAAAACAAACTGCTGAGGCAGGATGGAAACAACGGGAGCCAAACTGCTCAGGGATTCTTAACCACCAGGTGGCCTGCAGGCACAAATACAAACAAAATTTTGAGAACCCCAACTTGCCATTTGGATATATATAAAAAAAGAAGGTATTGTGGTTTTGCTCTGACTGCAATACTTTCTTATCTCACTCGTCTATTTTCAAGAATCTCTCTCTCTCTCTCTCAACTGTGTGCATGGGAGAACATGGCAGGGATGAAGAAGAGGGACTACCGGACTAGGGGAGTGCATGCCTCTGCATGTGAGGAGGTTTCAGATGGACATGGTATAATCATCATGCCCTTACTTCTAAGCAAAGAGAAAAGAAGTGCTACCACTAAAGATGCTCAAGGCACATGATTAACTTTGATCTTGGTCACCTTCATTATTTATGCAAAAATAAAATATGCTGAATATTTCAAGAAAAATGGGCTAATCAAATGCGAAAAAAAAACTATGACAACATATTCCTTGACCACCTATTAAATACCTTCCTTCATGTGAATGCATACCTGACTATTTCCAGAAGGTTGAAATGCAAGTACAGTCTAAGTAGATGATGAAAGATTCCTTCCACCACCCGAACGCATGCTAATCATAAGCGCAGGAGGATCCAATAAGCAATAATCAACCGCCAATGCTCAATTAGTTTATCTTCAACTACCATATGCATGATTTCCATCAGTCTAATCATTGGTGCCTGCAAGCAGATGGGCAGATCATGTCCAGCCTGTTCGGCTCGCAGTTGCAGTTGCAGTTGCAGTTTTTCTGAGAGAGAACACTGTAGCTGCTGGAAGCAGTACTGTAGCCATGTGAGGGAGAAGAAGGAGCAGCCGGCTGGAAAGCCTCCAGCCGAACAGCCCCGTCATGGATCGGTTCTAGCCTTGAAACTGAATGCTCATGCATGTTAACTGTACCTGTAGGTTGTATTCAGTACACTGGCTTCAACACAACTAACTTTGTTGACATTCCAACAAACTTTCATATTCTTTGCTGACATTTGATGGCATTATTGTATCCGAATTTGCTGTCGATTAGTATGTTGTTTGCGAACACATAAGGCCAGTCTCAGTGAGTAGTTTCATTTCACATTCTTCAAAGGTGCCACATCAGTTTTGGAGCTTTGGTTTGGTAGATGAAATGGCCTCTCTCAATCCATAGTTTTATTTCACATTTTCATAGACAAGACATAACATCAAATTCTTGCATTGTGATTGGTTTAAACGTGTTGAGATGAAATTTATTACTCTCAATGGGGGTTTCAATGAAGTTTCATGCATATGAAAGAGTGCCAAATGAGTTTCATCCCCATGAAACTCATTTTCTCTCTTTCATCTTAATTGTCTTGCCATGTCATTGTTTTTGCTGATGTGGAGCCCTCTTTAATGCTAATGAAACTCCCATTGAGGTTGGCCTAAGTGGTTTGGATTAGCTGGTCGACCAGGTAACTAATGCCCAAAATAATTGCAGAAGTCTTGAAGAAGCACAGAAACAGTCATAAATTCAAACCGAAGTAACTAACTAGATCTTGTCAAATCTCAACCAGTCAACAGGCCTAATTTACTAGAACTAAACTTCACTGAACAGCAACGACAATTTTTCACCTATGACGACCTAGTGCCCTAGAAGGGGATTAAGAAAACTGGAGATTCCAAGCTCGATTTACTCGCCAAGTCAAATGCTACATCACAATTTACACTTAGATCGGTACGGGGGATTATTGTCGTACGATCAACGGGAGAGATTCCTTTTTGGCCAAGACCGAATATCGAGGCAGATCACCAGGGTAATATTTATTTCTGATCACATCTGGTATTACCTTATTATAACCATTCATTATGGCATTATGCTAGCCTAGCTTTTCAAGTTGGAACACTTGATTAACGGTGTATCCACGTGAAGCGATCATGGATTTAGCAAGCCCTGCATTCATGCCCCTGTATATACTACGCCGTTCAGTATAGTACTAGTACTTTGTTTTGTTTTATAGTACTAGTACTTTGTTTTGTTTTATAGGGCTTTCTGTTTCGGTATGAGGTACGGCACAGGACATCACCTTTGTCTGATCCTCAAGCTACCATCTTAAAGTACACACACTGATGAAATGCACTTGCAGTCAGGACCACCACAATTATCTAGGAGTATATTCTCCTAATCCTGCCCTGTTCGATCGTTGCCACAGAAATACTATCAGCTGGCTGGCTCATCTTCAGATGCGAGCGTCGTCGTCTAGCCTCGCGTGCCCTCACGTCACGGGATTGCAGATAAGCTGCTGCTGCTGCTTCTGCAGCTACGAGGATCTATCTTGAACGGCCATGCACCGCTCGCCCGCGCTAGAATCTGACGATCCGTGCACGGAGATGCAGTTCTGAATTTGATGTGCCTAACGGCTGCTGCACCAAAATTCGCTGAGCACAGCATCATGCAGCAGAGCAGGGACCAAACTGAACATTTTGGACGCGTGTGTGCGGCAGTTTCGGACCGCCAAAACCGTGGAGCAAAAGCTGTTGATGCTTCAGATCACAGTTCCTCTCCTTGAAAAAAAACTACTGCTACTAGCTAGTACTATACTTGAGGCACAATGTACCGTGCTAACCAAAGCCGATGAAAAAAAATATTACCGGGGTAGTACAACTGTATAAGTATTTTTTTTCGTTCAGTGCCGTGTGCGTATATATGACAACAACATTGTTGGATAACGATATATCTCCAGCTAGAGTCGGTTATATACCTTGCTTGTGTCCAGCTCCAAATAGGAGTGGAAGTGTGCGATGCATAACTGTCATAACCGTCCGCCATTCGTTGCTTCTGCCGTACTTTGTCTATCTACGCAAGTGGGTCAATGCCGTTGCACATGGCCACCACCTAGCAGAGACCCTGATCTGTGCAGGAGTACATACACACATCTGAATTATTTCTAACATGTAATCATTATATATTGAGCCTTTCTCCTCTTAGTGTGAGCTCTGTTGAAAAAAGAAGAAGATTATATATCGAGCAACAATTGTACTGCTAGCTGGAGGTTGCATATGGCATGGCACTGCCGCATACATGCGCCGTCTGACTAACTGGCGATCGAGCTGCAGGATCGAGCCACATGCAAGGGCTCGTAAACAAACCGATCGCCCAGATCTGGCGAACCTGTCTGTGCAAGTAGCTCCCTTGGTCACGCACGGGTGCACGTGCATGCGAGCAGCAGAAGTCGTACGTGCCATGCATTTTATTACGTTTGTTTCTTCTCAGATTCCCGATGATCGAGCAAGTTGCTAGGAGGCCAGATTTTATTCCGTGAAAGAAGCTAGAACTTAGCTAGGGCAGATTTGTAATGTGTCGACCATGCGTGCATGGTAGGTACGTGTAAAAGTGTCAGTAAGTAACAATCGACTATATACACAGAGTGACTACAGTATTAATAAGCCGTCCGTTGGATGTAAAGAGAGTGAGGTGTGACAGAGAGAGAGGTTAAACAAGATAAATTGTTGTGGATTTTCAAGGAAACATCACATGCGTCCAGCGGCCGCCTGTTGCCACAAAAAAAAACCTCATAAAATTAATCTAGTTACAAAAGGAACGATCGAAAGCTAGGCCACTCTGGTCAAAGGTGCTTTAGAAACAAACGTAAGTGAAGTTGTTCGGGGTGCCACGCTAATTAAACACAATGCTTCAAACTTTCCTGCTCAAGTTTCACACGGACGTAAACTGGTTATTCCCTTTCTCCTGTCTTCTCCAAAAATGAATAAATCGTACTCCATCAGAAATACGTGGCCTCCCAGTTATATGAATCTGGGGATGATCGCCGCAGGCCGGAATTCAAAAAACTCCATCAGAAATACGTGGCCTCCCGGTCGAGATGCATGGGCGTGATGGCCTTCATATATAGGAATCGGCGGTAGATTCCTACGTACGTGCAGCTTAGCTTAGCTAATGTACATCAAAGCAGCAGCTAGCGGATGAGCTAGTAGGTAGACGACGACGGGCGTCGACGTACGTAGTCCCGAGGAGAGGTGCATGTATATATACGGCACCCCGGCCCGGCCAGGTTCACCACTAGCTAGCTAGCTTGATGTTCGTTCACTGGCACACTGGATCATCATCATCTTGAGCAGCCGTCGATTCCACGATGGAAAGGTATATATCTAGATTCACTCAGCCGGCCGCTACGCTTGGTAGCTGGACGCATTTCAAGAGACACGGTAAGGTACGTGCTACAACATACTTCATGTTTTTTTTCTTGAGGGAAGCTACAACATACGACACTACGTGTACTAGGCCTGTTTTGAACTTGTGATCGACGGATCGGGCCCGCAGATGCGTGGGTCCTGTCCAATGCATGAGTGCCACCTCATCTCGATGGCTGTATCCGTGCACGCGGCCTCACTGCCGCCGTACGTGCAGTTAAACAGCCCGTTCGGCTGGCTGAATTCAAACCGTTTTACTGTAGCGGCTGCAGAAGAAATAACTGCGAACACTGTAACGGCTGATAAGTAGCAGGCAAAGCGAACAAGCTGAAAGTGCGAATCGTAACGGCCTTCACTTGTTGACCGAGTCGTAGGGGCGGACCTGCTACCGGGCTACCAGGCTGACCTGGACCATTGCGGTGATGCGCGCGCAAGGCCCGATAGCCCAGTACAGTCTCCTTTTGCCCCAAACAAAAACATCATCGGGGCTTGATTGGGCCGTTATGCGAATTTCAAAGCAAGATATAGGCCGTAGTTTGCCAACGCGTGGGCTTACGTTACAACTCGCGGCACCGGCCCAATTACGACGTCGACCAACCGAACCCGCCATGGTTTCAGTTCTTTTTTGTGACTTTTTCCTTTTTTCATGAGCGATTTCGGTCTACAGGCGATGAGGCGAACACGCTTTCTCTCAAGAAAAGTCCAAGTTGGGGGAACACGCACAAAGAACGATGACTGCAGGTCAACACACTCAAAGTCCAAGTTCTCCGGCCGGGTGCGTCCGTCACCAAAACCACAGATAGTGGTAGATTGCAAGTAGCTAGCATGGCGGCACTCTGGGGACGAGCATGGAGGTCGATGGCCTCATCTACCGAGCATGGGGGCGGCGGCGGCACGCTGCAGCCTACCACCGGTGGTGGCAGGGGCAGCACCACTTCAGGTACCAACAACTATAGTAATACTAGTACTTCAGGTACCAACTACAGTACCACTACAGGTACCACACGCACCTCCGATTCGGTCGGAGAACGATCCCTTGATGTCCATCCCTTTACTGTTCTTCCCACGGCGCCGGTCGTGGAAGGAAACGCCGAGGGCGAGGAGATTGGCGAGGAAGAAAGGGTGAAGAAGCTGGAACATATCAAGAGCCTAGTGGACAGTAATAGCGCCCCGGAGAGATGGCTCTCGGAACTGGAGGTCAACTGGGTTCTTCATCTCGCCCATGTCAGTGAATCTGGACGGAGCTTCATCTCGGGGCAACTCCTATATCTTGCACGCAGCTGGATCGAGGCTCTACTCGAGATCACCAAATACATCTCTGTATACTTTGCTGGACACCATGGCACCAAGGAGAAAGCTACAGACGACGTTGGTTATGGTCAATTCGTACGATTTGTCGAAGCAACCTTGTCCAAGATGCTCCCTTTTGTTGACGCCATTGTTGCCGTGAGAATAAGCGGTATGCGGGGTGCAGGGGAACCAGCCGATGAGAAGCTCCAGGCACTGATACTTGTGCGTGACGCTCTCTCCATGGCCTCCGCACAGATCCTGTCGTCCTTCTTGAGTCCTGTTGGGGATCGGTGTTTACGATAATAACGACACCCCCTTTCTGCCTTTGGTTTTTTGGCTGCAGGTAACCTAGCTGCCGACATTAACGGCTTCGCCGACGAATTGGCGGCAACCCTGGGTGCCGCCGTTATGCGTCGCCGACATTGTTCAACAAGACCCGACCGCTGGCGATGAATTGGCGGCGACTAGGAATGGCGTCCTCAAATGGCGGCAGTCCCTGAAGGAGATGAAGCTCGGCACGACAACGTCCAAGGATCGGGCTGGCGAATGACGTCACCTAGTTAGGGTTTCCGTCGCTATATGGAAATGTCGTTTGTACCCTTTTGACAATGTTGTACAGAATATTCCGCGAATATAGTGGGTGGCCAAGGGTAATTTGGTCATGTCAAAATGACCCTTGGCCTCCCCTATAAATACCCCGCCCCCGGGCTCCGTAGAACGGGACGGAAGAGGAGAGATCACACCCCTGTAATGAAATGCTGTTCCGTTGTCTCTTGAGTGTCTCTTGATTGTTTGTGTCGGGATTCTTTGTTGCGATAATGAAGAATTCCCAACATTGGCGCCCACCGTTTGTGTTGCTCGAAAATACCACCCGTGATGCCACAAAGGAAGAAAAAAGCACCTAGTTCAAAAACCACCACCAGCTCCCACCCGCCGGATTTAGAGGAAGAAATTCTCCCTCCCAACCCGGCATTCTCGGAAGAAGAAATTCGTTGGGCATTCATTCAAGCAAGGCAAATGGCCGACGAGGCCAACCGAATTTCCGGCGCGGCGCAAGCAAGCTTGGCCGCCGGAATTCGGCCATCTGATGAGGTTATCGCCGCTAAAAGCACCATCGACTTCACTCTCAGTGAAGAAGCAGAGAAGTCGAAGCAGGTAAAAGCCGGCAAGCAATGGGCGGAACCACCGTCGACAGTCAACCCTGAAGAAAGTGATCCAGAGGAAGATGAAGTTGACAAGCAATTGCGTCAGCTCTCCAACTTGCAACAACTTGGAAAAAGACTCAAGCTAACAAAGGAGAAGATAATCTCCGAAGAGAGGGCCAGAGAGAAGGAAAGGCTCCGGCTGCAAATTGAACAAGCAAAGGCGGCAGTCGCCGAACTCCAAAAAGAGCTCGATGAAATGACAAGCGCCACGGGGCAAAATAGCGAAGCAAAGAGAGAGCAATACCGGGTGACTCCCGAATTTGAAGCAAACAACAATGGCGAAGACCATCATAGGCCTCGGAATGAATACCGCAAATTTGCACCTTTTGTCAGTAAATTCGACAAGAACTCTCCCTTGTCAGAAGGCCTCCAGTTGACCCCATGGCCAGCAAAATACAAGCCTATCTCTTTATCAAAGTACAATGGCTCAACCGACCCAAGGCAATTTTTGATGTCATTTGAAGCTGCTGTAGCGTCTGCTGGAGGAGATGATACTGTATTGGCCAAGACCTTTGTCACCGCAATTGAGCATCAAGCTCTCGAGTGGTACTCAAGGCTGAAGCCCGGATCAATATATTCATGGGAGAACCTAAGGGACAAATTGACGACAAATTTTCAAGGGTTTCATAGAACATCTATATCTGCAGATGAACTCAGAGCATGTGTTCAGCAAGAAAAAGAGCCCCTGCAAGACTATTTCCAGAGATTTGTCAAGCTAAAAGCCCGAACTGATGATATGCCAGACCAAATTGTCATTGATGCCGCAATTGGGGGGTTGCGAGCCGGCCCTTGTGCCACTCATTTTTCCATGCACCGCCCCTCAACACTCGAAGAGCTCTTCTCAACGGTCGACCAGTTCTGTAGAGCCGACAATGACCATAGAAGAAGATTAGAGCAGCAGAGCGCGCTGCGCCAGGCGAAGAAAAACCAATCGAGCCAGAGGCAGCAAGATTGGAATTCGTCTAGGAGAGGTGGCAACAACAATCAAAGCCAGAACTCCAACCTAGTCAATCATATTGACAACCAAGAAGAAAAAGCTGACACAAGCAGCTCTGCCGGCAATTTTCAGCACAGAGGAGGAAGAAACAATCGCTCTCGAGGAAGGGGTCGCGGCAATTCGCACAACTCGCGAAACCAAGAGCCAAAAAAGCCATACTGTCTGTTTCACGGACTTGACAAGGGTCACACCTCCAAGGAGTGCCCAGAAACAAAGGATGCCATGGAAAGAATGAAAGCCAAAGAGCAAAGAAGCGAAACACAGAGAAGCGTCAATCACACGTCTGCCGCCAATTCTTGGAACAACTCACCTTTCGGTGCTTCTTACCCATTCCAATACTTCCAGAATTCTTACAACCCCCATCACCACTTCCAAAGCCCATACCAACTACATCCACCACACTCGCCGCAAATACAGCATCTGGCGACTTCCCAAACAAGTTCACACATGCCCCAGCCGCAAATTCCTAGAATCACTGCCTCGGAGGAGCCGCCTTTACCTCCTCCGCCGCCATTTCCAAAACAGTCAAACCAAAACAATTCCTCTCAGAGCCTTCCCACTTATGGAGTCATCCTACCAATCACGGGGGGATCTTCATCTGAGTTTGAAAGTAAGAAGCAAAAGAAAAATTACTTCCGAGCCGTCAATGCGGTGTGTAACGGTCCTGTGGTGAAATCGCGGTGGTCGCATGTCCCAATCATGTTCACTGAAGCCGATCTAAACCTCCGCTGCTACCCTCATACAGATGCCATGGTCATCCAGGCAAACACTTATGGTTGGTCAATCACCAAAATACTTGTTGACAATGGAAGTTCGGCAGACATCCTCTTCAAGAGAACATTTGACCAGCTAAACCTTGATTCATCTCTACTTCAGCCTTCTGAGTATCCCTTGTATGGTTTTGGCGGCAGAGAAGTCCGTGCCCTCGGCAAAATAAGCCTACCAGTATCCTTTGGTACTCTTGACAATGCAAGAACTGAGCACATCACTTTTGACGTGGTCGATATGCCCTATCCATACAATGCAATCTTCGGACGAGGAGTCCTCAATGCATTTGAAGCAGTTTTGCACAGTTCTTATCTCAAAGGCAGAAAGGGGGTGTCGTTATTATCGTAAACACCGATCCCCAACAGTAGCCCCTCGCGGTTGAGGTCCAACTTCGGCGGGCAGAAACCGCGACACAGGATAGGAATTTTACGAACGTCACCCCCACGTCACCCCCCTTCCGAGGTTTCCCGAAAATCGAGGCGACACTTTTATTGTTTTTTACGAGATTCGAGGCGACGCCGTAAATGCGGCGGCGAGGCCTATAAATACGGGGGGAAGGGGCGCCGGAGAGCCCCGTGCTTTCGTTGATTGCATAGAATTGCTGCCGCGTTTTCTGCTGAAAACTTTGCGTCGCTATTGTTGCGTTCCGGATTTTTTGTTGATCCGCAGCGAGTTTTTTGTTGTCGCTGATTCGGTTCGTCGGACTTTCTCTGCTGAAAGGTGAGTTCGTCTACGTGCCTTCAGCTATGAATCTGTGTTTGTGATTGATTGTAACATCATAGTTTGCATTCTAGATGGCTCGCGTTAAGGAGACCGCTCATCTTGTTGAGTCTGACGAGGAATTCCTTGCTGACTCGCCTACCGCTAATGTGGAGGGAGACGCCGACCTTGGCCGGGCGAGCAAGCCAGTTGAGGTTGACTCTGACGCTGCCGCGACTCCCAAGGGTTCCCAGGAGGAGGCCAACCCCGCCGCAGATCTGGAGGTTTTGGCGGCGGCTGCCTCCAAGGCAGCTGGAACTTCGGGCGCCAGCGGAGGTACTAAATCTGCCGCCTTTTTAGGTAAGGGTTTGGGGTAGTCGTGTTATTTTCCTGCATATTGTGAGTATGCTCTTGCTGGGTCTGCAGCCAGAAGAGCGAGAGGCGCGATAGATACTGGCTCTAGCGAAAAGGAAACCTCTGCTGATACCGACGACGAAGGCGAGGATCTTTCTGGTGTGCCGGCCTCTCCTAGTGAGCTGGTAGGGGAAGACTCCTGGGAGAAAAGCGGCATCGAGCCAACTTTTCGGTTTGGGCCGTCGAAAGTTACTCCCGCAGATATCGAGAGGTTTGTTGCTTTGGGGTATTTTGAGTCCGGAAAGGCTCGTGCTCCTGGCGGAGAGCAAATTCCACGGCCCGAGAACAATGAAGCTATAGTTTACCGTGACTTCTATGAAGCTGGCCTTAGGCTGCCGTCGTTTGGTTTTCTAGCCCGTGTACTGGAAAGATATGGACTAGATCTGCATCACTTGACTCCCAACGCCGTCGCGACGGTGTCGAAATTTATATGGGCTGTTCGCAGTTATGGTTCGGCTCTTCATTCTGACGCCTTCTGCCGCTATTATGATCTGAAGCACGATGTGAAACCCGTGAGTTTCGATGAGGTGAAGTATTACCCCCAGTATGGATGTTGCAGTTTTCAGCCTCGCACTTTTGTGAAGAAATCAAAGTATGAAAAAGTTGAGCTTGTTGGCGGTCGCCGGAATAAATGGCCAGAGGATTGGCGGAACCATTGGTTTTATGCCGAAGTTCCCGAGGAGACAAAAGACGATGGTAGCTCGTACTTTCCTCTGTTTAGTCGCTCTTGCGTCCTACGGCCGGTGCTGTCGCCAGAATTTGTGGAGTCAGAGGGTTTTAAAAAGTGCTGCAACGCCTTTGAGACTGCGGTCAAGATGAGCAGCGCTCGAGACTTGGTGGAGGAGTTCGTGGCCTGTTGCACTTGGCCCATTCGGAAAGGGTGGAGCCCGCTGAGAATGAAGAACAAGCGGATTTCCAAACTGAACCTTAACTACCAGGTGCCGTCTTTTGGAGTGAAGAAACCCGAGAAGTTATCGGACAAGGACTTTGTTCGCTATGTTGAGCTGACTGCCGCAGTTATTTGCGGACCTTATACTGTGTTGGAGAAACAAGAGTGCGAGACCATGCTAATTTTCCCTCAGCGTGTGAATCGCGTTTTTGATGAGATGCAAGTGAAGTACGGTCGCCGTGCAGTGATGACCGTTAAGAAAGGGCGGCGAAAGAAAGGCGAGCTTGTGATTGGAGCAACATTCGTTGAGAGACGCGGCTGGGAAGCAGCCTCCGCCCATCTCTATTTACCCGACGCGCCAGCCCCAACAGCTGGGGTCGGCTCTTCAGCCGCGGCTGCTGCCAGGGTATCTGCGGCAGCCCCAAAAACGGCAGCTGGTTCCTCATCTAAGGGTGCCGCTAAGAAATCTGCGGCGTCCGGCAAGGCTGCCGGGAAAGTAAAGGCATCTGCTGGGACTTCGAGGGCTGCTGAGAAAGCTAAACGCCAAACTCTGCGGAAGATGCCTGCCTCTCGAGCTGCTGTTGTGCAGCAGGCCAGTGCCGCTATAAAACGGCGACGGGAAGACATAGAGCCGGTCATTGCTGCTGAGCAGATGGAGACTGGTTCCAGCGCGGCAGGTGCCGCTGATTTTGCTGAAGAGGTGTCAGTTCGGGAAGAGTGCAAACGACGCCGGAAATTACTAGCTTCAGCAGCTGGCGATTCTGACGATGAATTTCTAGACGACGAGCCTGAACATGACTCGGGGAATGCACGGGAGCAACCTTCGCCACTACATGAAGCTGAAGTTGAAAGTACTGCTGCTCCCACTGGTGGATTTAACTTGCCACGGAGCCCCGTTGAGACTGCGACGCCGATGAGGCGGAAACCGCTCTTGCCGGCTTTATCAGATGATGAAGAACTTGAGTTGCTGGACGACCCCGCGGATTCGCGTGCCGAACTTGGCCATGAGCTTGATGCTGCATTTGCTGGGATGAGTGGCTCCGATGAAGGTGCCGACTATTCCCTAAGGGGGACAAAATCTGCGGCAGCTTCCTCTCCCTTGACTAGAATCGATGATAATATTTCTTCTTCATCGGCTAACGGGAGTGCGTCTAGCAGTTCTTCTGAGACTAGCTCCTCTGACGCAGGTGAAAAATCTCCTGGTGCGGGAAAGCAAGAGGGAGAAGCCGACATTCCGCCTTTGGCCGCTTTTGTCGAGATGACGAAGGCGGTGGATCCTCAAGGTTTTTTGACCTCGCCGCTGTTTTTCGTTTATTTGACACTTGACAGTCGATCTGACTTTGTTTAATTTGCAGAGCTTTACGACTTCTTGACCAGGGCCGATAATGCTTCGGTCGCCGAGGTGCTGGATAAAAATGCGACGATGGTAATTTCTGCTTTTACACCTGTCGCTTTTTACTGAGACTTTCTATAGGTGTGATGCTGACGCGTGAATTTGCTGCTCTTGAGCAGACTCTTGCGGCGGCGCGCGCTCTGAGTCGTCGCTTTTATGGGTCCGAAGCCGCTTCTTCATCAGGCGACGTACTTGAACTGCAACGTGCGCTGAGGGACGAACGCGCGTCTTTCGACGCTGTTAAGGCTGATCTCACTGATCAGATTAAAAAGAAAGACGAGGCGTTGGCAGTGCTCCAGGATGTTATTCAGAGCAACGATGATGAGATTGCCCGCTTGAAGCAAGAACTGAAAAATGCGGGTGGGAAGCTTACTGCGGCGGAGGCGACTGCCAAGAGTGCCAAGGAAACCGCTCGCAAATTTGCTCGCAGTTTTTCCAGCGGCGCTAATAGTGCACACGCTTCTTTCGGAGCTGCCCTAGCTACAATTGGCGGTGAGCCTAATCCTCTTCCTGCCACGTCAGGTTCGCTGACACCGGAAGTGTATTTCAATTTCCTGAAAGGGGAGTTTGGCGACCTTCCTGAGGCCTTTGAGCGGTTTGGTCAATTTGCGGCTCGCACGGCGTGCTCTGCGCTTCTGGACCTACTTGAGAAGCTGGAGTGCAAGCACTTCAGTGCTTTGGCGCGCACTACCTACCCAGATTCTAATTTTGATGAAGCCAACGCGGCAAGCGAAAGCAAAAGCGTTCGTTTGGTTGTGAAACGCTTCGCAAAAAGGTATTGGGGGGCGCACGGAATGGAAGCTTGCCGCCGATATGCGAAGAGCAAGCTCGAGGAGGTAAAGCATGCTTTTGTTTCATCGGTGACTTTGTCTTGTGAAATATGATTTGCTAAACTTTTGTTTGCTTTAGATGAAGGCGGCGGCTGACGCCGAAACTGCGGCGGAGAGCTCAAAGAAGCGAGCGGCTACTCCTGCAAGTGAGACGCCGCCGACGAAGGTTGCCCGCGTCGAAGTTGTTGCGGGAGCTGAAAAGGCTGCCGCTAAATCTAGTGAGCCTGCCGCGATTGAAGCTCCTGCACCCGCCACGGCTACTGCGGCTGCTGCGTCTTCTGCGGCGGCCGAACCGGAAAGCACGACGGGTGCCGCCGTTCCTGGTGCTGCCACTGCCACTGCTTCTGCTACTGCTCCGACAATTGAAGAGGTTTAGACTCTTAGGCGTGAGAGAGTGTTTAAAACTTGGTCTGTAATAATATACGTTCTGGTACGCTTTGTGCGCAGGATTGTTTTCGCGGCGCGCTGAACATTGCGCCTTTGAAGTATGAGCGTGATGGCTTACGCGTTTCTGGCGAAGCGCACTTGTGTTATGTTTCGCGATATCCGCGTGATGATTTCGGGCGTTTCTGGAGGGAAATGATGGCTCAGTACTTTCAAGGGCGGGAGTGCTTAACTCGATGTTTTCACCGCCGGCATTCTTCTTCCGTAGCGGTGGTGAAAACCGAAAGCGTTGAAGACATTAGTTTTGATCCTTATTTGGATCGTTTTAGGTGTGTGTACGATAGAGCAGGCCCTGAAAGCGGTCCCGGATTTGTAGTAGAAGTTGACTTTGATTTGTAGCTGGGGTGTCGGCTTTTTGACGAAATACGCCCGAATAATAAGGCATTTTTTTTTTTTTGATTCGCGGAAGATATTTCAGCGATAACTCTTGTCAATTTTTACAAGTTGAATGCTCTTCCACTTTTTTTGTTTGATGGAAAGCGTTTGCCGTTACTCGGTCGTCGGATTTAAACGAACGTGACCCCCCCCCCTGGCGATCGAGGGACGGAGGGGCGCGTCAAAACTGCGACGCACGGTTTATGCGAGGTGCACTTACGTGAATTGCGGAAGGCCACAGATCATGTCACGTTCTTTTATGACAAATTGCGGAGCGTGCAAAAAGTGCCGCTATTGTTTGCAGGCTCTTGTGCTTGTCGGATGTTTTGTGGTTGCCGTTAATTTTACTTAAGAGACGTCGTTTGACGATACGCGTCCTTGGTTGTTTTTAAAAGCATCTTCGCTTTTTGTTTTACGGCGCTCGTCGTGATTCGATTGCTTGAGCGAAACGAACGTCACCCCCCCCCCCTAGCAATCGAGGGTTGAGGAGCGCGTTGAATTTGCGAATGGTGCGTGTTGCCGCAATTATTAGGTTCTCTCCGAAATTTGTCGGATATTGAACATTTGTCGCTATTCTTGTAGAAAGAGCGGCACTTGAGAATACGTTGCCTTTTGTCCTCTAGCTCTTGCTTTTTGCAATATTATGCTACCTCCCTGGCTTTGAGTCCCGTCCTTGGATGGGTGTTTGTATTGAGTCCCTTACGACTTCGATCTTAATGATCTATTGTTGATGTGTCGGATTTTGTCCGAAGCCCCTTGGGGGTTGAAGTCAATTTCCTTTAAGGAAATGGATAACTGAGCCCTTGGGCCGTTAATGTTCCGCACTTTCTCAATTTTATGAGAAAGATTGAAGAGATGGCCCCTTGAGGCGCTTTTTTCTCTGATGCCGTCATTTCTCAATTTCGTGAGAAAGATCGACGGTGTAGTTCTTTTTCTCAATTTAGGAGAAAAATTGAAGAGATGGCCTCTTGGGGCACTTTTTTCTCTGATGCCGTCATTTCTCAATTTCGTGAGAAAGATCGACGGTGTAGTTCTTTTTCTCAATTTAGGAGAAAAATTGAAGAGATGGCCTCTTGGGGCACTTTTTTCTCTGATGCCGTCATTTCTCAATTTCGTGAGAAAGATCGACGGTGTAGCCCCTTAGGGCATTTTTTCTCAAAGTGCTTTATAGAGAAGGAAGCCTAGGAGAAAGGAGCCGAAATTTTTTGCTTCCTTTTGAGTGGCTTTGTCCCAGGAGTCAAATTCTCCTGCGTCGATGTGGCGATATTTTTGCAAATATAGCATCGACTACTTAAGAAATGGTGAAAGTTTTTGGGGAAGACAGCATTATATTGAACTGCAAGGGTTACAAAGGTCCCACCTCGTTAAAAACCTCACCCCCGATATGGGGTTCCCCTGTGAGGAAAAGAGTATGGGCCTTGAAGGCTAAAAAAGAAAAATTACAACTTAAGTGCCGACTTAAGGCTCCGCTTATAACTGCGCGTCGCCATTAGTCCTTACATTTTAGGTGAAGTACCTCTTGAGGTTGTCCACATTCCAGGCATGCGGGAGCTCGTTGCCTTCATTGTCTGCTAAGTGATATGATCCAGAGCGATTGCTCCTGACGACAATGAAAGGGCCCTGCCACTTGGCGTTGAGTTTTCCAGTGTTTTCTGTTTTTGGGCTCCGCAGGAGGACAAGGTCGCCGGCTTTAAATGCTCTTGGCGCTACTCTGGCGTCCCGCCATTTTCTTGTTTCTTCCTGATACCTCTCCAAGTTAAGGATGGCTTGGTCTTTGTCTAATTCCGACATGTCCTTTGAAACGGCGTCGAACTCGTGGCAATTTCGCCCGAGAGTTGCCCTCATGCTGCGGTGTTTTATCTCTTCGGGAGACATTGCTTCTTCGCCGTACAAGAGCCTGAAAGGCGTGAACTTGGTGGTTCTTGAAACTGTAGTGTTATGCGACCAGATCACTTTGTGCAGCTCATCCATCCATTTTCCTTTTTTCTGGCCTTCTAGGCATTTCTTGATGCCTTCGAAGATTTGCTTGTTGGCGTTCTCGACGGCGCCATTTGACTCTGGATGATAAACAGATGCAAAATTCACTTTTGTGCCTATGGAGTGACAGAACTCGCGGAACTCTTGGTTGTCAAACTGTTTTCCATTGTCCACCGTAATTTCGGCAGGTACACCGAATCTACATACTATGTTTTGCCAGAAAAATTTCTTAATTGCTGGGCCAGTGATATTGATCAATGGCTTAGCCTCTATCCATTTGGTGAAATAATCGAGAGCGACAACGGCATGCGTATAATTTCCGGCAGCCGTAGGCAGGGGGCCGACTATGTCAATTCCCCATCGCTGAAGTGGCCACACTGGCTGGATGAGCTGAGTGAGCTGAGCTGGGTTGTTTATTTTCCTTGAGAATTTCTGACATGCTTCGCATGTTTTTACAAGGTGCTGGGCGTCCTGAAGTGCGGAGGGCCAATAAAAACCTTGCCGAAAGGCTTTGCCGACTAAAGCTCTGCTGGATATGTGAGAGCCGCAGATTCCCTCGTGGATCTCGCTGAGGAGCTTTTTCCCTTCTTCTTGATCAATGCATCTCAAGAATGGAGTGGATGTGCCGAATTTGTAAAGGAACTCATCGACAAAGGCGTAGTTTCTTGCTCTTTGTTTCATGCGCTTGGCTTCTAATTCTGACTCTGGCTCATAAAAATCTCGGAGATACGCCATGATGGGGGCGCGCCAATCTTCGCTTGAGATGGCATGTATCATCTTGGGTTCTTTCTCTGCCGCTTTTATGGAGGGCGAGCTCAGTGTTTCAAAAAAGACGTCAGGTGGTAAAGGATCTTTTCTAGCTGCCGCTTTTGCTAGCTGATCTGCTTCGCTATTCTGGTTTCTGTCAATATATTGACAAGTGAAACCCTTGAAGTATTTTTCCACTCCCCGTACATGTTCCAGATATCTGGCCAATAGTTCATCTCTGGCTTTATAGGTTTTATCAACATGCCCGGCAATGACCTGAGAGTCTGTCTTGATGACGAAGTTTTTCACACCTAATGCTCTTAGCTTTCTTATGGCTAGCAAAAGGCCCTCATACTCTGCCACATTGTTTGTGCACTTGTCAGTGTCATGATTGAACTGCAATCTAATTGCGTACCGCAATTTGATACCGGATGGTGAGGTTAAAATTGCGGCGGCTCCAGCACCGAGATGGCACCACGCGCCATCGCAATGGATCTCCCATGGGACTTCGAAGACTGGACCCTCGGTGTACGATGAAGGCTCAGTCCAATCTGCGATAAAATCCACCAACACCTGAGAATTTGCGGCACTTCTTGACTCGAAGTCAACAACGTGTTCTGATAATTCCGAAGCCCATTTGGTGATTCTTCCAGATGCTTCTCTATTTCTGAACATGTCATTCAGTGGTTGATTTGTCAGCACTCGAATGGTGTGAACTTCAAAGTAATGTCGTAATTTTCTTGATGCCATTAAGACTGCATAGGCTATCTTTTCTAGCTCGGAATAGAATCTTTTTGATCCTGAGAGCGCTTCAGATACATAATATACCGGCACTTGAACTTTCATCACTTTGCCCTTCTTCTCAATTTGCTGTTCTTGCACAAGTGCGGCACAAACTGCTGAATGCGATGCTGATACATACATTAGCAGAGTTTCATTTTGTTTGGGACTCGCAAATGCGGTCATTTCCTTGAGATACTCTTTCAATTCTCCGAATGCTTTCTTCTGCTCTTGGCCCCATTGAAAGTTGCTTGCGTTTCTGAGAACTTTGAAGAAAGGAAGGCTTCTTTCGGCTGATCTGGAAATAAACCTGTTAAGTGCCGCAATTCTACCGGTGAGCTTCTGCACATCTTTGAGGCATTGTGGCTCTCGCATATTGATAAGTGCACTTATCTTGTCAGGATTGGCTTCAATGCCTTTGATTGACACAAGGCATCCCAAAACCTTTCCCTTGCGAATTCCAAAGACACATTTTTCGGGGTTGAGCTTAAGGTTTGCCTTCCTGAGGTTTGCAAATGTTTCGGCCAAGTCAGAAGTATGGTCTTCTTTCTTGCCGCTTTTTACTACTATGTCGTCGACATAGGCTGACAGATTCTTGCCTAACTGATTCTCAAAGGCGATAGATGTCATTCTGCAGAAAGTCGGTCCCGCATTTTTTAGACCTTCCGGCATTCTGACAAAACAATAAGTTCCGAAAGGAGTGATAAAACTTGTTTTCTCTTCATCATCTTTGTACATGAAGATTTGGTGATACCCGGAAAAACAATCCAGCAGTGATAGAAGTTCTGAGCACGCCGCTGCGTCGACAATTTTGTCAATTCTGGGCAATGGAAAATCATCTTTGGGGCAGGCTTTGTTGAGATCAGTGAAATCAATGCACATCCGCCACTTTCCGTTCTTTTTCTTTACTGGTACAGTGTTAGCCAACCAGGTTGGATATTTCACCTCCCTGATAACATTTGCATCAAGCAACCTCTGTACCTCAGCCTTGACTGCTTCGACCCGGTCGTCAGACATTTTTCGCGTGCCGAACTTGGCCATGAGCTTGATGCTGCATTTGCTGGGATGAGTGGCTCCGATGAAGGTGCCGACTATTCCCTAAGGGGGACAAAATCTGCGGCAGCTTCCTCTCCCTTGACTAGAATCGATGATAATATTTCTTCTTCATCGGCTAACGGGAGTGCGTCTAGCAGTTCTTCTGAGACTAGCTCCTCTGACGCAGGTGAAAAATCTCCTGGTGCGGGAAAGCAAGAGGGAGAAGCCGACATTCCGCCTTTGGCCGCTTTTGTCGAGATGACGAAGGCGGTGGATCCTCAAGGTTTTTTGACCTCGCCGCTGTTTTTCGTTTATTTGACACTTGACAGTCGATCTGACTTTGTTTAATTTGCAGAGCTTTACGACTTCTTGACCAGGGCCGATAATGCTTCGGTCGCCGAGGTGCTGGATAAAAATGCGACGATGGTAATTTCTGCTTTTACACCTGTCGCTTTTTACTGAGACTTTCTATAGGTGTGATGCTGACGCGTGAATTTGCTGCTCTTGAGCAGACTCTTGCGGCGGCGCGCGCTCTGAGTCGTCGCTTTTATGGGTCCGAAGCCGCTTCTTCATCAGGCGACGTACTTGAACTGCAACGTGCGCTGAGGGACGAACGCGCGTCTTTCGACGCTGTTAAGGCTGATCTCACTGATCAGATTAAAAAGAAAGACGAGGCGTTGGCAGTGCTCCAGGATGTTATTCAGAGCAACGATGATGAGATTGCCCGCTTGAAGCAAGAACTGAAAAATGCGGGTGGGAAGCTTACTGCGGCGGAGGCGACTGCCAAGAGTGCCAAGGAAACCGCTCGCAAATTTGCTCGCAGTTTTTCCAGCGGCGCTAATAGTGCACACGCTTCTTTCGGAGCTGCCCTAGCTACAATTGGCGGTGAGCCTAATCCTCTTCCTGCCACGTCAGGTTCGCTGACACCGGAAGTGTATTTCAATTTCCTGAAAGGGGAGTTTGGCGACCTTCCTGAGGCCTTTGAGCGGTTTGGTCAATTTGCGGCTCGCACGGCGTGCTCTGCGCTTCTGGACCTACTTGAGAAGCTGGAGTGCAAGCACTTCAGTGCTTTGGCGCGCACTACCTACCCAGATTCTAATTTTGATGAAGCCAACGCGGCAAGCGAAAGCAAAAGCGTTCGTTTGGTTGTGAAACGCTTCGCAAAAAGGTATTGGGGGGCGCACGGAATGGAAGCTTGCCGCCGATATGCGAAGAGCAAGCTCGAGGAGGTAAAGCATGCTTTTGTTTCATCGGGGACTTTGTCTTGTGAAAAATGATTTGCTAAACTTTTGTTTGCTTTAGATGAAGGCGGCGGCTGACGCCGAAACTGCGGCGGAGAGCTCAAAGAAGCGAGCGGCTACTCCTGCAAGTGAGACGCCGCCGACGAAGGTTGCCCGCGTCGAAGTTGTTGCGGGAGCTGAAAAGGCTGCCGCTAAATCTAGTGAGCCTGCCGCGATTGAAGCTCCTGCACCCGCCACGGCTACTGCGGCTGCTGCGTCTTCTGCGGCGGCCGAACCGGAAAGCACGACGGGTGCCGCCGTTCCTGGTGCTGCCACTGCCACTGCTTCTGCTACTGCTCCGACAATTGAAGAGGTTTAGACTCTTAGGCGTGAGAGAGTGTTTAAAACTTGGTCTGTAATAATATACGTTCTGGTACGCTTTGTGCGCAGGATTGTTTTCGCGGCGCGCTGAACATTGCGCCTTTGAAGTATGAGCGTGATGGCTTACGCGTTTCTGGCGAAGCGCACTTGTGTTATGTTTCGCGATATCCGCGTGATGATTTCGGGCGTTTCTGGAGGGAAATGATGGCTCAGTACTTTCAAGGGCGGGAGTGCTTAACTCGATGTTTTCACCGCCGGCATTCTTCTTCCGTAGCGGTGGTGAAAACCGAAAGCGTTGAAGACATTAGTTTTGATCCTTATTTGGATCGTTTTAGGTGTGTGTACGATAGAGCAGGCCCTGAAAGCGGTCCCGGATTTGTAGTAGAAGTTGACTTTGATTTGTAGCTGGGGTGTCGGCTTTTTGACGAAATACGCCCGAATAATAAGGCATTTTTTTTTTTTGATTCGCGGAAGATATTTCAGCGATAACTCTTGTCAATTTTTACAAGTTGAATGCTCTTCCACTTTTTTTGTTTGATGGAAAGCGTTTGCCGTTACTCGGTCGTCAGATTTAAACGAACGTGACCCCCCCCTGGCGATCGAGGGACGGAGGGGCGCGTCAAAACTGCGACGCACGGTTTATGCGAGGTGCACTTACGTGAATTGCGGAAGGCCACAGATCATGTCACGTTCTTTTATGACAAATTGCGGAGCGTGCAAAAAGTGCCGCTATTGTTTGCAGGCTCTTGTGCTTGTCGGATGTTTTGTGGTTGCCGTTAATTTTACTTAAGAGACGTCGTTTGACGATACGCGTCCTTGGTTGCTTTTAAAAGCATCTTCGCTTTTTGTTTTACGGCGCTCGTCGTGATTCGATTGCTTGAGCGAAACGAACGTCACCCCCCCCCCCCTAGCAATCGAGGGTTGAGGAGCGCGTTGAATTTGCGAATGGTGCGTGTTGCCGCAATTATTAGGTTCTCTCCGAAATTTGTCGGATATTGAACATTTGTCGCTATTCTTGTAGAAAGAGCGGCACTTGAGAATACGTTGCCTTTTGTCCTCTAGCTCTTGCTTTTTGCAATATTATGCTACCTCCCTGGCTTTGAGTCCCGTCCTTGGATGGGTGTTTGTATTGAGTCCCTTACGACTTCGATCTTAATGATCTATTGTTGATGTGTCGGATTTTGTCCGAAGCCCCTTGGGGGTTGAAGTCAATTTCCTTTAAGGAAATGGATAACTGAGCCCTTGGGCCGTTAATGTTCCGCACTTTCTCAATTTTATGAGAAAGATTGAAGAGATGGCCCCTTGAGGCGCTTTTTTCTCTGATGCCGTCATTTCTCAATTTCGTGAGAAAGATCGACGGTGTAGTTCTTTTTCTCAATTTAGGAGAAAAATTGAAGAGATGGCCTCTTGGGGCACTTTTTTCTCTGATGCCGTCATTTCTCAATTTCGTGAGAAAGATCGACGGTGTAGTTCTTTTTCTCAATTTAGGAGAAAAATTGAAGAGATGGCCTCTTGGGGCACTTTTTTCTCTGATGCCGTCATTTCTCAATTTCGTGAGAAAGATCGACGGTGTAGCCCCTTAGGGCATTTTTTCTCAAAGTGCTTTATAGAGAAGGAAGCCTAGGAGAAAGGAGCCGAAATTTTTTGCTTCCTTTTGAGTGGCTTTGTCCCAGGAGTCAAATTCTCCTGCGTCGATGTGGCGATATTTTTGCAAATATAGCATCGACTACTTAAGAAATGGTGAAAGTTTTTGGGGAAGACAGCATTATATTGAACTGCAAGGGTTACAAAGGTCCCACCTCGTTAAAAACCTCACCCCCGATATGGGGTTCCCCTGTGAGGAAAAGAGTATGGGCCTTGAAGGCTAAAAAGAAAAATTACAACTTAAGTGCCGACTTAAGGCTCCGCTTATAACTGCGCGTCGCCATTAGTCCTTACATTTTAGGTGAAGTACCTCTTGAGGTTGTCCACATTCCAGGCATGCGGGAGCTCGTTGCCTTCATTGTCTGCTAAGTGATATGATCCAGAGCGATTGCTCCTGACGACAATGAAAGGGCCCTGCCACTTGGCGTTGAGTTTTCCAGTGTTTTCTGTTTTTGGGCTCCGCAGGAGGACAAGGTCGCCGGCTTTAAATGCTCTTGGCGCTACTCTGGCGTCCCGCCATTTTCTTGTTTCTTCCTGATACCTCTCCAAGTTAAGGATGGCTTGGTCTTTGTCTAATTCCGACATGTCCTTTGAAACGGCGTCGAACTCGTGGCAATTTCGCCCGAGAGTTGCCCTCATGCTGCGGTGTTTTATCTCTTCGGGAGACATTGCTTCTTCGCCGTACAAGAGCCTGAAAGGCGTGAACTTGGTGGTTCTTGAAACTGTAGTGTTATGCGACCAGATCACTTTGTGCAGCTCATCCATCCATTTTCCTTTTTTCTGGCCTTCTAGGCATTTCTTGATGCCTTCGAAGATTTGCTTGTTGGCGTTCTCGACGGCGCCATTTGACTCTGGATGATAAACAGATGCAAAATTCACTTTTGTGCCTATGGAGTGACAGAACTCGCGGAACTCTTGGTTGTCAAACTGTTTTCCATTGTCCACCGTAATTTCGGCAGGTACACCGAATCTACATACTATGTTTTGCCAGAAAAATTTCTTGATTGCTGGGCCAGTGATATTGATCAATGGCTTAGCCTCTATCCATTTGGTGAAATAATCGAGAGCGACAACGGCATGCGTATAATTTCCGGCAGCCGTAGGCAGGGGGCCGACTATGTCAATTCCCCATCGCTGAAGTGGCCACACTGGCTGGATGAGCTGAGTGAGCTGAGCTGGGTTGTTGATTTTCCTTGAGAATTTCTGACATGCTTCGCATGTTTTTACAAGGTGCTGGGCGTCCTGAAGTGCGGAGGGCCAATAAAAACCTTGCCGAAAGGCTTTGCCGACTAAAGCTCTGCTGGATATGTGAGAGCCGCAGATTCCCTCGTGGATCTCGCTGAGGAGCTTTTTCCCTTCTTCTTGATCAATGCATCTCAAGAATGGAGTGGATGTGCCGAATTTGTAAAGGAACTCATCGACAAAGGCGTAGTTTCTTGCTCTTTGTTTCATGCGCTTGGCTTCTAATTCTGACTCTGGCTCATAAAAATCTCGGAGATACGCCATGATGGGGGCGCGCCAATCTTCGCTTGAGATGGCATGTATCATCTTGGGTTCTTTCTCTGCCGCTTTTATGGAGGGCGAGCTCAGTGTTTCAAAAAAGACGTCAGGTGGTAAAGGATCTTTTCTAGCTGCCGCTTTTGCTAGCTGATCTGCTTCGCTATTCTGGTTTCTGTCAATATATTGACAAGTGAAACCCTTGAAGTATTTTTCCACTCCCCGTACATGTTCCAGATATCTGGCCAATAGTTCATCTCTGGCTTTATAGGTTTTATCAACATGCCCGGCAATGACCTGAGAGTCTGTCTTGATGACGAAGTTTTTCACACCTAATGCTCTTAGCTTTCTTATGGCTAGCAAAAGGCCCTCATACTCTGCCACATTGTTTGTGCACTTGTCAGTGTCATGATTGAACTGCAATCTAATTGCGTACCGCAATTTGATACCAGATGGTGAGGTTAAAATTGCGGCAGCTCCAGCACCGAGATGGCACCACGCGCCATCGCAATGGATCTCCCATGGGACTTCGAAGACTGGACCCTCGGTGTACGATGAAGGCTCAGTCCAATCTGCGATAAAATCCACCAACACCTGAGAATTTGCGGCACTTCTTGACTCGAAGTCAACAACGTGTTCTGATAATTCCGAAGCCCATTTGGTGATTCTTCCAGATGCTTCTCTATTTCTGAACATGTCATTCAGTGGTTGATTTGTCAGCACTCGAATGGTGTGAGCTTCAAAGTAATGTCGTAATTTTCTTGATGCCATTAAGACTGCATAGGCTATCTTTTCTAGCTCGGAATAGAATCTTTTTGATCCTGAGAGCGCTTCAGATACATAATATACCGGCACTTGAACTTTCATCACTTTGCCCTTCTTCTCAATTTGCTGTTCTTGCACAAGTGCGGCACAAACTGCTGAGTGCGATGCTGATACATACATTAGCAGAGTTTCATTTTGTTTGGGACTCGCAAATGCGGTCATTTCCTTGAGATACTCTTTCAATTCTGCGAATGCTTTCTTCTGCTCTTGGCCCCATTGAAAGTTGCTTGCGTTTCTGAGAACTTTGAAGAAAGGAAGGCTTCTTTCGGCTGATCTGGAAATAAACCTGTTAAGTGCCGCAATTCTACCGGTGAGCTTCTGCACATCTTTGAGGCATTGTGGCTCTCGCATATTGATAAGTGCACTTATCTTGTCAGGATTGGCTTCAATGCCTTTGATTGACACAAGGCATCCCAAAACCTTTCCCTTGCGAATTCCAAAGACACATTTTTCGGGGTTGAGCTTAAGGTTTGCCTTCCTGAGGTTTGCAAATGTTTCGGCCAAGTCAGAAGTATGGTCTTCTTTCTTGCCGCTTTTTACTACTATGTCGTCGACATAGGCTGACAGATTCTTGCCTAACTGATTCTCAAAGGCGATAGATGTCATTCTGCAGAAAGTCGGTCCCGCATTTTTTAGACCTTCCGGCATTCTGACAAAACAATAAGTTCCGAAAGGAGTGATAAAACTTGTTTTCTCTTCATCATCTTTGTACATGAAGATTTGGTGATACCCGGAAAAACAATCCAGCAGTGATAGAAGTTCTGAGCACGCCGCTGCGTCGACAATTTTGTCAATTCTGGGCAATGGAAAATCATCTTTGGGGCAGGCTTTGTTGAGATCAGTGAAATCAATGCACATCCGCCACTTTCCGTTCTTTTTCTTTACTGGTACAGTGTTAGCCAACCAGGTTGGATATTTCACCTCCCTGATAACATTTGCATCAAGCAACCTCTGTACCTCAGCCTTGACTGCTTCGACCCGGTCGTCAGACATTTTTCGGAGTTTCTGCTTCTTTGGTCTGATGTTTTTATCGATTCGCAACTTGTGCTCTATGATGTCTCGGCTGACGCCTTTTAGGTCACTTGCAGACCAGGCAAAAACATCCTTGTTTTTGCGAAGGAACTGGACGAAAGCTTTCTCCATGTCCTTCGGCATACCTGCCGCAATTATCACTTCCTGTCCTAAGACCTGCTTGTCCAATGGAACTCTCTTTGTTTCCTCGTTAGCCGCAATTGCTGGTTCTTCCTTGTCCATTTCTTTTTCCAACTGGAGGACTTCTTTCCCTGGCTTTTTTCCTGCCGGGTACAAGACGTGCACATTCGGGTGAGCATACAAAAAGTGAACATTCTTCTGGCCGGGGGCTGCCGCCCTTTCAATATTTCTGGCTTCTTGCTGATCACCAAAAACTGAGATGACCTCCTTGTGTGCCGGTATTTTCATACAGAGATAAGAACTGTGCAAAACTGCTTCAAATGCATTGAGGACTCCTCGTCCGAAGATTGCATTGTATGGATAGGGCATATCGACCACGTCAAAAGTGATGTGCTCAGTTCTTGCATTGTCAAGAGTACCAAAGGATACTGGTAGGCTTATTTTGCCGAGGGCACGGACTTCTCTGCCGCCAAAACCATACAAGGGATACTCAGAAGGCTGAAGTAGAGATGAATCAAGGTTTAGCTGGTCAAATGTTCTCTTGAAGAGGATGTCTGCCGAACTTCCATTGTCAACAAGTATTTTGGTGATTGACCAACCATAAGTGTTTGCCTGGATGACCATGGCATCTGTATGAGGGTAGCAGCGGAGGTTTAGATCGGCTTCAGTGAACATGATTGGGACATGCGACCACCGCGATTTCACCACGGGACCGTTACACACCGCATTGACGGCTCGGAAGTAATTTTTCTTTTGCTTCTTACTTTCAAACTCAGATGAAGATCCCCCCGTGATTGGTAGGATGACTCCATAAGTGGGAAGGCTCTGAGAGGAATTGTTTTGGTTTGACTGTTTTGGAAATGGCGGCGGAGGAGGTAAAGGCGGCTCCTCCGAGGCAGTGATTCTAGGAATTTGCGGCTGGGGCATGTGTGAACTTGTTTGGGAAGTCGCCAAATGCTGTATTTGCGGCGAGTGTGGTGGATGTAGTTGGTATGGGCTTTGGAAGTGGTGATGGGGGTTGTAAGAATTCTGGAAGTATTGGAATGGGTAAGAAGCACCGAAAGGTGAGTTGTTCCAAGAATTGGCGGCAGACGTGTGATTGACGCTTCTCTGTGTTTCGCTTCTTTGCTCTTTGGCTTTCATTCTTTCCATGGCATCCTTTGTTTCTGGGCACTCCTTGGAGGTGTGACCCTTGTCAAGTCCGTGAAACAGACAGTATGGCTTTTTTGGCTCTTGGTTTCGCGAGTTGTGCGAATTGCCGCGACCCCTTCCTCGAGAGCGATTGTTTCTTCCTCCTCTGTGCTGAAAATTGCCGGCAGAGCTGCTTGTGTCGGCTTTTTCTTCTTGGTTGTCAATATGATTGATTAGGTTGGAGTTCTGGCTTTGATTGTTGTTGCCACCTCTCCTAGACGAATTCCAATCCTGCTGCCTCTGGCTCGATTGGTTTTTCTTCGCCTGGCGCAGCGCGCTCTGCTGCTCTAATCTTCTTCTATGGTCATTGTCGGCTCTACAGAATTGGTCGACCGTTGAGAAGAACTCTTCGAGTGTTGAAGGGCGGTGCATGGAAAAATGAGTGGCACAAGGGCCGGCTCGCAACCCCCCAATTGCGGCATCAATGACAATTTGGTCTGGCATATCATCAGTTCGGGCTTTTAGCTTGACAAATCTCTGGAAATAGTCTTGCAGGGGCTCTTTTTCTTGCTGAACACATGCTCTGAGTTCATCTGCGGATATGGATGTTCTATGAAACCCTTGAAAATTTGTCGTCAATTTGTCCCTTAGGTTCTCCCATGAATATATTGATCCGGGCTTCAGCCTTGAGTACCACTCGAGAGCTTGATGCTCAATTGCGGTGACAAAGGTCTTGGCCAATACAGTATCATCTCCTCCAGCAGACGCTACAGCAGCTTCAAATGACATCAAAAATTGCCTTGGGTCGGTTGAGCCATTGTACTTTGATAAAGAGATAGGCTTGTATTTTGCTGGCCATGGGGTCAACTGGAGGCCTTCTGACAAGGGAGAGTTCTTGTCGAATTTACTGACAAAAAGTGCAAATTTGCGGTATTCATTCCGAGGCCTATGATGGTCTTCGCCATTGTTGTTTGCTTCAAAGTCGGGAGTCACCCGGTATTGCTCTCTCTTTGCTTCGCTATTTTGCCCCGTGGCGCTTGTCATTTCATCGAGCTCTTTTTGGAGTTCGGCGACTGCCGCCTTTGCTTGTTCAATTTGCAGCCGGAGCCTTTCCTTCTCTCTGGCCCTCTCTTCGGAGATTATCTTCTCCTTTGTTAGCTTAAGTCTTTTTCCAAGTTGTTGCAAGTTGGAGAGCTGACGCAATTGCTTGTCAACTTCATCTTCCTCTGGATCACTTTCTTCAGGGTTGACTGTCGACGGTGGTTCCGCCCATTGCTTGCCGGCTTTTACCTGCTTCGACTTCTCTGCTTCTTCATTGAGAGTGGAGTCGATGGTGCTTTTAGCGGCGATAACCTCATCAGATGGCCGAATTCCGGCGGCCAAGCTTGCTTGCGCCACGCCGGAAATTCGGTTGGCCTCGTCGGCCATTTGCCTTGCTTGAATGAATGCCCAACGAATTTCTTCTTCCGAGAATGCCGGATTGGGAGGAAGAATTTCTTCCTCTAAATCCGGCGGGTGGGAGCTGATGGTGGTTTTTGGACTAGGTGCTTTTTTCTTCCTTTGTGGCATCACGGGTGGTATTTTCGAGCAACACAAACGGTGGGCGCCAATGTTGGGAATTCTTCATCATAGCAATAAAGAATCCCGACACAAACAATCAAGAGACACTCAAGAGACAACGGAACAGCATTTCATTACAGGGGTGTAATCTCTCCTCTTCCGTCCCGTTCTACGGAGCCCGGGGGCGGGTATTTATAGGGGAGGCCAAGGGTCATTTTGACATGACCAAATTACCCTTGGCCACCTACTATATTCGCGGAATATTCTGTACAACATTGTCAAAAGGGTACAAACGACATTTCCGTATAGCGACGGAAACCCTAACTAGGTGACGTCATTCGCCAGCCCGATCCTTGGACGTTGTCGTGCCGAACTTCATCTTCTTCAGGGACTGCCGCCATTTGAGGACGCCATTCCTAGTCGCCGCCAATTCATCGCCAGCGGTCAGGTCTTGTTGAACAATGTCGGCGACACGTAACGGCGGCACCCAGGGTTGCCGCCATTTCGTCGGCGAAGCCCTTAATGTCGGCAGCTAGGCTACCTGCAGCCAAAAAACCAAAGGCAGAAAGGGGGTGTCGTTATTATCGTAAACACCGATCCCCAACAGTAGCCCCTCGCGGTTGAGGTCCAACTTCGGCGGGCAGAAACCGCGACACAGGATAGGAATTTTACGAACGTCACCCCCACGTCACCCCCCTTCCGAGGTTTCCCGAAAATCGAGGCGACACTTTTATTGTTTTTTACGAGATTCGAGGCGACGCCGTAAATGCGGCGGCGAGGCCTATAAATACGGGGGGAAGGGGCGCCGGAGAGCCCCGTGCTTTCGTTGATTGCATAGAATTGCTGCCGCGTTTTCTGCTGAAAACTTTGCGTCGCTATTGTTGCGTTCCGGATTTTTTGTTGATCCGCAGCGAGTTTTTTGTTGTCGCTGATTCGGTTCGTCGGACTTTCTCTGCTGAAAGGTGAGTTCGTCTACGTGCCTTCAGCTATGAATCTGTGTTTGTGATTGATTGTAACATCATAGTTTGCATTCTAGATGGCTCGCGTTAAGGAGACCGCTCATCTTGTTGAGTCTGACGAGGAATTCCTTGCTGACTCGCCTACCGCTAATGTGGAGGGAGACGCCGACCTTGGCCGGGCGAGCAAGCCAGTTGAGGTTGACTCTGACGCTGCCGCGACTCCCAAGGGTTCCCAGGAGGAGGCCAACCCCGCCGCAGATCTGGAGGTTTTGGCGGCGGCTGCCTCCAAGGCAGCTGGAACTTCGGGCGCCAGCGGAGGTACTAAATCTGCCGCCTTTTTAGGTAAGGGTTTGGGGTAGTCGTGTTATTTTCCTGCATATTGTGAGTATGCTCTTGCTGGGTCTGCAGCCAGAAGAGCGAGAGGCGCGATAGATACTGGCTCTAGCGAAAAGGAAACCTCTGCTGATACCGACGACGAAGGCGAGGATCTTTCTGGTGTGCCGGCCTCTCCTAGTGAGCTGGTAGGGGAAGACTCCTGGGAGAAAAGCGGCATCGAGCCAACTTTTCGGTTTGGGCCGTCGAAAGTTACTCCCGCAGATATCGAGAGGTTTGTTGCTTTGGGGTATTTTGAGTCCGGAAAGGCTCGTGCTCCTGGCGGAGAGCAAATTCCACGGCCCGAGAACAATGAAGCTATAGTTTACCGTGACTTCTATGAAGCTGGCCTTAGGCTGCCGTCGTTTGGTTTTCTAGCCCGTGTACTGGAAAGATATGGACTAGATCTGCATCACTTGACTCCCAACGCCGTCGCGACGGTGTCGAAATTTATATGGGCTGTTCGCAGTTATGGTTCGGCTCTTCATTCTGACGCCTTCTGCCGCTATTATGATCTGAAGCACGATGTGAAACCCGTGAGTTTCGATGAGGTGAAGTATTACCCCCAGTATGGATGTTGCAGTTTTCAGCCTCGCACTTTTGTGAAGAAATCAAAGTATGAAAAAGTTGAGCTTGTTGGCGGTCGCCGGAATAAATGGCCAGAGGATTGGCGGAACCATTGGTTTTATGCCGAAGTTCCCGAGGAGACAAAAGACGATGGTAGCTCGTACTTTCCTCTGTTTAGTCGCTCTTGCGTCCTACGGCCGGTGCTGTCGCCAGAATTTGTGGAGTCAGAGGGTTTTAAAAAGTGCTGCAACGCCTTTGAGACTGCGGTCAAGATGAGCAGCGCTCGAGACTTGGTGGAGGAGTTCGTGGCCTGTTGCACTTGGCCCATTCGGAAAGGGTGGAGCCCGCTGAGAATGAAGAACAAGCGGATTTCCAAACTGAACCTTAACTACCAGGTGCCGTCTTTTGGAGTGAAGAAACCCGAGAAGTTATCGGACAAGGACTTTGTTCGCTATGTTGAGCTGACTGCCGCAGTTATTTGCGGACCTTATACTGTGTTGGAGAAACAAGAGTGCGAGACCATGCTAATTTTCCCTCAGCGTGTGAATCGCGTTTTTGATGAGATGCAAGTGAAGTACGGTCGCCGTGCAGTGATGACCGTTAAGAAAGGGCGGCGAAAGAAAGGCGAGCTTGTGATTGGAGCAACATTCGTTGAGAGACGCGGCTGGGAAGCAGCCTCCGCCCATCTCTATTTACCCGACGCGCCAGCCCCAACAGCTGGGGTCGGCTCTTCAGCCGCGGCTGCTGCCAAGGTATCTGCGGCAGCCCCAAAAACGGCAGCTGGTTCCTCATCTAAGGGTGCCGCTAAGAAATCTGCGGCGTCCGGCAAGGCTGCCGGGAAAGTAAAGGCATCTGCTGGGACTTCGAGGGCTGCTGAGAAAGCTAAACGCCAAACTCTGCGGAAGATGCCTGCCTCTCGAGCTGCTGTTGTGCAGCAGGCCAGTGCCGCTATAAAACGGCGACGGGAAGACATAGAGCCGGTCATTGCTGCTGAGCAGATGGAGACTGGTTCCAGCGCGGCAGGTGCCGCTGATTTTGCTGAAGAGGTGTCAGTTCGGGAAGAGTGCAAACGACGCCGGAAATTACTAGCTTCAGCAGCTGGCGATTCTGACGATGAATTTCTAGACGACGAGCCTGAACATGACTCGGGGAATGCACGGGAGCAACCTTCGCCACTACATGAAGCTGAAGTTGAAAGTACTGCTGCTCCCACTGGTGGATTTAACTTGCCACGGAGCCCCGTTGAGACTGCGACGCCGATGAGGCGGAAACCGCTCTTGCCGGCTTTATCAGATGATGAAGAACTTGAGTTGCTGGACGACCCCGCGGATTCGCGTGCCGAACTTGGCCATGAGCTTGATGCTGCATTTGCTGGGATGAGTGGCTCCGATGAAGGTGCCGACTATTCCCTAAGGGGGACAAAATCTGCGGCAGCTTCCTCTCCCTTGACTAGAATCGATGATAATATTTCTTCTTCATCGGCTAACGGGAGTGCGTCTAGCAGTTCTTCTGAGACTAGCTCCTCTGACGCAGGTGAAAAATCTCCTGGTGCGGGAAAGCAAGAGGGAGAAGCCGACATTCCGCCTTTGGCCGCTTTTGTCGAGATGACGAAGGCGGTGGATCCTCAAGGTTTTTTGACCTCGCCGCTGTTTTTCGTTTATTTGACACTTGACAGTCGATCTGACTTTGTTTAATTTGCAGAGCTTTACGACTTCTTGACCAGGGCCGATAATGCTTCGGTCGCCGAGGTGCTGGATAAAAATGCGACGATGGTAATTTCTGCTTTTACACCTGTCGCTTTTTACTGAGACTTTCTATAGGTGTGATGCTGACGCGTGAATTTGCTGCTCTTGAGCAGACTCTTGCGGCGGCGCGCGCTCTGAGTCGTCGCTTTTATGGGTCCGAAGCCGCTTCTTCATCAGGCGACGTACTTGAACTGCAACGTGCGCTGAGGGACGAACGCGCGTCTTTCGACGCTGTTAAGGCTGATCTCACTGATCAGATTAAAAAGAAAGACGAGGCGTTGGCAGTGCTCCAGGATGTTATTCAGAGCAACGATGATGAGATTGCCCGCTTGAAGCAAGAACTGAAAAATGCGGGTGGGAAGCTTACTGCGGCGGAGGCGACTGCCAAGAGTGCCAAGGAAACCGCTCGCAAATTTGCTCGCAGTTTTTCCAGCGGCGCTAATAGTGCACACGCTTCTTTCGGAGCTGCCCTAGCTACAATTGGCGGTGAGCCTAATCCTCTTCCTGCCACGTCAGGTTCGCTGACACCGGAAGTGTATTTCAATTTCCTGAAAGGGGAGTTTGGCGACCTTCCTGAGGCCTTTGAGCGGTTTGGTCAATTTGCGGCTCGCACGGCGTGCTCTGCGCTTCTGGACCTACTTGAGAAGCTGGAGTGCAAGCACTTCAGTGCTTTGGCGCGCACTACCTACCCAGATTCTAATTTTGATGAAGCCAACGCGGCAAGCGAAAGCAAAAGCGTTCGTTTGGTTGTGAAACGCTTCGCAAAAAGGTATTGGGGGGCGCACGGAATGGAAGCTTGCCGCCGATATGCGAAGAGCAAGCTCGAGGAGGTAAAGCATGCTTTTGTTTCATCGGTGACTTTGTCTTGTGAAATATGATTTGCTAAACTTTTGTTTGCTTTAGATGAAGGCGGCGGCTGACGCCGAAACTGCGGCGGAGAGCTCAAAGAAGCGAGCGGCTACTCCTGCAAGTGAGACGCCGCCGACGAAGGTTGCCCGCGTCGAAGTTGTTGCGGGAGCTGAAAAGGCTGCCGCTAAATCTAGTGAGCCTGCCGCGATTGAAGCTCCTGCACCCGCCCCGGCTACTGCGGCTGCTGCGTCTTCTGCGGCGGCCGAACCGGAAAGCACGACGGGTGCCGCCGTTCCTGGTGCTGCCACTGCCACTGCTTCTGCTACTGCTCCGACAATTGAAGAGGTTTAGACTCTTAGGCGTGAGAGAGTGTTTAAAACTTGGTCTGTAATAATATACGTTCTGGTACGCTTTGTGCGCAGGATTGTTTTCGCGGCGCGCTGAACATTGCGCCTTTGAAGTATGAGCGTGATGGCTTACGCGTTTCTGGCGAAGCGCACTTGTGTTATGTTTCGCGATATCCGCGTGATGATTTCGGGCGTTTCTGGAGGGAAATGATGGCTCAGTACTTTCAAGGGCGGGAGTGCTTAACTCGATGTTTTCACCGCCGGCATTCTTCTTCCGTAGCGGTGGTGAAAACCGAAAGCGTTGAAGACATTAGTTTTGATCCTTATTTGGATCGTTTTAGGTGTGTGTACGATAGAGCAGGCCCTGAAAGCGGTCCCGGATTTGTAGTAGAAGTTGACTTTGATTTGTAGCTGGGGTGTCGGCTTTTTGACGAAATACGCCCGAATAATAAGGCATTTTTTTTTTTTTTTGATTCGCGGAAGATATTTCAGCGATAACTCTTGTCAATTTTTACAAGTTGAATGCTCTTCCACTTTTTTTGTTTGATGGAAAGCGTTTGCCGTTACTCGGTCGTCGGATTTAAACGAACGTGACCCCCCCCTGGCGATCGAGGGACGGAGGGGCGCGTCAAAACTGCGACGCACGGTTTATGCGAGGTGCACTTACGTGAATTGCGGAAGGCCACAGATCATGTCACGTTCTTTTATGACAAATTGCGGAGCGTGCAAAAAGTGCCGCTATTGTTTGCAGGCTCTTGTGCTTGTCGGATGTTTTGTGGTTGCCGTTAATTTTACTTAAGAGACGTCGTTTGACGATACGCGTCCTTGGTTGCTTTTAAAAGCATCTTCGCTTTTTGTTTTACGGCGCTCGTCGTGATTCGATTGCTTGAGCGAAACGAACGTCACCCCCCCCCTAGCAATCGAGGGTTGAGGAGCGCGTTGAATTTGCGAATAGTGCGTGTTGCCGCAATTATTAGGTTCTCTCCGAAATTTGTCGGATATTGAACATTTGTCGCTATTCTTGTAGAAAGAGCGGCACTTGAGAATACGTTGCCTTTTGTCCTCTAGCTCTTGCTTTTTGCAATATTATGCTACCTCCCTGGCTTTGAGTCCCGTCCTTGGATGGGTGTTTGTATTGAGTCCCTTACGACTTCGATCTTAATGATCTATTGTTGATGTGTCGGATTTTGTCCGAAGCCCCTTGGGGGTTGAAGTCAATTTCCTTTAAGGAAATGGATAACTGAGCCCTTGGGCCGTTAATGTTCCGCACTTTCTCAATTTTATGAGAAAGATTGAAGAGATGGCCCCTTGAGGCGCTTTTTTCTCTGATGCCGTCATTTCTCAATTTCGTGAGAAAGATCGACGGTGTAGTTCTTTTTCTCAATTTAGGAGAAAAATTGAAGAGATGGCCTCTTGGGGCACTTTTTTCTCTGATGCCGTCATTTCTCAATTTCGTGAGAAAGATCGACGGTGTAGTTCTTTTTCTCAATTTAGGAGAAAAATTGAAGAGATGGCCTCTTGGGGCACTTTTTTCTCTGATGCCGTCATTTCTCAATTTCGTGAGAAAGATCGACGGTGTAGCCCCTTAGGGCATTTTTTCTCAAAGTGCTTTATAGAGAAGGAAGCCTAGGAGAAAGGAGCCGAAATTTTTTGCTTCCTTTTGAGTGGCTTTGTCCCAGGAGTCAAATTCTCCTGCGTCGATGTGGCGATATTTTTGCAAATATAGCATCGACTACTTAAGAAATGGTGAAAGTTTTTGGGGAAGACAGCATTATATTGAACTGCAAGGGTTACAAAGGTCCCACCTCGTTAAAAACCTCACCCCCGATATGGGGTTCCCCTGTGAGGAAAAGAGTATGGGCCTTGAAGGCTAAAAAAGAAAAATTACAACTTAAGTGCCGACTTAAGGCTCCGCTTATAACTGCGCGTCGCCATTAGTCCTTACATTTTAGGTGAAGTACCTCTTGAGGTTGTCCACATTCCAGGCATGCGGGAGCTCGTTGCCTTCATTGTCTGCTAAGTGATATGATCCAGAGCGATTGCTCCTGACGACAATGAAAGGGCCCTGCCACTTGGCGTTGAGTTTTCCAGTGTTTTCTGTTTTTGGGCTCCGCAGGAGGACAAGGTCGCCGGCTTTAAATGCTCTTGGCGCTACTCTGGCGTCCCGCCATTTTCTTGTTTCTTCCTGATACCTCTCCAAGTTAAGGATGGCTTGGTCTTTGTCTAATTCCGACATGTCCTTTGAAACGGCGTCGAACTCGTGGCAATTTCGCCCGAGAGTTGCCCTCATGCTGCGGTGTTTTATCTCTTCGGGAGACATTGCTTCTTCGCCGTACAAGAGCCTGAAAGGCGTGAACTTGGTGGTTCTTGAAACTGTAGTGTTATGCGACCAGATCACTTTGTGCAGCTCATCCATCCATTTTCCTTTTTTCTGGCCTTCTAGGCATTTCTTGATGCCTTCGAAGATTTGCTTGTTGGCGTTCTCGACGGCGCCATTTGACTCTGGATGATAAACAGATGCAAAATTCACTTTTGTGCCTATGGAGTGACAGAACTCGCGGAACTCTTGGTTGTCAAACTGTTTTCCATTGTCCACCGTAATTTCGGCAGGTACACCGAATCTACATACTATGTTTTGCCAGAAAAATTTCTTAATTGCTGGGCCAGTGATATTGATCAATGGCTTAGCCTCTATCCATTTGGTGAAATAATCGAGAGCGACAACGGCATGCGTATAATTTCCGGCAGCCGTAGGCAGGGGGCCGACTATGTCAATTCCCCATCGCTGAAGTGGCCACACTGGCTGGATGAGCTGAGTGAGCTGAGCTGGGTTGTTTATTTTCCTTGAGAATTTCTGACATGCTTCGCATGTTTTTACAAGGTGCTGGGCGTCCTGAAGTGCGGAGGGCCAATAAAAACCTTGCCGAAAGGCTTTGCCGACTAAAGCTCTGCTGGATATGTGAGAGCCGCAGATTCCCTCGTGGATCTCGCTGAGGAGCTTTTTCCCTTCTTCTTGATCAATGCATCTCAAGAATGGAGTGGATGTGCCGAATTTGTAAAGGAACTCATCGACAAAGGCGTAGTTTCTTGCTCTTTGTTTCATGCGCTTGGCTTCTAATTCTGACTCTGGCTCATAAAAATCTCGGAGATACGCCATGATGGGGGCGCGCCAATCTTCGCTTGAGATGGCATGTATCATCTTGGGTTCTTTCTCTGCCGCTTTTATGGAGGGCGAGCTCAGTGTTTCAAAAAAGACGTCAGGTGGTAAAGGATCTTTTCTAGCTGCCGCTTTTGCTAGCTGATCTGCTTCGCTATTCTGGTTTCTGTCAATATATTGACAAGTGAAACCCTTGAAGTATTTTTCCACTCCCCGTACATGTTCCAGATATCTGGCCAATAGTTCATCTCTGGCTTTATAGGTTTTATCAACATGCCCGGCAATGACCTGAGAGTCTGTCTTGATGACGAAATTTTTCACACCTAATGCTCTTAGCTTTCTTATGGCTAGCAAAAGGCCCTCATACTCTGCCACATTGTTTGTGCACTTGTCAGTGTCATGATTGAACTGCAATCTAATTGCGTACCGCAATTTGATACCGGATGGTGAGGTTAAAATTGCGGCGGCTCCAGCACCGAGATGGCACCACGCGCCATCGCAATGGATCTCCCATGGGACTTCGAAGACTGGACCCTCGGTGTACGATGAAGGCTCAGTCCAATCTGCGATAAAATCCACCAACACCTGAGAATTTGCGGCACTTCTTGACTCGAAGTCAACAACGTGTTCTGATAATTCCGAAGCCCATTTGGTGATTCTTCCAGATGCTTCTCTATTTCTGAACATGTCATTCAGTGGTTGATTTGTCAGCACTCGAATGGTGTGAACTTCAAAGTAATGTCGTAATTTTCTTGATGCCATTAAGACTGCATAGGCTATCTTTTCTAGCTCGGAATAGAATCTTTTTGATCCTGAGAGCGCTTCAGATACATAATATACCGGCACTTGAACTTTCATCACTTTGCCCTTCTTCTCAATTTGCTGTTCTTGCACAAGTGCGGCACAAACTGCTGAATGCGATGCTGATACATACAAACAATCAAGAGACACTCAAGAGACAACGGCACAGCATTTCATTACAGGGGTGTAATCTCTCCTCTTCCGTCCCGTTCTACGGAGCCCGGGGGCGGGTATTTATAGGGGAGGCCAAGGGTCATTTTGACATGACCAAATTACCCTTGGCCACCCACTATATTCGCGGAATATTCTGTACAACATTGTCAAAAGGGTACAAACGACATTTCCGTATAGCGACGGAAACCCTAACTAGGTGACGTCATTCGCCAGCCCGATCCTTGGACGTTGTCGTGCCGAACTTCATCTTCTTCAGGGACTGCCGCCATTTGAGGACGCCATTCCTAGTCGCCGCCAATTCATCGCCAGCGGTCGGGTCTTGTTGAACAATGTCGGCGACACGTAACGGCGGCACCCAGGGTTGCCGCCATTTCGTCGGCGAAGCCCTTAATGTCGGCAGCTAGGCTACCTGCAGCCAAAAAACCAAAGGCAGAAAGGGGGTGTCGTTATTATCGTAAACACCGATCCCCAACAGTAGCCCCTCGCGGTTGAGGTCCAACTTCGGCGGGCAGAAACCGCGACACAGGATAGGAATTTTACGAACGTCACCCCCACGTCACCCCCTTCCGAGGTTTCCCGAAAATCGAGGCGACACTTTTATTGTTTTTTACGAGATTCGAGGCGACGCCGTAAATGCGGCGGCGAGGCCTATAAATACGGGGGGAAGGGGCGCCGGAGAGCCCCGTGCTTTCGTTGATTGCATAGAATTGCTGCCGCGTTTTCTGCTGAAAACTTTGCGTCGCTATTGTTGCGTTCCGGATTTTTTGTTGATCCGCAGCGAGTTTTTTGTTGTCGCTGATTCGGTTCGTCGGACTTTCTCTGCTGAAAGGTGAGTTCGTCTACGTGCCTTCAGCTATGAATCTGTGTTTGTGATTGATTGTAACATCATAGTTTGCATTCTAGATGGCTCGCGTTAAGGAGACCGCTCATCTTGTTGAGTCTGACGAGGAATTCCTTGCTGACTCGCCTACCGCTAATGTGGAGGGAGACGCCGACCTTGGCCGGGCGAGCAAGCCAGTTGAGGTTGACTCTGACGCTGCCGCGACTCCCAAGGGTTCCCAGGAGGAGGCCAACCCCGCCGCAGATCTGGAGGTTTTGGCGGCGGCTGCCTCCAAGGCAGCTGGAACTTCGGGCGCCAGCGGAGGTACTAAATCTGCCGCCTTTTTAGGTAAGGGTTTGGGGTAGTCGTGTTATTTTCCTGCATATTGTGAGTATGCTCTTGCTGGGTCTGCAGCCAGAAGAGCGAGAGGCGCGATAGATACTGGCTCTAGCGAAAAGGAAACCTCTGCTGATACCGACGACGAAGGCGAGGATCTTTCTGGTGTGCCGGCCTCTCCTAGTGAGCTGGTAGGGGAAGACTCCTGGGAGAAAAGCGGCATCGAGCCAACTTTTCGGTTTGGGCCGTCGAAAGTTACTCCCGCAGATATCGAGAGGTTTGTTGCTTTGGGGTATTTTGAGTCCGGAAAGGCTCGTGCTCCTGGCGGAGAGCAAATTCCACGGCCCGAGAACAATGAAGCTATAGTTTACCGTGACTTCTATGAAGCTGGCCTTAGGCTGCCGTCGTTTGGTTTTCTAGCCCGTGTACTGGAAAGATATGGACTAGATCTGCATCACTTGACTCCCAACGCCGTCGCGACGGTGTCGAAATTTATATGGGCTGTTCGCAGTTATGGTTCGGCTCTTCATTCTGACGCCTTCTGCCGCTATTATGATCTGAAGCACGATGTGAAACCCGTGAGTTTCGATGAGGTGAAGTATTACCCCCAGTATGGATGTTGCAGTTTTCAGCCTCGCACTTTTGTGAAGAAATCAAAGTATGAAAAAGTTGAGCTTGTTGGCGGTCGCCGGAATAAATGGCCAGAGGATTGGCGGAACCATTGGTTTTATGCCGAAGTTCCCGAGGAGACAAAAGACGATGGTAGCTCGTACTTTCCTCTGTTTAGTCGCTCTTGCGTCCTACGGCCGGTGCTGTCGCCAGAATTTGTGGAGTCAGAGGGTTTTAAAAAGTGCTGCAACGCCTTTGAGACTGCGGTCAAGATGAGCAGCGCTCGAGACTTGGTGGAGGAGTTCGTGGCCTGTTGCACTTGGCCCATTCGGAAAGGGTGGAGCCCGCTGAGAATGAAGAACAAGCGGATTTCCAAACTGAACCTTAACTACCAGGTGCCGTCTTTTGGAGTGAAGAAACCCGAGAAGTTATCGGACAAGGACTTTGTTCGCTATGTTGAGCTGACTGCCGCAGTTATTTGCGGACCTTATACTGTGTTGGAGAAACAAGAGTGCGAGACCATGCTAATTTTCCCTCAGCGTGTGAATCGCGTTTTTGATGAGATGCAAGTGAAGTACGGTCGCCGTGCAGTGATGACCGTTAAGAAAGGGCGGCGAAAGAAAGGCGAGCTTGTGATTGGAGCAACATTCGTTGAGAGACGCGGCTGGGAAGCAGCCTCCGCCCATCTCTATTTACCCGACGCGCCAGCCCCAACAGCTGGGGTCGGCTCTTCAGCCGCGGCTGCTGCCAAGGTATCTGCGGCAGCCCCAAAAACGGCAGCTGGTTCCTCATCTAAGGGTGCCGCTAAGAAATCTGCGGCGTCCGGCAAGGCTGCGGGAAAGTAAAGGCATCTGCTGGGACTTCGAGGGCTGCTGAGAAAGCTAAACGCCAAACTCTGCGGAAGATGCCTGCCTCTCGAGCTGCTGTTGTGCAGCAGGCCAGTGCCGCTATAAAACGGCGACGGGAAGACATAGAGCCGGTCATTGCTGCTGAGCAGATGGAGACTGGTTCCAGCGCGGCAGGTGCCGCTGATTTTGCTGAAGAGGTGTCAGTTCGGGAAGAGTGCAAACGACGCCGGAAATTACTAGCTTCAGCAGCTGGCGATTCTGACGATGAATTTCTAGACGACGAGCCTGAACATGACTCGGGGAATGCACGGGAGCAACCTTCGCCACTACATGAAGCTGAAGTTGAAAGTACTGCTGCTCCCACTGGTGGATTTAACTTGCCACGGAGCCCCGTTGAGACTGCGACGCCGATGAGGCGGAAACCGCTCTTGCCGGCTTTATCAGATGATGAAGAACTTGAGTTGCTGGACGACCCCGCGGATTCGCGTGCCGAACTTGGCCATGAGCTTGATGCTGCATTTGCTGGGATGAGTGGCTCCGATGAAGGTGCCGACTATTCCCTAAGGGGGACAAAATCTGCGGCAGCTTCCTCTCCCTTGACTAGAATCGATGATAATATTTCTTCTTCATCGGCTAACGGGAGTGCGTCTAGCAGTTCTTCTGAGACTAGCTCCTCTGACGCAGGTGAAAAATCTCCTGGTGCGGGAAAGCAAGAGGGAGATGCCGACATTCCGCCTTTGGCCGCTTTTGTCGAGATGACGAAGGCGGTGGATCCTCAAGGTTTTTTGACCTCGCCGCTGTTTTTCGTTTATTTGACACTTGACAGTCGATCTGACTTTGTTTAATTTGCAGAGCTTTACGACTTCTTGACCAGGGCCGATAATGCTTCGGTCGCCGAGGTGCTGGATAAAAATGCGACGATGGTAATTTCTGCTTTTACACCTGTCGCTTTTTACTGAGACTTTCTATAGGTGTGATGCTGACGCGTGAATTTGCTGCTCTTGAGCAGACTCTTGCGGCGGCGCGCGCTCTGAGTCGTCGCTTTTATGGGTCCGAAGCCGCTTCTTCATCAGGCGACGTACTTGAACTGCAACGTGCGCTGAGGGACGAACGCGCGTCTTTCGACGCTGTTAAGGCTGATCTCACTGATCAGATTAAAAAGAAAGACGAGGCGTTGGCAGTGCTCCAGGATGTTATTCAGAGCAACGATGATGAGATTGCCCGCTTGAAGCAAGAACTGAAAAATGCGGGTGGGAAGCTTACTGCGGCGGAGGCGACTGCCAAGAGTGCCAAGGAAACCGCTCGCAAATTTGCTCGCAGTTTTTCCAGCGGCGCTAATAGTGCACACGCTTCTTTCGGAGCTGCCCTAGCTACAATTGGCGGTGAGCCTAATCCTCTTCCTGCCACGTCAGGTTCGCTGACACCGGAAGTGTATTTCAATTTCCTGAAAGGGGAGTTTGGCGACCTTCCTGAGGCCTTTGAGCGGTTTGGTCAATTTGCGGCTCGCACGGCGTGCTCTGCGCTTCTGGACCTACTTGAGAAGCTGGAGTGCAAGCACTTCAGTGCTTTGGCGCGCACTACCTACCCAGATTCTAATTTTGATGAAGCCAACGCGGCAAGCGAAAGCAAAAGCGTTCGTTTGGTTGTGAAACGCTTCGCAAAAAGGTATTGGGGGGCGCACGGAATGGAAGCTTGCCGCCGATATGCGAAGAGCAAGCTCGAGGAGGTAAAGCATGCTTTTGTTTCATCGGTGACTTTGTCTTGTGAAATATGATTTGCTAAACTTTTGTTTGCTTTAGATGAAGGCGGCGGCTGACGCCGAAACTGCGGCGGAGAGCTCAAAGAAGCGAGCGGCTACTCCTGCAAGTGAGACGCCGCCGACGAAGGTTGCCCGCGTCGAAGTTGTTGCGGGAGCTGAAAAGGCTGCCGCTAAATCTAGTGAGCCTGCCGCGATTGAAGCTCCTGCACCCGCCACGGCTACTGCGGCTGCTGCGTCTTCTGCGGCGGCCGAACCGGAAAGCACGACGGGTGCCGCCGTTCCTGGTGCTGCCACTGCCACTGCTTCTGCTACTGCTCCGACAATTGAAGAGGTTTAGACTCTTAGGCGTGAGAGAGTGTTTAAAACTTGGTCTGTAATAATATACGTTCTGGTACGCTTTGTGCGCAGGATTGTTTTCGCGGCGCGCTGAACATTGCGCCTTTGAAGTATGAGCGTGATGGCTTACGCGTTTCTGGCGAAGCGCACTTGTGTTATGTTTCGCGATATCCGCGTGATGATTTCGGGCGTTTCTGGAGGGAAATGATGGCTCAGTACTTTCAAGGGCGGGAGTGCTTAACTCGATGTTTTCACCGCCGGCATTCTTCTTCCGTAGCGGTGGTGAAAACCGAAAGCGTTGAAGACATTAGTTTTGATCCTTATTTGGATCGTTTTAGGTGTGTGTACGATAGAGCAGGCCCTGAAAGCGGTCCCGGATTTGTAGTAGAAGTTGACTTTGATTTGTAGCTGGGGTGTCGGCTTTTTGACGAAATACGCCCGAATAATAAGGCATTTTTTTTTTTTGATTCGCGGAAGATATTTCAGCGATAACTCTTGTCAATTTTTACAAGTTGAATGCTCTTCCACTTTTTTGTTTGATGGAAAGCGTTTGCCGTTACTCGGTCGTCGGATTTAAACGAACGTGACCCCCCCCTGGCGATCGAGCGCCGCAAAATAAACAAAAAGCGAAGATGCTTTTAACGGCAACCAAGGACCCATAACGTCAAACGACGTCTTCTAAGCCAAATTAACGGCAACCACGAAACATCTGACGGGCGCAAGAGCCAACAAACAACAGAGGCACCTGATGCGCGCTCCGCAATTTGTCAAAAAAGAACGCGACACGATCTGTGGCCTTCCGCCATTTGCGTAAATACACGTCGTATAAACCGTGCGTCGCAGCTTTGACGCGCCCCTCCGTCCCTCGATCGCCAGGGGGGGTGACGTTCGTTTAAATCCGACGACCGAGTAACGGCAAACGCTTTCCATCAAACAAAAAAAGTGGAAGAGCATTCAATTTGTAAAAATTGACAAGAGTTATCGCTGAAATATCTTCCGCGAATCAAAAAACATGCCGTATTATTCGGGCGTATTTCGTCAAAAAGCCGACACCCCTGCTACAAATCAAAGTCAACTTCTACTACAAATCCGGGACCGCTTTCAGGGCCTGCTCTATCGTACACACACCTAAAACGATCCAAATAAGGATCAAAACTAATGTCTTCAACGCTTTCGGTTTTCACGACCGCTACGGAAGAAGAATGTCGGCGGTGAAAACATCGAGTTAAGCACTCCCGCCCTTGAAAGTACTGAGCCATCATTTCCCTCCAGAAATGCCCGAAAGTATCACGCGGGTATCGCGAAACATAGCACAAATGTGCTTCGCCAGAAACGCGTAAGCCGTGATGTTCATACTTCAAAGGCGCAATGTTCAACGCGCCGCGAAAACAATCCTGCGCACAAAGCGTACCAGAACGTATATTATTACAGACCAAGTTTGAAACACTCCCTCACGCCTAAGAGTCTAAACCTCTTCAATTGGCGGCGCAGCAGCAGCAGCGGCAGTGGCAACATCAGGAGCGGCGGTGCCCGTCGCATTTCCCGGTTCGGCCGCCGCAGAAGGCGAAGCAGTCCCGGCAGCCGAGGAAGGTGCAGGAGCTTCAATCGCGGCAGGTGCATCAGCTTTCGCGGCAGTTCTCTCAGTTCCCGCAACACCTTTGACGCGGGCAACCTTCGCCGGCGGCGTCTCACTGGCAGGAGTAGCCGCTCGCTTCTTTGACGCCTCCGCCGCAGTTTCGGCGCCAGCCGCCGCCTTTATCTAAAAACAAAAGTTTAGTAAAGCATTCCTCACAAAGTCCCCGATGAAACAAAAATACGCTTTACCTCCTCAAGCTTGCTCTTCGCATATTGGCGGCAGGCCTCTAGCCCATGCGCCCCCCAATACCTTTTCGCGAAGCGCTTTGCAGTCAAACGAACGCTTTTGCTTTCGCTTGCCGCGTTGGCTTCATCAAAATTAGAGTCTGGGTAGGTAGTGCGTGCCAAAGCACTGAAGTGTTTGCACTCCAGCTTTTCAAGCAGGTCCAAAAGTGCAGAGCACGCCGTGCGAGCCGCAAATTGACTGAACCGCTCAAAGGCCTCAGGAAGGTCGCCAAACTCCCCTTTCAGGAAATTGAAATACGTTTCCGGTGTCAGCGAACCTTGTGTGGCCGGAAGAGGATTAGGCTCACCGCCAATTGTAGCCAGGGCAGCTCCGAAAGAAGCATGTGCACTACTAGCGCCGCTGGAAAAACTGCGAGCAAATTTGCGAGCGGCTTCCTTGGCACTCTTGGCAGTCGCCTCCGCCGCAGTAAGCTTCTCCCCCGCATTTTTCAGTTCTTGCTTCAAGCGGGCAATCTCATCATCGTTGCTCTGAATAACATCATGCAGCACTCCCAACGCCTCGTCTTTCTTTTTAATCTGATCAGTGAGATCAGCCTTAACAGCGTCGAAAGACGCGCGTTCGTCCCTCAGCGCACGCTGCAGTTCAAGTACGTCGCCTGATGAAGAAGCGGCTTCGGACCCATAAAAGCGACGACTCAGAGCGCGCGCCGCCGCAAGAGTCTGCTCAAGAGCAACAAATTCGCGCGTTAGCATCACACCTATAGAAAGTCACAGTAAAAAGCGACAGGTGTAAAAGCAGAAATTACCATCGTCGCATTTTTATCCAGCACCTCGGCGACCGAAGCATTATCGGCCCTGGTCAAGAAGTCGTAAAGCTCTGCAAATTAAACAAAGTCAGATCGACTGTCAAGTATCAAATAAACGAGAAACAGCGACGAGGTCGAAAAACCTTGAGGATCCACCGCCTTCGTCATCTCGACAAAAGCGGCCAACGGCGGAATGTCGGCATCGCCCTCTTGCTTCCCCGCACCAGGAGATTTTTCACCTGCGTCAGAGGAGCTAGTCTCAGAAGAACTGCTAGACGCACTCCCGTTAACCGATGAACTAGAAATATTATCATCGATTCTAGTCAAGGGAGAGGAAGCTGCCGCAGATTTTGCCCTCCTTAGGGAATAGTCGGCACCTTCATCGGAGCCACTCATCCCAGCAAATGCAGCATCAAGCTCATGGCCAAGTTCGGCACGCGAATCCACGGGGTCGTCCAGCAACTCAAGTTCTTCATCATCTGATAAAGCCGGCAAGAGCGGTTTCCGCCTCATCGGCGCCGCAGTCTCAACGGGGCTCCGTGGCAAGTTAAATCCGCCAGTGGGAGCAGCAGTACTTTCAACTTCAGCTTCATGTAGTGGCGAAGGTTGCTCCCGTGCATTCCCCGAGTCATGTTCAGGCTCGTCGTCTAGAAATTCATCGTCAGAATCGCCAGCAGCTGAAGCTAGTAATTTCCGGCGTCGTTTGCACTCCTCCCGAACTGACACCTCTTCAGCAAAGTCAGCGGCACCTGCCGCGCTGGAACCAGTCTCCATCTGCTCAGCAGCAATGACCGGCTCTGTGTCTTCCCGTCGCCGTTTTATAGCGGCACTGGCCTGCTGCACAACAGCAGCTCGAGAGGCAGGCATCTTCCGCAGAGTTTGGCGTTTAGCTTTCTCAGCAGCCCTCGAAGTCCCAGCAGATGCCTTTACTTTCCCGGCAGCCTTGCCGGACGCCGCAGATTTCTTAGCGGCACCTTTAGATGAGGAACCAGCCGCCGTTTTTGGGGCTGCCGCAGATACCTTGGCAGCAGCCGCGGCTGAAGAGCCGACCCCAGCTGTTGGGGCTGGCGCGTCGGGTAAATAGAGATGGGCGGAGGCTGCTTCCCAGCCGCGCCTCTCAACGAATGTTGCTCCAATCACAAGCTCGCCTTTCTTTCGCCGCCCTTTCTTAACGGTCATCACTGCACGGCGACCGTACTTCACTTGCATCTCATCAAAAATGCGATTCACACGCTGAGGGAAAATTAGCATGGTCTCGCACTCTTGCTTCTCCAACACAGTATAAGGTCCGCAAATAACTGCGGCAGTCAGCTCAACATAGCGAACAAAGTCCTTGTCCGATAACTTCTCGGGTTTCTTCACTCCAAAAGACGGCACCTGGTAGTTAAGGTTCAGTTTGGAAATCCGCTTGTTCTTCATTCTCAGCGGGCTCCACCCTTTCCGAATGGGCCAAGTGCAACAGGCCACGAACTCCTCCACCAAATCTCGAGCGCTGCTCATCTTGACCGCAGTCTCAAAGGCGTTGCAGCACTTTTTAAAACCCTCTGACTCCACAAATTCCGGCGACAGCACCGGCCGTAGGGCGCAAGAACGACTAAACAGAGGAAAGTACGAGCTACCATCGTCTTTTGTCTCCTCGGGAACCTCGGCATAAAACCAATGGTTCCGCCAATCCTCTGGCCATTTATTCCGGCGACCGCCAACAAGCTCAACTTTTTCATACTTTGATTTCTTCACAAAAGTGCGAGGCTGAAAACTGCAACATCCATACTGGGGGTAATACTTCACCTCATCGAAACTCACGGGTTTCACATCGTGCTTCAGATCATAATAGCGGCAGAAGGCGTCAGAATGAAGAGCCGAACCATAACTGCGAACAGCCCATATAAATTTCGACACCGTCGCGACGGCGTTGGGAGTCAAGTGATGCAGATCTAGCCCATATCTTTCCAGTACACGGCTAGAAAACCAAACGACGGCAGCCTAAGGCCAGCTTCATAGAAGTCACGGTAAACTATAGCTTCATTGTTCTCGGGCCGTGGAATTTGCTCTCCGCCTGGAGCACGAGCCTTTCCGGACTCAAAATACCCCAAAGCAACAAACCTCTCGATATCTGCGGGAGTAACTTTCGACGGCCCAAACCGAAAAGTTGGCTCGATGCCGCTTTTCTCCCAGGAGTCTTCCCCTACCAGCTCACTAGGAGAGGCCGGCACACCAGAAAGATCCTCGCCTTCGTCGTCGGTATCAGCAGAGGTTTCCTTTTCGCTAGAGCCAGTATCTATCGCGCCTCTCGCTCTTCTGGCTGCAGACCCAGCAAGAGCATACTCACAATATGCAGGAAAATAACACGACTACCCCAAACCCTTACCTAAAAAGGCGGCAGATTTAGTACCTCCGCGGGCGCCCGAAGTTCCAGCTGCTTTGGAGGCAGCTGCCGCCAAAACCTCCAGATCTGCGGCGGGGTTGGCCTTCTCCTGGGAGCCCTTGGGAGTCGCGGCAGCGTCAGAGTCAACCTCAACAGGTTTGCTAGCCCCGCCAAGGTCGGCGTCTCCCTCAACATTAGCGGCGGGCGAGTCGGCGAGGAACTCCTCGTCAGATTCAACAAGATGAGCGGTCTCCTTAACGCGAGCCATCTAGAATGCAAACTATGATATTACAATCAATCACAAACACAGATTCATAGCTAAAGGCACATAGACGAACTCACCTTTCAGCAGAGAAAGCCCGACGAACCGAATCAGCGACAACAAAAAACTTGCTGCGGATCAACAAAAAGTCCGGAACGCAACAATAGCGACGCAAAGTTTTCAACAGAAAACGCGGCAGCAATTCTATGCAATCAACGAAAGCACGGGGCTCTCCGGCGCCCCTTCCACCCGTATTTATAGGCCTCGCCGCCGCATTTACGGCGTCGCCTCGAATCTCGTAAAAAACAATAAAAGTGTCGCCTCGATTTTCGGGAAACCTCGGAAGGGGGGTGACGTGGGGGTGACGTTCGTAAAATTCCTATCCTGTGTCGCGGTTTCTGCCCGCCGAAGTTGGACCTCAACCGCGAGGGGCTACTGTTGGGGATCGGTGTTTACGATAATAACGACACCCCCTTTCTGCCTTTGGTTTTTTGGCTGCAGGTAACCTAGCTGCCGACATTAACGGCTTCGCCGACGAATTGGCGGCAACCCTGGGTGCCGCCGTTATGCGTCGCCGACATTGTTCAACAAGACCCGACCGCTGGCGATGAATTGGCGGCGACTAGGAATGGCGTCCTCAAATGGCGGCAGTCCCTGAAGGAGATGAAGCTCGGCACGACAACGTCCAAGGATCGGGCTGGCGAATGACGTCACCTAGTTAGGGTTTCCGTCGCTATATGGAAATGTCGTTTGTACCCTTTTGACAATGTTGTACAGAATATTCCGCGAATATAGTGGGTGGCCAAGGGTAATTTGGTCATGTCAAAATGACCCTTGGCCTCCCCTATAAATACCCGCCCCCGGGCTCCGTAGAACGGGACGGAAGAGGAGAGATCACACCCCTGTAATGAAATGCTGTTCCGTTGTCTCTTGAGTGTCTCTTGATTGTTTGTGTCGGGATTCTTTGTTGCGATAATGAAGAATTCCCAACACTTCTCTTCTTCACCCTGCTGCCAAGACTACACCGACGAGAATAGAGACCTCTTGTCAGCAGACCAACTGACCAAGCTGGATGAAGCCATATGGGACACAATGGAAGAGATCAAGTTCTCTTCTTATTCGTGGGGTACTCATAGCTCACCCCACATTCACAAAGGCACTCTCTCCGTAATCAACTGTATCAACGTGCTGTGGGCTAATTACAGGTCAGTGAATCGCATTCTAGACGATGCGTTTCTCCGTGGTGAGTTCGTGCCTGAGAATGAAAATGTGAGTCACCTGACAAACCTGACCATACAGATGGTCCCTTCCCTAGAAGAATTGCATACCACAAACTCGCAGTCCTTCCCGGACCAGAGCCTCAAGTTTCTATTCTTGATCAACAATTTTCACTTTATACTGCAGCAGCTTCGCACAAATTGCCATTTGGGTTCCCTCTCACGCATGCCAGAGCTCGCTGGCAAAATCGATGGCTATGTGAATAGCTATATCCAAGTGTCTTGGGCACCGGTGTCGGAATGCTTGCGCAATCCGACACCGCATTGCTTCACGAGACGCTCACCACTGCCAAGGTTCGAGTCAAAATTTCAGCAAACCTACACCGTTCAAAAGCTCTGGAAGGTCCCGGACCCTGAGATGAGGAAACGGCTGCGGAAAGCCGTCGTTGAAGAAGTCATCCCAATATTTACAGAATTCTTGAAGGATAACGGCAACATCACCCCAAGAGTCACTCCCCATGAGATGACAAAGTTGTTGAACGGGTTATTCGAAGGATGAACCAGTGCACCACAACCAAGAAGTTGCCATAGTTAGTCTTTCATTTCGGTCATGGAATAAAATGTCTTTCCTTCGAAAGGCTTCACTTCTGAAGCTTTATCTGAAGCAAAATATTTGGAGCAAAAGAAGTCTGTCTTCAATGTTGTAGAACAATTGTAGGATAGCTATCATTTGCTATCTGTATTTTTTTGTTGCATGCTCTGGTACCTACTGCAGTGTAAAGCATGAGTGTAATTAGCACTGACAGACGAACATTATGAATGTTCAACAAATGTCTGTTGCCGTCGATTAAATAAACATGAAAGGCACGAGCATCAGCACTTTCACTTAAGAAAAAAAAGTAACACCATCTACATGTGCAGGAGATCATCTCTGCTACAATGCCTGTTTGATGCAGCACTAAAAAGCGTTACTGCACAAGCAGTAGGAAGTCTCAAGCGACGTCCATATTATCCTTCTTCGAAATGTTTTATGACTGAAGTAGACTGGACTCGGCAGCGTGCAGCAAGTCAGCAACAACTTAAGAAGAGCATGTAGATGATAACCAAACCTTTCATATGCGCTAGGTCATTGGTGCTATAACAGCAAGCAGTAGCAGTTCACTTGCTCAATGTAGTAGATTCTTTTTACAATCAAGGAATTATACAAGTGTCCAAAAACATCTTTGGCTACATCAATGTGATTCCTACAAGTTGGGTTCTTCATTCCCCTTGGATTTACTAATGCAAATAGCGCACGAAGAGCGAGCTGTGCCGCACACCTTCTTTGCCTCAAGCAACACACAACTCCGCTTGACCATCGATGAACAAGCTCATAAACTCCTCCCCATCTACGGTCTCCTTCTCGATCAGAAGCTGGGCGAGCTTGTGCAGAATGTCGACGTGTGTGGTGATGATCTGTGTTGCTCTAGAGTATGCCCTCTCCACAAGCTCCCTCACCTCGGCATCCACTACATCTGCGGTCGCCATAGAGTAGTCCTTCTGGCTTGACATCTGTGACAATACAATGTGTAAATTTTAATTTGTCCAATACAATCACAAGCCTGCTGGGTAGCAGCAAAGAAATTTCGGACAGACAAAAGCTAATGCAGCTTCCTTAATAGGCAGGGAGCCATAGTCTAGTGACAGCCACACAAATAGATAAAATGCCTATTCACACCGTTGCTCTCACACAGAACGCTGATGATGAAAGAATTTGCAGTATAGGAGTGGCGTGCTATGCGAACACATTAGAAAGACAAGAAACAAAGATGCAGCAGGGGTCATGAAGGTACGCAGGTAATACTGAACATAGGACTTTCATAGAAGCTGGTAGAAGATTCAGGGCACCTAGCAAATGAGGACAAGAAATGTTTGGCAGATGTGTTGCAAGTGGTGAAGTTTGCTGTCCCAAGAAAGAGTTTCCTCCAGGGCCCCCAATCGCAACTTGCCCAATCTTCTTACTGAATCCAAATCGTTCAACCATTTATCTTGCGACGCGTGACACCTGCATAGAATCGTTGTAAGCTCCTGTTGTCACATTTTCTTGGCCAAATATCACCTCTTCTGCAACCCTGCAACCATGATAGCTCATATAACTCAGCTCTCTGCGCAACAACAGCAGTTGATGGATGCAGAAATGAACAAACTTTTCATGAATACCGCACCTGCCACCAAAGGCTACAGCCATGGTTCTCAAGATAACTCCTGCTGTACAATCCAGACTCGAGCATCTCTTCACTTGGAGCAAAGAATGTGAGCCCACCAGCTTGACCACGAGGAATTATGGAAATCTTAGCAACCGGATCATATTCAGGCATGAAGGCACCGACGAGGGCACTCGAACATCACATGATCACCCTGCTTTGACAACCACCTGTCCACCACACTATACACCGGTACAGAATTTTGGAATTTCGAGCATACGAATTTCAAAAGAAATTTCCAAGTACACACCAGGAACTGAACATGTTACTATTCATGTGAGTTCACAGTGTTGCTCGTGAGTCGTCAGCTAATAGCAAGGTGATTGTGAGCAAAAAGGGCATCATTTAGATAGATGAGTGGAAAACAAATCGTAGCAATTGGGAAATCAGCACAGCGAGTATCACATGACAACTGGCTCACCTCCCACTCGAGTCCCGACCAAACCCGGCCGGCGCGCAGAAGTGCGGCCGCCTCCAGCGCTCTCATGTCACCGCAGGGACCACCAGCCGTGACCGCCAGCCGAACCCCTGCGACCTCGCCGCGACTGCCGCCCCCGAAATCGGCGCCTCTGCCACCACCTTCGACCCCCATTCCCGTGCGGCGGTTGATGAGGTCCACGCGCCGCGCACCTGTCGTACCTGACACAGTCGATACGACAGCGGAGGCGGAACATGGAAATGCGCCTTCACCGGCGGGAGCAGATGAGGTGTGACCAAGTCAATTGAGCGGGAGAATTTGGCGTGCGTATGGCGTGCGTACAATTGGCGTGTGGGCCATAGTTGTCAGTGTGTGAGCCGGCATCCATATAAGGCTCTGCCGTGTAACAGAGGAAGGCATCGTTGATATGAATGAAAACTAATTCCTCCCCAAACTCTGTCTTCCTTCTCAAGCTTCCCCAAATTTCTTCTCAATCTACCCCGCTACCCTGTTACCTCTATCTCAATCTGGTTCGGGTGCTTACACTGGTATCAGATTCACTCGATTCTGGTGATTCCGCTGCGTAATCTCGGCCTTGATCGGTAGAATTCCCGGGGAAGGTTGTAATCGCTTGGCGATTACTGTAAATCCGTTACTTAGGGTTCGATCGGCTTGGAGCAGAGGTCACCACGGCGCCGAAGAAGCCAGGCCTGCAAGTCCGCCAAGTGATTGCTGCCATGGACGAGCAGGAGAAGCTGAAAGCGGAGAAGCGCTCTGAGTTCGAGTCGAAGCTGTGGGCGCGTCTCTATTCGATCGACACCAAGCAGGAAGCTCTGGCTTCGGTACAAGTCAAAATCGAAGAGATCAACGGGAGGCTTGCAGCTCATGTGAGTCATCTGGAGCAGCTGCAGACGAAGGTGGATCTGTCAATGCTCTCCATCAGTAAAGTTCAGGAAGATCAGGTGGCTGCGGCACGCATGTTGAAGTCCTCACCGAAGCCAACGATTCAGGAGCAGTCCAGTGTGATGGGGCCGCATCCGCTCTCCCACTCGGGCGCGCCTTCATCCATGACTCCTCTGCCACAGCAGTACCCTAAGGTCCAGCCTCCTCTTACCACTCCCTCTCCTACTCACGCTTTTGGTTCTGCATCTCATGACATTGGTGGAGCTGGTAGTAGTGGGTCTCGTGCTTGGATGCCTAAGATGGAGTTTCCAAAATTTGATGGCACGGATGTGCGTGTGTGGCTGGATAAGTGCGAGTCATTCTTTGAGATTTATCAAATTCCTGATGGTTTTAAAGTTTCTGCTGCATCCATGAATATGATTGATCTGGCCGCTCATTGGTATCAATCTTATAAGTTTGATCACCTATGCATCTCGTGGTCTCAATTGAAAGCTGCCATGATTGATGAATTTGAGATTGAATCACATAGAACTAAATGTATGGATCTGCTCTGTTTAAAACAAACGGGGTCAGTTGCTGAGTATAAAAAGGAATTTGACCAGCTAGTTTACAACATCAAGCTGTATGATCATTCTGTCAGTGATACAATGATGATTGCTCAGTTTGTGTTGGGGCTTAAAGATGAGTTGCGCTCAGCAGTTGAATCTCAAGTTCCTGAGTCTATTGCTCGAGCTGCATTTCTAGCTTCTCTGCAGGAAGCTCTGCTGGAACGTCAGAAGAAGCATCCAGTAAAAACTTCTGGTTACAAAGTTCAGCATGAGGTCAAGCCTAGAGAGGTTAAAACTACTGCTCAGTCTGGTGAGCTGTGGAAGGCTAAGCAGTTGAAAGAGTACAGAAGAGCAAATGGGCTGTGTTTCAAGTGTGGAGAAAAATATATTCCAGGACACAAATGCAATCTGTCTGCTGATGGTCAGTTACATGCTTTGGGTCCTGATGGTGGTGATGGTGGTATGATTCTGTCAGATGAAATTCTGGACATGTTAGAGCTCAATGAGTTGCATAGCATGGACCATGATGCTTACCTCTCCCTGAATGCCATCTCTGGTACTGATCAACCAAAATGTATCAGGTTGAGAGCTCTTGTCAATAATCAAGTCTTTCTGATCTTGGTGGATTCTGGCAGCAGTCACACTTTTGTCAACTCTCACATGCTAGACAAGATTAAAGCTGTTCAGTCCCCTATTTCTCCTCTGAGAGTCAAGGTAGCCAACGGCCAAATCATTTCTTGCAACACTGAGATACAGGATTTGTCTTGGTGGATTGATGGTCAAACCTTCACTTGTAATGCCAAAGTGCTTCCATTGGGTGGTTATGACATGATCTTAGGGATTGACTGGCTTGAACAGTTCAGTCCTATGAATTGTAATTGGCAAGAGAAATGGCTTGAATTTTTGTACAATGGCCAACTTGTCAGGCTACAAGGAGTGGTGTCATCTTCTCAGCCTGAGTTGCTGGAGGTTCAGGTGGAGCAGTTACACAAGTGGTTTGCAGGAAATGAAATCTGGGCTACTGTGGTGTTGACTCCTTCTAGCCCTGCTGCAGGTGCTGATATTGAACCCCACCCCCCCAGATATTCAGAAAGTGCTGGACAAATATGAATTGCTGTTTCAGGAACCTACCACCTTACCACCCAGCAGAGCTTATGATCATGCTATTTCTCTGTTGCCCAACTCAGCTCCTGTTAACTGCAAACCATACAGATACACTCCTCAACAGAAAGATGAGATTGAAAGACAAGTATCTGCATTGTTGAAGGCTGGACTGATCACCATTAGTCTGAGTCCTTTTGCTTCACCAATTCTTCTAGTCAAAAAGAAGGATGGGACTTGGAGGTTTTGTGTGGACTTCAGGAAACTCAATGAGATCACAGTGAAAAACAAGTTTCCTATGCCTCTTGCTGATGAGATATTTGATGAGATAGCTGATGCTAAATATTTTGCTAAACTGGACTTAAGGTCTGGATTTCATCAGATAAGGATGTGTGAAGCTGATGAAAGTAAAACTGCTTTTAAAACTCATCATGGCCATTTCCAATTCAAGGTGATGCCCTTTGGTCTGACTAACGCACCAGCCACGTTTCAGTGTCTCATGAATAACATCTTTGCTAAATACCTACGCAAATTTGTAATGGTATTCATGGATGACATATTGGTTTATAGCAGAACCCTAGAGGAGCACATCCATCACCTTGAGTTGGTGTTCCAAACTTTGCAGCAACATCAGTTATATGTGAAGTTGAGCAAATGCTCTTTTGCCCAGAGAAGACTGGAATATTTGGGACATATTGTCACTGACCAAGGCATTTGTACAGATCCTGAAAAGACTAAAGCTATGGAGAGATGGCCCACTCCAACTTCATTTACTGAGCTTAGAGGCTTCTTGGGATTAACTGGCTACTACAGGAAATTTGTGCAACATTATGGTCTCATTGCAAAACCATTGTCTGATCTCTTGAAGAAGAAGCAATTTGAGTGGACTCCTCATGCTCAGAAGGCCTTCACTCAACTGAAAATTGCAATGTCTTCTACTCCAGTGCTGGCTGCCCCTAATTTTCAGAAACACTTTGTTCTGGAGACTGATGCCTGTGATACTGGTATTGGAGCAGTCCTATCTCAGGACGGTCAACCTATTGCATATCTGAGTAAAGCGTTAAGTGCCAAGAATCTCAAGTTGTCTACATATGAAAAGGAGTTCTTAGCTATTATTATGGCTGTTGATAAATGGAGGCCTTATCTCTTAAGAGGACCATTTACTATCAAAACTGATCATAAGAGTTTGTGTCACCTAAGTGATCAACAGCTAGTTACTGAATGGCAACAGAAAGCTATGACAAAGTTGATAGGCCTGCAATATACCTTCCAATACAAAAAAGGGACTGAGAATAAAGCTGCTGATGCTCTCTCTAGAGTAGGTCATTTGCTGGCTGTTTCAACTAATCAGCCTGTGTGGATACAGGAAGTGTTGAACTCTTATCAGCATGATGACAAGGCTATTGAATTGCTTGCTCAGTTAGCTTTACACTCACCTAATGATCAAGGTTTCTCTTTAGATGCTGGTCTCATCAGGAAGAATGGCAGAGTTTGGGTTGGGGCAAATTCTGCTCTGCAGACCAAGATTATTGATGCTCTCCATAATTCTGGTATTGGTGGACATTCTGGCACTCAAGCCACATATCAGAGGATAAAGAAATTATTCTGCTGGACAGGATTGAAAACTGCTGTGGATAATTTTGTCAAGCAGTGTATTACTTGTCAACAAGCTAAACATGAACATTGCAAGACACCAGGTTTGTTACAACCTTTGCCTGTTCCTGATTCTTCTTGGCAAGATATCTCTATGGATTTTATTGAGGGACTGCCTAAGTCAGAAGGATATAATGTGATTCTGGTGGTTGTTGATAGATTCACCAAGTATGCACATTTTATTCCTTTATCTCATCCTTTTACTGCTCCTCAAGTGGCAAAAGTATTCTTGAACAATGTGGTTAAGTTGCATGGGGTGCCTCAAACTATAGTCTCTGATAGGGACAAGATTTTCATGAGCACATTCTGGCAAGAGCTCTTCAGGTTGATGGTCATTAAACTGCAACACAGCTCAGCCTATCACTCTCAAACTGACGGTCAAACAGAGCGTGTGAATCAATGCTTGGAGATGTTCCTGAGGTGTGCAGTTCATGATTGTCCTACTAAATGGTACAGATGGCTAGCTCTTGCTGAGTTCTGGTATAACACCTCGTTCCATACCTCACTTGGGTGCTCACCTTTCAAAGCTCTTTATGGAGTAGATCATAATGCAGGCACAGTTCCAGTGTTGCACAATTCTGAGCAGAAAGAGGTAGTGGAATTACTCAAGGAAAGGGAATTGCACTCTGCATTCCTGAAAAATCAACTCAGTCGAGCACAAAACAAAATGAAGCTTCAGGCTGACCGGCATAGGTCAGCTAGGGAATTTCAGGTGGGTGACAAAGTTTTACTTAAACTCCAGCCATATGCTCAAACATCTGTGGTTAATAGAGCTTGTCCCAAGCTTGCCTTTAAGTACTTTGGCCCTTTTGAAGTACTGTCTCGCATTGGGAATGCTGCTTACAAGCTTGCTCTGCCTGAACACAGTAAGATCCATGATGTGTTCCATGTGTCTCAGCTCAAACCGTTTGTGGCTGATTACACTCCAGTTTTCTCTGAGTTACCTGTTCAAGCTGAAATGGATCAGTTAACTTTGCATCCGGAAGCAATTCTGCAGAGACGCTTGGTCAAGAAAGGTAATGCCGCTACGGTGCAGGTTCTGATCAAGTGGAATTCTCTTCCTGAATCAATGGCTACCTGGGAGGATTTCTACGCCATCAAGAAGAAGTTCCCTGACGCGCCAGCTTGGGAGCAAGCTGCGGCTCAAGAGGGAGGCATTGTCGTACCTGACACAGTCGATACGACAGCGGAGGCGGAACATGGAAATGCGCCTTCACCGGCGGGAGCAGATGAGGTGTGACCAAGTCAATTGAGCGGGAGAATTTGGCGTGCGTATGGCGTGCGTACAATTGGCGTGTGGGCCATAGTTGTCAGTGTGTGAGCCGGCATCCATATAAGGCTCTGCCGTGTAACAGAGGAAGGCATCGTTGATATGAATGAAAACTAATTCCTCCCCAAACTCTGTCTTCCTTCTCAAGCTTCCCCAAATTTCTTCTCAAACTACCCCGCTACCCTGTTACCTCTATCTCAATCTGGTTCGGGTGCTTACAGCACCGAGCCGCCGTGATCGGATGGGGAGGCGGCGACCGGCGAGTACGGACGGATGGCGGAGCAAAGCACGAAGGAGCCATGGGCCGGTAAATGGGCTGAGCTTAGCCGGAAATCTTAAATGGACACCCATGCTGGCTTTATTGGAGTTTCGTTGGTCCAGTCATTTGGTGTGTCACGGCCCAGTTATCTGAGACCGCCGCCGCCCGCCTTCTGGAAGGAAAGCTTCACCCGCACCACTACAGTACAACACAAGCTCTCCATGTCGGCATTTCCTTCTTGTTCCCGGGACAACGCTCGTTCACCATGCCATCGCGTACTTGTCGCGACACGTCCAGAGACTCACGTAACTAACGCGGGCACGCGCTATATATCTGTGCATTCCCCCGTGCAAAGGAAAAGATGGAGTCTCGTTCCTCCCTCAACATTCGAGTGAAATGAACGACCCTCCTCTCGCCTGGTCGAGATGGAGATGTAACCACATTCGCTGCCCCGCATTTATGACGCGTGATGTACGTGGATGCCATGGTTGGCAAGGAACTGGATCGATCTACAAGGTTTCCTATCCACGGGTGTGTGATCTGCCTTTTACATGTCCCTCCGAGCATGGCATCGCAGCTCGCTCGTCGAGTTCCTGGCCACGAATAAGAACCTATGCATGCACACGCGCTCCGGATCAACTAGCTGCCCGTTCTGGCAGATGGATCGCTTTCGTGGCCTTCAATGCAGGACAAGAACTCGTGGAGGGCAAGGCCTGCGCTAATTGCAAGAGCATCAACCAAGTACTACGACGGATCGATGCAATATGCCATGCCCAGCGAGAGAGCGAGACGGCCGAGTGTCCAATGCAGGATTCGTATCCCGTCAGTCTGCCGAAACTTCTCTGTAATTTCGCGTGCCAAGCATCTCGCCGCACGCACACATCATATTCTGAGAGGTGTCTTCCAGTTCATTCGGACCGCTAATTAATCTTCAGCCAATGGACAATGGACTGACGATGTGTGCAGTATCGTTTCCATATGCGCATCGCAGTCATTTACACGGATATCTAGTATATATATATATACTCCCACAGCTGTGATCAGTTCACTTGTACTAGCTAGCTTACAACCTGTACTTTCGTCCTGCTAAACCGCCGGCTTGCTAGAAGCCTAGAAGAGGCACGCACTGCCTAGTAGCATCACAATTTCACAATTCCCCAATTAGCATATACTACTTATTTTTAAATGCCTATCCGGCTGCATGTCTTCGTCAGTGCTGTAAGGCATGTCGTCGGTTCATCGGTGTTCGTCTACCGGTTCATCGCGTTCCACCTCGGCCCGCTCCTGATTTACCTGTCCTACTTCGTTACTGTCGATCTGCTCGGCTTCCTCGTCCTGATGCTGCTCAAGCCAAGCAACGCGACCTACAGCCCTCGCTACGTCGACATGTTCTTCATGTCGACGTCTGCGGTGACGGTCACCGGGCTAGCCACCGTCAGGATGGAGGACCTCTCCAGCTCGCAGATGGTGGTCCTCACGGTCCTCATGCTCCTGGGTAGCGAGATGTTCGTCTCCTTGCTCGGCCTCCTTCTCGAGATGTCGCGCAAGCAGCGAGAACATCAGCCGCGTGATTTGGACCATGATGACAGCAGGGTGAGGTCTGTCATCGTCTGCGACGACGATGAGGAGGCGAATCCGCCGCCATCGCCAAGTACGACGCCGTCCACGGATTGCGATGATCAGAAGAAGAAGAAGAGCTGTCTCAGATGGTTGGCACTTGTGGTCTCGGCCTACATGGCCGTGATCGTTGTCCTTGGCTCTGTGCTGGTGTTCGTGTACGTCGCCACTGTTCCGAGCGCGAACGATGTGCTGACGAGGAAGAGCATCAACGCCGCGCTCTTCTCGGCGTCGGTCACCGTGTCGTCCTTCACCAACGGAGGGTTGCTGCCAACCAACGAGAGCATGGCGGTGTTCTCGACGAACCAGGGTCTCCTCCTCCTGCTCGCCGGCCAGATCCTCGCCGGCGGCACGTTGTTCCCGGTGTTCCTCAGGCTGGCGCTCTGCGCCATGAGGGGACTAGCGAGACTGTTCTCCAGACCTGTGCATGATGAAGAGCTTAGGTTCATGGCGAATAATGCAACGGCAGCGGGTTTCACCCACCTGCTGCCGGGATTGCAGACGGCGTTCCTGGCGGCAACGGTGGTCGCCGTCGCAGCCGTGGCGGTGACGCTCTTCTGCTGCGTGAACTGGGACACCGCCGTGTTCGCGGGGCTCACCGCCGGCGAGAAGATCACCAACGCGCTGTTCATGGTGGTGAACGTGCGGCAGGCCGGGGAGAACTCCGTCGACTGCTCGCTCATCGCGCCCGCGGTGCTTGTGCTGTTCGTCGCCATGATGTCAGTCGCTCGCGCCCTGATCCGCTACTTCATCTGCAGGGTGATCGCAATTAACACTTAACCGGTGACGAATTTTGCAAACATTTCAGGTGCATGCCGGCCTCGGCGTCGTTCTTCGTTGTAGACGACGGCGGCGGTGGCGAAAGAAGCGACGTAGAGCAACCAGAAAGCAAGGATGGAGCTGCAAAGAAGAGGAGGCTGTCACTGAACCGCGTGTTGCAGTCCCCGCTGATCTACATCGCTGCAGCGGTAATGCTCGTCTGCGTCGCCGAGAGGCGATCACTCTCCGGCGACCCTCTCAACTTCTCAACGTTCAACATGATATTCGAGGTGATCAGGTGAGTTGCACGTCACACTGTGAACATCTCTTTTCTCCCTTCCATGCTAATTTTGACGATGGAATACTGAGAGATGTATACGTGTCGCAACATCAATTTTCTGCAGTGCTTACAGGAACGTGGGGCTGTCCACCGGTTACAGCTGCTCAAGGCTGCTACGGCCGGAGGAGGTGAACGTCTGTCATGACCAGCCGTACAGCTTCTCCGGGTGGTGGAGCGACCAGGGAAAGCTGGTCCTTGTTCTCGTCATGCTCTGCGGGAGGCTGAAAGGGTTCTGCAGGCAGCGGCGAAGGAGCTGATTAAATCCAACTCCATGACAATTTTCAGGTACCTTAAGTTGTTGTCGGCGAACCACCAAGCCACAAGCACTCGCAAATTGAAATACCCAGCTACATCCATTCGAAAATATATAGATAAAAAATCCACCTACATCTCACGGGACTTGTAGTCTGTTTTTGCATTTGTAATAAGTTTGTAGTCTGAGATGTAGGTGAGTTTTTGCATTTTCTTCCTCCTTTTGTTTTAACAAAAATAATGATGGTTCTTGACTGAACTTTGATAAGCTTGTTTGTTCGACTGATTTTTAATTTTTTACTGATGCTGGGCTAAACTCTGAACTGATTAAGGCCCAGCAAGATTTTATCCAACCAAAGCCCAACACGGCCTGACAGGCTCTTCCCAAGTCCGCCCGGGCCCACGAAAGGCACTACATAAACCGGCTCCGCCCGCTAGGGTTCCTCCTCACCAGCCTCCCAAACCCCAAAGCCTCCTCTCCCCTCCTCCGCCGCCGTCGCGCGCAGTCGACCAGCGAGCCGCAGCCATGGGCGTGTACACCTTCGTGTGCCGGAACAACGGCGGCGAGTGGACGGCCAAGCAGCACTCCGGCGAGATCGAGGCCTCCGCCGCCTCCACCTACGATCTGCAGCGCCAGCTCGTCGCCGCTGCTTCCGCGGCCGACTCCGCCTCCGGCGTCCAGTCATCCTTCTCCATGGTCTCCCCCAACTCCGCTGTCTTCCAGGTCTGGTCATCCACCAACGCTCCCCCTAACCCCCCCTGATTCAACGTGTAGTTGCGATGTATCCAGTAATGAAGGATCTACTTCAATCGCCGTGTCGATCGGTTTCTAAAGAACGGTGGATGTCGATAGCTTTTATACGAAGTACAATGATATGTTGTCGCCTTCAGTGTTAAAGTCTTCCCTCTGATAATTTGTTTGATTATTGATGTTATGCGTTGGCCGTTGCCTCGCTTATTCCGTGAAGCATTATAATTCTGTTTAGCTTTCTAGATTGTTGGCAGAATTGCTTGGACAGCTCACATGCAAACGCAATTAGTTGTTGATGTGCTTGATCTCCTGGTGTCAACCAGGATCGTGTCCTGTCCTGAATAGCTGCGTAGCCTGTATGTTCATAGATATTTTATCATTGCTTGGCGAGTCTGGTGAGTATTAACAAAATTAATTGGTTTACATGTAACGAATGCTATAATGCTGTGCCTGCATCTTGTCACTGTTGCTAGCAATTTTTCCACTGAATTTGTTGTTTGTCCTAACATAGTGTTCTGAATTGTTTAAATGTTTAAAGTGACTTTCAACATGCTAATAACATTCATAGTTTGAGATAGCATGACTTGTCAATGTTATTCACTTGATTGCTATCTTGAGTTTGATACTACTAGTTCCATTGTGTGTGAATCCTGATGTTGGGTTATTGTATCCCTTGCAGGTTGTTGTTGGTGCTGTTGGTGGCGGTGCAATGATCAGTGGAGGCGCTACTGCTGGTGGCGGTGCTGCATCAGGTGGTGCTGCGGCTGAGGCCCCCAAGGAGGAGGAGAAGAAAGAGGAGAAGGAAGAGAGCGATGACGACATGGGATTCTCCCTGTTTGATTAGATCATATTTTGTACTATTAAGTGGTGGTATGGTCCTAATGTGATAGTTTTGCTGTCCTGTCTGCACGAGCCAGAGGCTTATGAACCTGCCGAAGTTTGTTAAGAAAACTCGTGTTCTGCATTGTTACCTGTGATGATCCATATGTTTCCAGGATTTGGTTATAATGTTTAGAATCGTGCAGTCTTTTCTTGTGAGTTATTCAGTTTGACAATTTAATGGATCATTGTCAGCTTGACTTGCTTGCTAGATAGAGTCGAAATATTGCGACATTTGCTGCTCACGGTAACCATTTTGTCCCTAAATGATTTTGTTCTACAGAGTTTTGACGTTGAAATTGGCACATGTATTTTAGATTTTATATCTGAGCACCCTCTATGTTTGTAAGGACGTGGGACTACTGAGAATTTTCCTACGGAACGCTGAAGCTTCTTTGGATACAATTTTACTATGGTCTTTATCGAGTAGAAACATTACTCATGTATACGGTGTCCAAACTCCTAGATTTGTATAATTTTTGTTTGATCAATCATTAAATATTATTAGGTCCGCCGTGCTACCAACGTCGCTCCTCAAGGAATGCACAAAAAAAAAATTATGAATAGATAATGCATATCAACATCATCGATAAGAATCACGCTTTGTCACAGAGAACCTGCCCAAGTTCGAACAAATCAGAAATGCCTACGCCGTTAGCACCATCGTCAATGGGAAGTTCTACGGTGGGCATGCATGAGCAGCCAAAGCCAATCGAGATTCGAGAGCCTATAATTAGATGGTTTACACAAAGGCGTTGTTTTCGTATAGTACATATTTTGTACCATCTGACTCAATAATACTCCTTTGTGTAAGTATCAGCTAATGCATGACATTAGCACCTTTTTCCTTGATATGTGTTTTTACTGAAGATACGGATTTGCGAGTTTATTTGCGCCGTGCTAGCCAAAAAGCACGTGTGTGTAATGGGCCTGAAGATTCCCAAATGTGCTGAAAACAAGCAAGACAGGCACAGCTGGTGGCACTAACATAGGAAAGTTAATCTCAAAAAAAAAAAAAAAACTAACATAGGAAAGTTGCTTCGTAGCGAAGCTGATTTTGACTGATAATCCACCAACGCATTAACAACACACATAATAAAACCTCTTGCATGAGGGAGGGGAGCACTTCTGGTGCAGTTCATTTCTCACTCTCTCAGGAAGGAGAAATCCTGTGTGGTACAGACTACACTACTACAAAGGGGAGCGATTGTGTGTGGTACAGACTACACTACCACAGAGGGGAGCGATTTGTTTGACTGATCTGCTTGCAGTTGCTCTCCACCATGGAACTTTTTAATTTGCATCATCCCCTGCACGCCGCGCAGAGGAGCCTTCTACTCTGGCAAAGTGGCAAGTTCTAGAGGCCACCAGCAGCACAGGAGGAAGCTTCGATTACACGTTCGTCGTTGGGCGATCGAGGAAAAGTGCAACGACGTGGAGTCGCCTGCTGGTTGTATGCTCAAGGATAGAACGAAGAAACTGGCAGCGACGTGGCTCACTCGGGTGCACTCGCTCCAGCGACGGAAGGAAATCGCTGTCGGCGTGAGTAGAATTTTACGGCTCCTGCTGCATGCGTCACTGCGTGTCTCAGGCTACTCATTTTACTTGTTCTGGAAGCAGGTTGGTTTGTTGAACCCCTGCGTTCCGGCGACTGGTGCAACTACTACCAGAGCGGTCCGGCGACGTGACGTCTCTGTTGCAATCGTCGTGATGATCAAGAATTATTACTAGTTTCATCAGTAGTACCATTTATGGTTAGAAGAATATATGCATGACGAATCTCATTTTCCAGACAGTTGCGGATGCTTGATTCATGGCATGATCACAATATAATAAGATACTGTAGGACAATATATATGGAGAGGCGATATGATGACAGCTTCACAAAGTTGACTGAGCTTGCGCAAGGCAGATTTCAGTTGAGTTGTCAAAACTTCCGTAACAATCACACAAGTCAGTGCACGTATTTTGACTGTTCTCAAGGTTACTATTCAGAAACTTTCGACCAAGATTGACTCTCGTTTACACCTGCAAAGTTAAATATACAAGAACTTGTGTGCGTTAGCCCAAGTGTGGGACTGATCACACACAAGAGCTACTCTGAAAGGTGCAATTCCTTGCCTCCAAAGCACGCGGAGTTTATCGTCTGGGGATGGAAGACGTTACTATCGAGTCGTATATCAACATATCTTCACAGTACGATTCTTGTTTCCTATCGGCGAGGCAGCCTAGCCTAGGGAACAACGATCTAAGGTGCAGCCTAGCCTAGGGAACAACGATCTAAGGTCGTGCAACATAATTTATTTTCTGTTTCGGCAAATAAAGAGTCCATGTTAAGAAATTAGGCAAATTTCTAAGTAATTTAATCCAGAAAATTCCCAACAAAGTGATGGCGATGAACAAACTGAACAGAAAGTTAGGAACGTACCCAGCGGACGATCCTGCGCCGGAGGCGCTGGAAGATCCATTCCCAAGAACCATTGTTCTTGAGTATGTTCGATGTCGTCGATCTTAGTCGATGCAGTGCAGAACCGCGTCCGGAAGTAGTCGATCAGGGAGCAGTCGCGTTGTCGCTCCCCAAAAACCTGATCGCCCGCACACCCGGCAGATGTCTCTTGCGGAACGGGGTTTCGGAGGCCTGCTCTCCCAGATCTCTGTGCGCGCAGAAATCCGGGACGGAGATGTCTTCGAAGGCAACACGGGAGGAAGGCGAAAGCGAGAGCGAATGATTGAATGCGAGCGAACCATTCAGGCGTACGGAAGGAGCATATATATAGAAACGCGAACAGACGCGACTCCTTCGCGAAAGGACGTCGGTCCATCTGAGACGGGAACAGACGCGACCCTTCGAACGAACAGGCGCGGCGCATTCGTACGAACGAACAGGCGCGACTCCTTGCCTCGCCTCGCCACGGCACGGCACGGCTCGGCTCGGCGGCGGCGGCGGCGCGCGCGCGCGTGTGGCTCGCCACTAGCTCTCTCAACTTCTCTAGGGGATCAACCGGAAATCCACCTAATAAGTTGAGTCAATTAATGATAGGAATCCCATGTGGGACTAAACCATTAATGCATTAATTATGGGCCTAGACTAAATAGGATATCATTATTGTGGGCTTAAAAGCCCATAAATCTCAACAATCCCCACCAAGTCTAGAGCTCATAAGGAATGCACTTAAATTACCTTCCTCTCGTTTGATATACCGGTGTTTCAATGGAGACTGTTAAGTTGAACTTCCATCTAGAACAGAGGTTACGCCTTATTCACAACTGAGCAATGGACTATGCCTTGAATTGTCAGTTTTGTGCGAAGAAGGTTTTGCCTAAGTCCTTTACCGATACTAGGTTGCCAAAAGCATCCCCTCTGTTTGAAGCATATAAGTCACACTTCTAGCCCATTCATGAGTATCTAGAGATCCCCACCATCTCATAGACTGTGACTAGCAGTCGAACTCATATAGGTGTGTTCCTTAAAGATATCCTGTAGGACAATATCTTTGCTTCTCATAAGCCACTAGGAACACAATAAGGTTAATAAACCAGCCTGCCTTACAGTTCTCTTAGGAAAGAAGTACATCTGAGATAGACCAATCAAGGGTCTTTCCTCTCAAGCTGTCACTAGCTTGTTTCACCATTCTACTTCACGGGATCTCCGATCGCGTAGAACAGGTTACCACTATGACAGCCTATCAAGTGCGTCTCAGGCCCATCTCACTCGATGCACTGTTTATCACATTACGTGATAGCCCCTTGGTAAACTGATCTGTCAGATTTTTAGACGTATGGACATAGTCCAACGAAATAACTCCGGAGTTTCTCAATTTTCTGACAGATTTCAATCGCCCTTTTACATGCCTTGTCGACTTCATGTTATTCTTCGAACTGTTCACTTTGACTATCACTGTTTGATTGTCACAGCTCATGGAGATAGACGTTATGGTTGTTCAACCACCGGTAAATCCATAAGAAAATCACGAAGCCACTCGGCCTCAATGCCGGCAGTATCCAAAGCTGTAAGTTCTGCTTCCATAGTAGACCTCGTTAGGATAGTCTGCTTGCAAGACTTTCAGGAAACAGCGCTACCTCCAAATAGAAACACATATCCACTATGGCGTACATCTCATCAGCATCGGATATCCAGTTTGCATCACAATATCCATCTAGTACTTTAGGGTACCCAGAATAGTGAATGCCATAGCTCATAATACCTTTAAGTAGCACATTACTCTCTCAAGAGCTCGCCAGTGATCATCTCCCGGTTTTGACACAAACCGGCTCAATTTGCTCACAGCAAACGAGATATCAGGCCTTGTAGCACTAGCCAGATACATAAGCGAACCAATGATTTGGGAATATCTCAATTAATCCTTTGCTATTCTTTGGTTCTTCTATAATAGCACGCTAGGATCATAAGGCGTGGGAGCAGATTGAATATCGCTATACCCAAAACGGCTCAGGATCTTCTCCACGTAGTGAGATTACAGAAGAGTAATCCGACAATTGCCTTCTCTTTGTAGCTTGATGTTAAGAATAACATCTGCTACTCCTAAATCCTTCATCTCAAAGTTGTTGGACAGAAAGCCCTTGACCTCCTTGATCACATTAAGGTTGGTCCTAAAGATCAGTATGTCATCAACATATAGACACAGGATGACTCCCTCGCCCCCACCATACCGATAGTACACACATTTGTCGGTTTCATTCACAACAAAGCCAGCCGATATCAAAGTCCTTTCGAACTTCTCGTGCCATTGCTTAGAAGCTTGTTTGAGGCCATACAGGGATTTCAGTAACTTACACACCAAACTCTTTTCACCATCTATTACAAACCCATCCGGCTGATCCATATAGATCTCCTCGTCTAACTCTCCATAAAGGAAAGCTGTCTTAACGTCCATCTGATGAATGAGAAGACCATGTGAGGCTGCCAGAGAAAGTAATACTCGAATCGTGGTCAAACGAGCAACAGATGAGTAGGTGTCGAAATAATCTGCACCCTCTTTCTGTGAATATCCCTTCACCACAAGCCTTGTCTTGTACCTCTCAATCGTACCATCAGGCCTAAATTTTTTCTTGAACACCCATTTGCACCCTATAGGTTGCACTCGTAAGGACGCTCGACCAGCTCCCAAGTACCATTAGACATGATTGAATCCATTTCACTCCTTATTGCTTCCTTCCAAAGGTCAGCATCGGGAGATGAAAGTGCCTCTTCAATGGTTCTGGGAGTGTCATCCACGAGGTACACAATAAAGCCATTTCCAAAAGACTTTGCAGTCCTTTGTCTCTTACCCTTACGGGTGACTAGATTATCATCCTCCTCTGGAATGTGCACAAGGGGTTCCTCATTTTGTGTTATCGGAATGAAATGCTCATAGGGTTATGTAGATTCATGACTAGATGTGCTAGGTGCATTTTTGAAAGGAAATTCACTCTCCAAGAATGTAGCATCTCTGGACTCCAGAATTGTACCAACCAACATGTCAGGTACTCCAGATTTTACTACTAAAAATCTATAACCCACGCTATTCATAGCATAACCCAGGAAGATACAATCAACAGTTTAGGTCCAAGTTTGCGCTTCTTATTGATTGGCACATTCACCATGGCCAAACAACCCCAAGTACGCAAATATGAGAGATTTAATCTTTTCTTATGCCATTCCTCAATGGTGTGATTTCTTTATCCTTCGTGGGAACTCTATTCAGGACATGACATGCAGTCAATATCGCCTCACCCCACCATTCCTTAGAAAGACTTGCTGTCTCTAACATGGCGTTAACCAAATCAGTTAGAGTTCGGTTCTTTCTCTCAGCAATCCCATTGGATTGAGGTGAGTAAGGCGGTGTCCTCTCATAAATAATACCATGTTCCACGCAGAATTCAGAAAAATCATTAGAAAAGTATTCTCTACCACGATCAGACTTTAAACGTTTAATCTTCCTCTCTAGTTGGTTTTCTACTTCAGCTTTATAGATTTTAAAGTAATGCAAAGCTTCATCTTTGGATTTCAGCAGATACACATAGCAATATCTAGTACAATCATCTATGAGAGTCATGAAGTATCTTTTATCACCTCTAGTCAATTCGCCATTCATCTCGCATAGATCGGAATGAACAAGTTCTAATGCCTCTAAGTTCCTCGCCTCCGCAGCCTTGTGAGGCTTGCGAGGTTGTTTAGATTGCACGCAAGCATAGCACTTAGAACTTTTGACCATGTCAAATTTCGGGATTAAATTCAGTTTTGCTAACCGCGTCATACAACCAAAGTTAATGTGACAAAGTCGTGAATGCCAAACATTCGACTCATTCGAAATAAGAATATTATTCACAACCTTATTACAAACATTGTCAAGTAAAGAAAAGCGGAACAAGCCTCCGCAATCATAGCCTTTTCCAACAAATGTCCCATACTTAGAAAGTATACATTTATTAGACTCAAAAACTAATTTATAACCATCTCGACACAATTGAGAGCCACTAACAAGATTCCTTTTGATTGAGGGGACATGCTGCACGTGCTTCAATAGCACCGCCTTTCCCAAGTAAACTTCAGAATGACCGTACCAACACCAAGAACACGAGCATGTGACCCATTTCTCATCAACAAGTCTCCTGTCACTCCGGCCTGATAAAAAGAAAAACAAAAAGATATCAGCACACACATGTACATTAGCCCTAGTGTCAATCCACCACTCAGGTGTTTGACAGACAGAAAGGACAATAGGTGTAGAATTACCGTACCCAGAAGTCCCTCCAGTCTCGCTAATGACCACGTTTGCAGATTTCTTCTCATGCTTAACTTTGCGGTCTGGGCACGCACTTGCCTAATGCTCAGTGCTCCCGCAAACAAAGCAGCCACTTTCTTTGTTCTTTTTCTTCTTAAAAGTGGTTGATTGCTTAGGCTTCTCAGCCCCCTTCTTCTTCTTTTTTGATGAAGTAACCTTTCGCACCATATTGGCACTAGAAGGTTCTCCTACGCTCTTTCCACGTGTGTCTTTTTGCTTTCGCCCTTTCTTCAACATCAAGAGTCCCTACGAGTTCAGACACGCTAAACTCTTGCCTCTTGTGTTTCAGTTGGGTAGCAAAATCTCTCCAAGTAGATGGCAACTTGGCGATAATACCGCCAGCCACAAACTTGTCAGGCAACACACATAGAAATGGTTCGAGTTCTTTTGCCAAAGTCTGAATCTCATGAGCTTGTTCAACTACAGAACGGTTCTCAACCATCTTGTAGTCAAAAAACTGCTCCATGATATACAGTTCACTCCCGGCATCAGAAACACCAAACTTAGCGTCCAGAGCATCCCATAGTTCTTTCGCAGAGGTGCACGTGATATATGAATCCTTATACTTATCAGCAAGAGCGCTAATCACGACGTCTCTGAACAGATTATCAGCCATATTGAACCGTTCCTCCTCCTCTGGAGTGAACTGTTCTGGCTTACCGTTCGCGGCGTGATAGCAGTTTATTGCTGTAAGCCACAGGACCATCTGAGCACATCATCTCTTATAGGAAGACCCATCAAAATCGTTTGGTTTCAGTGCAGCAGCAAAACCGCTAACAGAAAATTGCCTAATATCAGGTTTTTGGATTGTTAAGAAATTAGGCAAATTCCTAAGTAATTTAATACAGAAAATTCCCAACAAAATGATGGCGATGAACAAACTGAACAGAAAGTTAGGAACGTACCCAGCGGACGATCCTGCGCCGGAGGCGCTGGAAGATCCATTCCCAAGAACCATTGTTCTTGAGTATGTTCGATGTCGTCGATCTTAGTCGATGCAGTGCAGAACCGCGTCCGGAAGTAGTCGATCAGGGAGCAGTCGCGTTGTCGCTCCCCAAAAACCTGATCGCCCGCACACCCGGCAGATGTCTCTTGCGGAACGGGGTTTCGGAGGCATGCTCTCCCAGATTTCTGTGCGCGCAGAAATCCGGGACGGAGATGTCGTCGAAGGCAACACGGGAGGAAGGCGAAAGCGAGAGCGAATGATTAGAAGGGGCATATATATAGAAACGCGAACAGACGCGACTCCTTCGCGAAAGGACGTCGGTCCATCTGAGACGGGAACAGACGCGACCCTTCGAACGAACAGGCGCGACTCCTTCGCAACGAAAAGGCATCGATCCATCTGAGACGCGCCGTTTCAATATATCAAAACTTCCATAACGGACGGACGCGACGGGACGCGCAAGCCACGCCACGGCTCGGCTCGGCGGTGGCGGCGGCGCGCGCGCGCGTGTGGCTCGCCACTAGCTCTCTCAACTTCTCTAGGGGATCAACCGGAAATCCACCTAATAAGTTGAGTCAATTAATGATAGGAATCCCATGTGGGACTAAACCATTAATGCATTAATTATGGGCCTAGACTAAATAGGATATCGTTATTGTGGGCTTAAAAGCCCATAAATCTCAAATCATTAAGAATTGTCCTGGTTTTTCTTCAATCTAAAGAGCCTTTGTTCTAGAACTGGCATGGCACACAAAATATAAAAGGTACTATAAGCGAAAAAAAGCAGAACTTTTCTTCCCTGACCAAAGACAATAGCCTCCGGATCGTCCTTGCGTTCTCACTCGCACGAGCAGTTTTGATTCGTCTACGCAAGAGAATTGCATCAACCAATCGAAAACGAGATTCCATAAATCGACTTGTGCCTTGGGGAAAAAAAAACTTTGACTTGTTGTGACCGAGAACTAATAACAAGCTAGCACAAGGGTTCAATTGCCAAACAGCCTCTTGGAATAAATAATACTCTCCGCACTTCTCCCCGCTTCTCTTTTCCCCTCGATTTCTCCACGAAAACATAGCCGAATCATTGTCCGTCTGTTTTTCTTTTAATTTAATTTTGCGAATTCGTCGGACCAGTTTTGAATCGCTCAGGAACCCGAAAAAATTCGCCAAATTCCATCCGGAGCTCAGAAAATCGAGGTAATCCCCTTCCCCTTTATTTGAGGATTTTCTGGGGGAAAATCCTCGCTGTGTGTTACCGCGGTGGGTTTTGGCACTTTGTGCGGTTTTGAGACCAATCCCAGAGGTTTTGGGCGTTAAATCGGGTTATTAGTCAAGCTTTTCTGGGATTCGGGTGCCCAGAAGTTGCTCGAGAGGTGGTCCTTGGGGGAGAGCTCCATGTGATCAGGCAAAAAATTGCGCCTTTCTGCCAAGATGTTAGATAAACGTTCTCTGTGTTTCTTGCATACCAATGGAAAGGTACAGCTTTTGATCAAGTGAAGCACCATTGGGAATGGCTTGTGTGTAGTTGGATGTTAGTGTTTTGGCAATTGGCACCCACGCGCGTCAATGTTCATGCGAAAGAGCTGATTTATCCCTCAAACCGGCACCTTTTGTGGTTCCTAGTAATCTTGCTTGGCAAATGGGATTGGTCGCATCATGTGCTTCTTATGAACCTTACTGCTTTGGTGCTTCCGCACCTTGTGGTTCAACTCTCAAGTCTCAACTTGTTTTGTGATGGCCGTGGAAACTGCTCTTGCTGAAACGGAGCTTTATGTTCTGTTCTTGTAAGAGAGCTTCGGCGGTGTTATCACCTCAGTTTTTTTTTTGACAAGTCTGCATATTTGTTTTATTTAAGTTGCATATTGTTATAATGATATATTGAATTAGATGATTTTCTGTGGAAGAACTATACACATATAAAAAACTCAGCAGAGAGTACGTGAGGACAACGCCAGAATGCCATCTGCTTGTGCCATCTGCGAAACGTGTATTAGGAATCTACTTGCTTATCTCATTGGCTTGTCACTAGACATGCAGCTGCGGAGGCTCCAATCATTTTTATTTATGCTTTTGCAGTTCGGTTCTTTACCCCATCCTTTGTTGATTTAACATAAACGGGAGAGGTCAAGTGAATTTTAATGTCAAATCATTGTTGCTGAATAAGTGTCCTGACATTTTTCTTATACTCCATCCTATGTGAATTTTATCATAAATGCAAGCTCTCAAGTAAATTTGATAGTCATGTCAAGTCCTTGTCTCAGCTGTCCTGATAATATACAATTATAGTTCTGAATAGTGAATAGTAGGGCTGAGTATTTGCTCCATGTTTTCTCTGGAAGGTGAAGACCTAATTAGTTGCTGATTTGGATTTGCTGTCTTGAACTTGTGACATTGCAGAAATCCAGCTGGGTTGCTACGACACTACAGTTGCCTGAGGTTTACCAGAGTTCCTGTTACCTCTTGACCTGACTTGCTAACTCATAATGGGATGGGGAAACATCGTAACCAGGCGCCTCAAAGTTTTTTCTATGGCATTGTTTATCTATTTCGACTACAAGGTGTGCTTGCACTTTGTTTCTAATAATGTTCTTTCATCAGCCAGCCTCTTCTAATCTGCTTGAAACACATTAATATCTTTTTGAGATACGAACAGGCTGTTCAGAAGAGAGTTCAATGGGTTAGCTCTGTTAAAAAGAATGCTATATGGACGAAAACACACGAGCGAAATGCTCGTCGTGTACTCAACCTGATGATAGAGTTAGAAGGTTTATGGGTAAAACTTGGGCAGTATTTGTCCACAAGAGCAGATGTTCTTCCTGAACCCTACATAAATGTCCTCAAGCAGTTGCAGGACTCCCTCCCTCCACGCCCTATTGAAGAGGTACTAGTACCTCTTCTTGAATAAATGAAAGATTGAAAATTGTTGTCACGATATAGTATTTTCATTTTGTAATCAAGCTAAATGGCAGTGATGTATGACTTATCCTGGTTCTCATCTCTGATTGTGCAGGTTCGTGGAACAGTAGAGAAAGAACTTGGGAAACCCATGAATGATCTGTTTGCTGATTTTGTCCTGGACCCTCTTGCAACTGCATCGGTAAGTACTTTAGCATTGGAATGAACTTTAATTATCTGGTGAAAATTCATAGTATGCTCATGTCAGCCATCATGAACATTTGACAACAGATCGCACAAGTTCATCGTGCAACTCTTGTAGATGGCAGAGATGTAGTTGTGAAAATTCAGCATGATGGTGTCAAAGAGATCATCTTGGAGGTTTATCTCTAATCTGGCAAGTACTTTTAGGTAACTTTGCTTGAATTTGATACATTCTTGTATTGGTGGTCAGGATTTGAAGAATGCAAAATCGCTTATTGAGTGGATAGCTTGGGCAGAACCTCAATATAATTTTAATCCAATGATTGATGAATGGTGCAAGGAGGCACCAAAGGAACTTGATTTCAACCATGAAGCAGGTAATTCTCCTTGCTCAGGTTCTTTACTTGTATGCTTCTCCGTTTTTTTTTTTTAAAAAAAAAAATCAAAGTCATGGTCTATCTGCTTCTGAAGAGGTCATCTTTATATGTATTGATACCTAAATGTAGATAACACCAGGGCTGTCTCCAGGAATCTTAGTCACAAAACTGACTCTGGGAGTGGCAGTGTTTCCAGTGCTGTTGATGTACTGATTCCAGAAGTTATTCAGGTTTTTTTTTTCAGTTCTATGTTTCCTGTACTGTTTATCGTGTTAATATCATCTTCTAACGGGCTCTCTTTTTGTGTAATAGTCAACCGAGAAGATTTTAATTTTGCAATATATGGATGGGATTCGCTTAAATGACCATGATTCATTGGAAGCATATGATGTTGATAAGCAAAAAGTTGTTGAAGAGATTACCCGTGCATACGCTCATCAAATATACATCGATGGCTTCTTTAATGGCGATCCTCACCCTGGTAATTAGATCCTTTGACTTCGAAAGATCTTTTGTCACTTTGGTTGCATCATTCAATTTTCTGCCTCATGTATCTTTGTACCACGTGCACGTTAACTCAGACATGCATTTTCATTTCTGTAGGCAATTTCCTTGTAAGCAAGGAACCACCTCATAAACCGATTCTCCTTGACTTTGGGCTCACTAAACGCATATCAAAATCTATGAGGCAGGCATTAGCAAAGATGTTTTTGTCATGCGCAGAGGTTTGTGGCGCTTCTCTTCTAACTAATGCATAGAGAAGCTAGTATTTTGCTAATATAATGTACATCCATTTTCCTTGAAATAGCTGCAATCTTTTCTTATATTATAAGAAGCATATCTTGTTTACTTTCTTGTCTTTGTTGTTACTCATTGGTGATATGGCAAACTGGTAGATAAATGACAGAACTGAGAATTCAGATTTATTTTCAAATGCTGTTTTTTATTGTCCCCCATAATCAGTTAATACTTATGGAAAGAGCAGTGCATAATAAAGCGCGCACTTGCTCTTGTATTTTCATCTATCAACATCCTGGGGGTCTACTATTGTATAGTTCTTACTTTCAGTTTAATATATTACTACCACAGTAGGGGTTTCCCCTACTGTATTTCCCTAAAAAAAAAAACATCCTGGGGGTCAAAATTTTCAAAATGGGGATTCTATAATTTGTTTTGCTTTTGTGCATATTTATCAGGTTGTCATACTTTAGTTATTTGGTTGTAATTTATAGCTCTGAAGTGTGAAATATCATTCTGTAGGGAGATCATGTGGCACTTCTGTCAGCCTTTGCTGAGATGGGGCTTAAACTGCGGGTTGACATGCCTCAGCAGGCTATGGAGATTGCCACGATATTCTTTCGGCAGTCAACTACAGCAAGTGAAGCAAAGGTAGGTTGAAGGCGACTGCGTCCATTTTACATCATTTTCCCCCTTTTAATAGCATTGGTCATTTGGGGTGACTGTTTGTTTGTGGGTATTCATTCTTATTAGGAAAACATAAAGGCGTTAAATGACCAAAGAGAACGAAATCTCAAGGCTCTTCAAGAGAAGACGAAATGGAACAAGAAAGAAGTTCAACGTTTCAATCCTGTGAGTAGGGATGTTCTGCTTACTACTTCCGTTAACTGATAGATGAAGGTCACATGAAAGTTTTCATGCTCTTAGGTTGATGCGTTTCCTGGGGATGCAATAATATTTATGAGAGTCTTGAATCTTCTAAGAGGTATGTCTTTATTTGTGCTTACTCGTTCCTCTAAGATATCCTACACAGTGGGGAGATTTTTTTATTATTTAAACCTTTTTTTAATAATATTTTAAAAATAGACCATCGGAACTTTTATTTCCAAATTCTAGACCATTTGGTCGCGCCAAATCGGTTGGCGTGACCAAAATTACAATCGCGTCAATCTGACCGGCGTGACCAGTTCCACGTCAGCATGGACTGCCACATAAGATTTTGGTCGCGCCAGTCGCTTTGGCGTGACCGAAGTTTCAGTCACGCCGCATGGTATGGCGCGACTGCAAATTCAACTTCTACGCGGTCAGCTGTGGAGCCTTGAAATTTGCGCAAGTAGGTAGCGTCACTTGACCAAAGCGGCTCGGAGGCGCTGAGATTTTGACAGGAGGTGGGCCCTCTGTACTAGAGCTTTAGTATGGCCATCGTAGAAGAACCAGGAAATACGTTTTTTTATATTATGGTACTATGCATGCTGGGTGCAGAGCAAGCACCAAGCAGAGTGCAGGACAGATGTGACTGGAGGCATCTCCGCTCTTTTTCTTTTGAAAAAAAAAATATTGGAGATCAATTTGGCAGGGTTGCTTTTTAAAAGATGCAGCCGGAATTTCTTGCTAACAAGGGTGGATGATTCATGATTGTGTAATAAAAAATTAATTTACATGTGAGTACTGGTGGGTTGCGACTCAAATAACATAAATAATCTATCATTAACCTTAATTTGTTTGTGCTATTAGTATTTCTATGGCAACCTTAATGCATTCTTGTTTAGAGTGCTCTGATAAGGAATTTTTGATTAGACGACGTTTTAGGCTTGAGAGAAGAAACCAAGGCAGCTGGCCGACAAGGTGAAAAAGACACTGCTACCCTTCCTGCTAATCAAACTCCATTCCCATCCATTGAGCTCGCATCAGAAAAAAAAAATAAAAAACAACTCGACCCATGTTCCGACGACTCGTCCCTAGCAGAGTGCGCATGTTCGAGAGCGATGTAGGACGGCGAGGAGGAGTCCAACGGCGCGGCCTGTCCACGCACGTCAGCGGGTCCATGAATTGGATCTGCGACTGGGGAGGTGGAGCGCCGACGAGGCACAGCAGCTCGTCCGCCTCCATGCATGGCGCACGCCGCACGGCGAGCACAAGATCCGTGCGTGAAGCTCGGCGTGCGTGGAGCTCGGAGGCGGCGCGCATGACGTGGAGGAGCAGGGCACGGCGAACAGGGCCGCCTGCCCCATCGGCGAGCAGGGCGGAGCGCCTGCCCCTGTCGAGTCTCTCATCCACGCGTGGGGACGAAGCAGCCGCATCTGTGAGCAGCGCCGGCGAGGCGGCGACCTCGAGCAGCGGCAGCTCGGCGCTCAGCAACTGCTCCACGTGCTTGGGCGGGGCTGACGGCTCCGACGTTGTGGATCTAGCCGGCGGATCTGGAGTGGCATTGTGAGCTCGACCGACGGAGAGAGAGAGAGGGCAGAGCAGAGAGCGGTTCGTTTCGGTGGAAAGCGCGTGGGAATTTTGATTGCGTTGGGCTCCGGGAACGTCGTGGCAGTCGCGCCATACCATGCGGCGTGACTGAAACTTCGGTCACGCCAAAGTGACTGGCGGGACCAAAATCTTGTGTGGCAGTCCGCGCTGACGTGGAACTGGTCACGCCGGTCAGATTGACGCGATTGTAGTTTTGGTCACGCCAACCGATTTGGCGCGACCAAATGGTCTAGAATTTGGAAATAAAAGTTCCGATGGTCTATTTTTAAAATATTATTAAAAAAGGTTTAAATAATAAAAAAATCTCTGCAGTGGGAGCCTCTCCTACTGTTTACGCATGAAAAACGGATAACCTGTAACATAATGGTATCTGTTTTACATTTTTATAGGCCTTTCAGCTTCACTCAATGTTAGGATAGTTTATCTGGACATCATGAGACCATTTGCGGAATCAACCTTGCTAGGGTGAGATGCCATTTATTTTACACTGTCATGCCAATGGTTGCACCATGTCTAGAAATACATCATCTCTGTTTCTTTTTGAGTACTGATTATGCCTTCATTTTCATCAGGAGTATGATGCATGGACACATACCCAACAGTCAGTGGATTTATGACTCACCTGCTAATTCTGATTTGGAGTCTAAACTGAGAAATTACCTGCTTCAATTGGGAAGCGACAAAATTTTAGGAATACAAGTAGGTCAATAATCTCTTACTCCCTCTTATCCAAAATATAAGTGGTTTTAGGATTCCTTTTGGTCAAACTCTTATAACTTTGACCTTCAATATGTAAATAACCATGTAGCTTGATAATGTAAATTGGTATCATGAAAATAGATTCATAATATGTAGTCCTTTTGCTTGAAATAACATCCCTTGAAATTTCTAGTCAAAATATCGCCTTAAACACAGTGTCACTGTCCTAAACAACTTATATTTTGGATCAGTGGGACTATGATTCTACTGTGTGTGATAACATAGCGGTAGAAAAATTTGTGCTCAAATGTGGGATCATGTGCTTACACTTTAACATCTGTTCCATTCTCAGGTCTGCGCATATAAAGATGGAAAGGTCATAATAGATACTGCAGCTGGTATGTTGGGGAAATACGATCCACGACCTGTCCAACCTGATTCTCTCTTCCCTGTTTTCTCAGTGACAAAGGGAATCACTGCTGGGATGGTACATTGGCTTGTGGACCAAGGGTAATTGGTTAATTCAGTAACAAGTTCTTTTATCCTTTCCACAGTTGATATGCTTGCATGGTGTCGAGTTACATGAAATTTATGGAATTATTCATGCATGCCATGTGTTCCTCATGATCATCTTAATTTACATGCACATCACCTACCTGCATTGAGATTTAGTTCCCTTTCTTGGCTTAAGTGTAAGGCTGTAAGCATTGTAACATGCCAGTAAATTCCAAAACTCCTGGTCCTGGATTTACCAGTGAACTGAGATATTCTGTCTTTGTACTTGCACGGTAAAATTGCAAGAATGGTCAGCTGAGATTTTTTGCTTTAAAAAAATGATGGTCAAACAATGCTTTACATTTTGACATCTAATACTGAATAGCCTGATGTTTTAATTATTTGTAGACTTACCAAATAGATGTTATATATTTCAACTATGAATGTAGTCCTTGAGTTAACTATTGTGTGACAGCTGCTGCTACAACGTTTTCAGGAAGTTGAAGTATGAGGAAACAGTTGCTAATATCTGGCCAAAATTTGGAACTAACAGAAAAGAGCTAATAAAGGTACCAGAACTTCCTTACTTCTGGTTGTTGTTGTTTTTAGGCATGGAGTTTGTCTTATTTGCTGTTTCTTTATTAAGGTGCACCATATTCTAAACCATACATCTGGTCTGCACAACGCATTGGGGGATGTGATGAAGGAGGATCCTTTGTTGGTATGTGACTGGGAAGAGACACTAAACAAGATCACCACGTGTACACCTGAGACTGAACCTGGTTCAGCACAAATGTATCATTACCTATCTTTTGGTTGGCTGTGTGGTGGAATTATTGAGGTTTGCTTCTTCATCCCCCTCCAAGGTCCTCCATGACAATTGTAGTTTGTTGATTGCATGAACATATTTTATGGAGGTCATAAAGGTGTTATAATTTATATAAACCTGGCTAAGCTACCTTTCTTGGGCCCAAACCCCAAAGTTAAGGCAAAAAGTGGCTTCTAGTTGATAACGGGATTTGTAAGCTATATTTATTTATATCATTCTGTTTTAAATCCATTTCATGAATTGTAACCCTGATATTTTGACGGTAATAGCATGCATCCGGGAAGAAGTTCCAAGAGGTCTTAGAAGAGGCTATTGTTCATCCTCTTAACCTTGATGGGGAGCTATATATTGGCATTCCACCTGGTATGTTGCAGAACCCGAATCACTTAGTGTATAAATTTTGTACAAGAACTCTTTCCAACTCACATTCTGTTCCTTCTCAGGTGTTGAATCTCGTTTGGCAGCGCTTACGGTTGACACTGACGAACTCCAGAAGCTATCAGGAAGAACAGGGCCAGAGGTGCCATCAACTTTTCTGAATAATGTTGCGCAGATGGCGACTGGAATACCGGTTCTTTTCAACACGTTGAATGTTCGTCGAGCCATTATTCCTGCTGCCAATGGCCACTGCTCTGCTCGTGCACTTGCTCGATACTATGCGGCTCTTGCAACTGGTGGCTTCATTCCTCCGCGGCACACTACTAACTCCAAGCCACCCCTCGGTAGCCATGTGCATACTCCCAAGTTCCCTACTACTACACCCAAGAAGAAGAAAGGCTGTGCAAAGAAGGGTGGAAGCTCAATGCAAAGTGTCCAAGATGGGAGCCAAACTGACAAGAAAGGGTATAGCCAGTTACGCACTAGCGATGTCGATGATGAAGCAGCAGCAGCAGCAGCTGGAGGAGGAAGCTTCAGCAGGATCTTCGGCAACGACAAAATCCTCGATGCATTTATGGGTGTTGGAGAGTACGATGGCATGATACATCCCAACGGCAAGTTTGGACTTGGGTTCAGGAGGTATAACGACCCCAGCGGTAAGATTAAGTGCTTTGGGCATTCTGGCATGGGCGGGTCGACCGGGTATTGCGACGTGGAGCACAACTTTGCCATTGCGGTGATGGTGAACAAGATGTCACTGGGAAGTGTAACACGCGGTATTGTCCGGTTTGTCTGCGAAGAGCTGGGTCTACCCGTGCCTGATGAGTTCTCTGCCATCGGGGAGAAGGGACCTGATATGACCCTTAACCTTGCGCCGTCTCAGCATGAAAGATGATGATCAACGCACTCTTTAGAAGGGCGCAAAGCAGGTTTGCCTGTGATTGTTTGTTGCAACTAATGCAACCTACCAGTCTGATCACTTCTGTTGTCAGAAAAGATTAGTTAATAGGAGAAGAAAAACCACAGAATTTTCTATAGTACATTAAGTATATATAGACACACGCATGCTATTTTTGTTTTGATGCGGCATGCCAAACTGAAAGGACTGTTTCCCTTGGCAGTATATATACTCTGTGTAATGTGATTGTGGAAGGAAAAATAGCAGACTGGTATAGTGATATACAGACTCGGCAATAGGAATTTACACACTTTACAGGATTCGAAGTGTATCCATCATGTTCACAGGATAATTATGTGTGTAGTTCGTCTTTTGTTAGCCTGTGTGTGTGTGTTTTGACGACAGTTTATTGGTTTGTTCGGTGTTTCATGATTTAATCAAGAGAGTACGTTTGTTTGGGCCCAATCTCCACCTTCCTTGGGCTCCATCTGAATGCAACCATTGGTTGGTGTTAGAGAGAGCCCGGGCCGGAGCCGATAAAGGCCTTGCGAGCCCAGCCACGTCACTGCTTGCCTCTGAAGTTGACCATATTATTTACCATTGACTGCCATCAATTAAATAGTGTTTCGTTATGCGACCCGATTGGCCCACTTCCTTCTATCCCTCTCGTTGACAGCCCCGGATCCTTCGAAACAAAACCGACGAACGCCACCACCGCAGAGGAGAGAGAGAGAGAGAGCGAGAAGGAACCGGAGCAAAACAGTTTGCCGCCCGTGACGCTAGGGCGGAAGGCGAGGCAACTGACACCGAAGCGGCCGCTTGGCTCCCGCTCGTACTCGTCCTCGTCCTCCTTGCGCGATGGCTTCGGGCTCCGACGCGGCAGCGGCAGGGGTCGCGGCGATGGGGATCTCGGGCGGAGGCGAGGAGTGGGCGCAGGCGTGCCCCGCGCTTCAGCGGAACCTGCAGCTGCTCGCTCCCGAAGAGGTGAGCGCCTAGCAACTTTTGAATATATAGAATGGTCGGTGTTGTTTGGCTACTGACTGACTAACTGAGTAGATGCCGCATTGGAATCGCACCGATCTTACGGCGCCTCACCGCCGGGAATTCGAAGTTCCAGTTCCCAGAGTGTGATGCTTCTGCTGTGGACGCACTGGCGTTTGATTCGACTTGTTAGTTAGTACTTAGTACTAGTCTGATTTTTTGTCAGCTTCTGGGTGATTAGTTCAGGTGTAGCATCTGATAATTGAGCGCTGGTACGGCCAACTACCTCGATTCGCTGCGATTTTAGTCCCCTCACGTGGTGACAGCGGGGGCGATTTGACCCACCCGACCGCTGGAATTTAAGAGCAGCAGAGCTTTTCATGACTGAGAGTGGGCTACTACTTTCCTACTCCTAAATACTGATGTGATTAACGACACTCCTTTCCTGCCACAGTGGGGACACGTTTTCTCAGTTCTGTTCTGGCCAAGCAGTACATTGTCTCAATTCTTGGCGTGGATAAAAAAATAGAATATATTTTCTTTGGCTGATTGATATGTTCACTTGTTCTCAAGTGTACATAATGATTTTGTTGTTCATTTTGGTTGAATGTAATTTCTAGTGAAAATTTTAATTTTAGTATGCGTTTGACATGTACGGCAAGGGAAGATGGTCATCAGCTGATATACATCTAACTTGGCCTCATTTGGAATCAAGAAAATGCTTAAGTGTAGCTCGTTTTGCGGCCTGGACGATTACCCACTTTTTCAGAATCATGTAATAAATTTAAATATACTTGAATTTTATGTCGAGAGTTTGACTGATAGATTAAGGCACAAAATTCGAGCTTTCTTTTTCTATAATGTTTATTGCCTCTTGATTTTAGGTTGTACTTGCAAAAATGCTATTGAATGAGGGCCAAACACACCTGTTTGAACACTGGCCAGAACCAGGTGTTGATGATGACAAGAAAAGAGGCTTCTTTGATCAGGTGCGTTCATGTTCAGAACAGACTGTGGCATTATTAGTATTACATGAATATAAACAGTCGAGTTCTACATCGTGTTGATCTACTAACATGAAGAGCACATTCTATCATTATTTCTGCCAAGAACTTTGAAATGTCATATGCACGTATGAACTATTTTTCTAGCTCTGTAGCTAAGTATTGTAACATTTTTTCCTTTCTGTACGTAATGTCTGTACATTCTGTATGTAGAGACATAAGCTATGCCAGGGAAGTCATAGGCTGGAATGTGTAAAGTTGTTTCCTTTTTGCTAAATTTTTTATTACCTAGGTTCACCGACTTAATTCAAGCTATCCTGGAGGGCTGGCATCGTACATCCAGAATGCCAGAAAACTATTGGCAGATTCAAAGGCAGGCAAAAATCCATATGATGGCTTTACTCCTTCTGTAAGTCTTCTGATATGCATCTTTTCAACGGTTAGCTTGCCCAAACATCTTTTCTTTTTCGTGGGTTTGTAAAGGAAACACTTTAATTGACCACTACTAACCTGAGTTATTCAAAATGAGAAATCAGTATTCAGCACAAAATGATCAATGTTTACGATAATAAATGGTTGCGTTTTACCTTAGCTTGACAAATTCGCTATTTATTTGCTTGCTGCTTGTTTTGGATGATGCAGATATAGATCCGCTTACTACTATGTATGCAACTTCTAGATGTATTCTGTTAATGCCATAAAGAGATGTTGGACACTCTGTGAGATGCATTATGTTCTTTAGGTTTTGGATTATAGTGTCAACAAGAATTGTATGCATTAGAATGCTGGTTTTATGTTGCAGCTAGAATAGCTTGCTTGTATGTGATCCCAGTTGTCAACCCACTATGACTTTACCATTTTAACCTGGGTTGAATCAGTGTATATTTATATGTGTACTACATTAAACAAGTCATTTTGTCTTAAATAAGGAATCAATATTTGCAGGTTCCTTCTGGGGAGGTATTAACTTTTGGTGATGACAATTTTCTCACACTGGAAGCTGCTGGGGTCAAAGAAGCACGCAATGCTGCATTTGTTCTTGTAGCTGGTGGTCTTGGTGAAAGACTTGGATACAAAGGAATCAAGGTATGCAATGATATTCTAATGGTAAACTTATAGTCAAGCATGAGAAAGACCGAAATGTAGACTGGATCACTCAACACAATTGAAGATGAGTAGTCATGAGATGCTATAGTAACCAGCATTCATTCGTTGTAATCGGGACTAGATGTTGGAATAGCTCTAATGTGTTGGTTTCATGTACCTTTACTTGGAAATTCATCTTCCCTGCATTGTATTAGAGTTTACATTAGTTACGGTATAATACTGTTGCCTTTCGTCGGGCACAGAAAATTGAACCATCGATTGTGATAGTAAGGTCATATAAGGGAGTTTAATGAAAAACAGTTAGAGGGTATCATCTTCATTCTTTTATAGTTCAATACACTAACTTTATGATTTGGAAATAGGGCATTTAAGCATATGTATTGTTAACTCGTATGTCTTGAAACTTTGGCTATAACTTCTGACACTATCTGGCATATAATTCCCTGTGTCATTTTCGACAACCAATACTTACCCCAGAATATGATGCTCATTCACCCTGGATGTTCTTTATTTTATTTCCCAGTTGAGCACACCTTGATACCAACCATGCTTTCGAAATTATCGACTGCTTATGTCATTATTTAATCACTGGGCAGGTAGCACTCCCCCGTGAAACGACTACTGGAAAATGTTTTCTGCAACACTACATTGAGTCAATTCTGGCTTTACAAGAGGCCAGCTGCAAAACGGCTGAAGGTATGGACACTATGCTACATGCATATTGAATTAGACTCGCAATCAATTTTTCTGTTGTGCCTGTCATTGTTTGGTTGTTCTTATCACTATAATATTGATCTTCTAGTAGAATGACTTACTTTCACCCTACTTATTTTCTTCAGTACAAGTATCATGTTGAAAGACTTCTCTTGCAAATTGTTTATATAAGCACTTATAAGCTGGACCGCACCTTTTCGAGAACGTGCTGGACTGCACCTAGTAGCGTGTAAAGAAAAGACTTGATTGTTAACAAATGACATATCCCTAAATAATTGACCGGGATGTGCATGTCTTTATTTCTGTCCACCTTGGCAAATAGGCCTACAGCCTAGTGGTTGCAATGACCTTAGTAGCTCCCCTATGTTGGGTTAAGCATAGGTATAAAAAAACCCCAGAAAACCACCCGTGCTGCCGCAGTTACGGAGTTATACGTGGCCTGCAGGAGCGCCCTGGCTGCACCTGGGCAGATGCCCGGTTGGGTGGGGCCTTTGGGGTGTTTTCTCCGTCCTGCAGCGAGAAAGTTTGTTCTGCTGGCAATACCCTGCGGTGGTCTTTACCCCAGGGCCAAGTTTTTTGTTTCAAGATGTCCAATTCAAAATTGTTAACACGAAGTTAACTGATATATTTTTCTCTGATTTGTAATTTGATCTCTGTGTATATGGGTTTGACATTGAGAATTATTTATTTTCTTGTGAAGTTGTGCGTCTGGCAATGAATTGGTCACTTATTATGTTTGGTGCTATTCATTGACCTTGCAGATGAGTGCCATACAAATATTCCATTTGTCATCATGACTTCTGACGATACAAACGAGCTAACGATCAAGCTTTTGGAGTCAAACTCCTATTTTGGAATGGATCCGTCACAAGTGAAAATACTAAAGCAGGTGTGTTCGATTACTTTATTCTTTCTATGTGCTAATCAGAAAAAAAACGTTCTTAACATACCGCTTTATTTTTGGTGTTGATTGTACATATTCTTTTCTTTTTCAGGAAAAAGTAGCGTGTCTGGCTGACAATGATGCAAGGCTTGCATTAGACCCAAACGACAAGTACAAAATTCAGGTTGCCAATTTACGTACAAGGATCAGTAACATTGGGTTTTCAAATTATGCAGGACCCTATTGTTTTCGCCTATTCACCTTTCTCACACATCTTTTTGTGGCTTCATCACTTGACAGACAAAACCACATGGGCACGGAGATGTTCACGCTCTTCTTTATTCTAGTGGTCTGCTTGAGCAATGGTATGCTCATTGATTCAAGCATTTGCGATTATGCCATTGAAGGAAATTTGTACTTATCTGATAAACTGGTACTGTTTATTCTTTTGATAGGAGGAGTGCTGGGCGGAAGTGGGTTCTCTTTTTCCAGGACACAAATGGATTGCTCTTCAATGTTTGTATAGCCTTCCCTACTGTATTGTGATTTGGAGTGTCATACTCATATTTGTGGCCAGCTGCTTCCGAGAGGCCAGGACCTTTTGTTAGGCATGAACTTACATAATTTTCCAAAAACATTTGTAGGCCATACCATCAGCATTAGGTGTCAGTGCCACAAAGGGTTACAATGTAAATTCCCTTGCGGTTCCTAGGAAGGCAAAGGAGGCAATTGGAGGAATTACCAAACTTACACATGTTGATGGTACAGTTTTACTACCATTTATCACATTGATGTGATCTGTTCATGGTTTCAAGTTCGACACAAGAAATTTGTGACACGTTTTGTGTGTTATTGATTGAATGTTTCAGTACATGGTAGGCTTGTAGGTCTATACCCAAAAAAAAAAAAAAAACTTTTATTAAGAAGGATTTAAGAGAGGCATGTGGTTAGTTCCATCCAATTGTGGAAAAGATTGCATTTTACTTCCTTCTTACACTTCTGTACAACAGTTTTGTTTTGTCAATCTGTCATAATTCTGTTCATGTGCACAGGTAGAACAATGGTCATCAATGTAGAGTACAATCAGCTTGACCCACTCCTTCGCGCAACTGGACATCCTGATGGAGATGTAAATTGCGAGACAGGTTATTCTCCATATCCTGGAAATATAAACCAGGTAAACTATTTGTTGCAAACACTTAATTCGAACAGTTCGTGAGTTTATGATAGACTCCTTTTTCTTTTATTTTTTCTTGAGGAATGTAGTAGGGGAAGCCCCTACTGTGCGGTATAGGACTAACGGTCATCAGCCATGTTATGCTAGTATAATTAATGGTGCAATATTGAAACCAGTATTAGTTAATGCGAATGTTGTTATATGTAGTTTCACATTATTTGCAATACTCAGTCAACTTTGTTTCTGCTATATCCAAATTGTATATTCTGTTTGACTAAGCAAATGTTGAACTTTTGTAGTTGATACTGGAGCTTGGACCATATATTGAGGAGCTCAAGAAAACACACGGTGCCATTTCCGAGTTTGTAAATCCCAAGTAATTAGACTGGCCGCTTGCTTGAAAGGACCTTTTATTATCTGAATACTGATGCAAGTCTTTTTCTAATCCCAAACACTGATCATTTTGGCAATTCAGGTATACTGATTCCACCAAGACGACTTTTAAATCCTCTACTCGTCTTGAGTGCATGATGCAAGACTATCCAAAGACACTGCCTCCCTCAGCAAAAGTTGGATTTACGGTAAGAGGCTGGCTGGAATTCTCTCCTGAATCTTAAGCATGCATGAGCCAACAACTTTGTACCATTTGAATAACTGTGCTTGTCTGTTCTGCTTTCCTTCTTTACTTTCTACTCGATATACAAATGTGACAGATAAGACAAGACAACGTGAGGAATTTCAGGTTCTCTGCAGTGCCTTCAGTCACTAATGAATACCCCCTCCATTTGCAAGACAGTACGATTACTTAGACAGTGGGATTAGTTCGAACTAATCCCACTGGAGTGAGTTATAAACCAATCCAAAAATGAAAACTTGTCACAAAGTGTTCCGGACTGGAGTGCGATGTTAAGAGAATCTCCAGCAGGGCCTCTAAACAGGTGTCCTATCTCATATTTGAAGTCCGAGGCCACAAATTCAACTCTAGCAAGGCCCCTAAACAATCCCTAAATCTGTTGAGGCCCCCAAATCCCCCTCCCTGGCATGTTGTTTTGATGCCCACCCGACCCCAAATGACAGCTGTAGTGGGTCCCACCGCCAACCTCCCTTCCTCTCCCTCCCGCGTGACGCTTTTCCGCCATGGCTTGCTTGCACGCCGCCGCCGCTGCCCTGTTGCACAGCCCCAGGCCCTGCTGCGCGCCCGCTGGTGGCCTCCCCGGCTGTGCCCTTCCCTCTTCTACCCCGCACGGCGGCGGATCTGAGCCTCCTTGGACCCTACGTGCTGGCCTATCCCGCATTCCACCGCCTGCCACCTCTCATGGCTGTGCTACCCCCGGCCAGCCACGGTCGTGCGATGCCGCCCCGCCCCATGGTCGCGCCGCGCCTGCCACCGAGGCGTGCCGCTTGCTCGCCCGGTCTATCGCACCTCCCCCGCCAGCCGCGCGCGCTGGCCCGCCGCGCCAGCCTACCGTGCCTCCCCCGCCAGCCGCATTGTGGCCTCCTGCCTGCACGTCGCGGACGTCGTGCTGAGCTGCACTTGCCGTGCCTCTTGCCTGCGCGTCGCGATGTGCAGAGAGGAAGGAGAAAGAGTGAGAGGAGAAGGTTGATGGGTTGAGCAACTGACAAAAGGCTCCCACACACAACAACAAATCCTTTTGTGTCAAGCAAGTTGGGGCAGACTAGAGATGAAACCCATAAGGGTCCCACATACAACAACATGCTGGAGTTGGAGTCGAAAATTGGTCTCTAAATTTACAAGCCCCACTGGAGATGCTAGAGCCTCTTAACTTTCAGGACAAGGGAGAAAACACCCAATTTCGTGAGAAGGAACGCAATTAATTGTTGCTTTTATTTCTATTGGACAAACAGCATCTTGAATCAAATCTCAGACAGAGTGGTCTTTGCGTGTGTCATTTCTTAAACTCCAAGACAATTAGGAATTCGTGTTATTTGCAATCAGACCTCACATGCAAATGAAGGAAATTTTCATGATGCATCCGCTAACTGTATTTTCGTTCCTCCTTTATTTACAAATGCTAGGTGATGGATACGTGGCTTGCTTATGCTCCCGTCAAGAATAATCCTGAAGATGCAGCTAAAGTATGTATTCTTCTCTTTCAAAGACTGATTTTAAATTTTGGGACAATTGTGTTTTTACCCTTGATAACAAGAGGACTTGTTCGTCTTAATTTCTGCCCACCTTAATAGTGGGACTCTTACAATAGGCTTGTTAATTGTCAGATTCAACACTCTTGTTGTGAGAAAAGTCAATTAACTCTTTAAGATTTCATCTCTTATTTGTTTTTGCACAGTTGAGGTGGTGATGCTCAACTAAAAGTTAAAACTTTCAACAGAATATGTTTTCAGTGATTCACATCAATCCTGTACCAACACTCATGCTTCACTTACTTTAAGGCAGTCCTCTTATTTCATCCCATATACATTGACTAAATACTTCATCGGGTTATGTTTAAACAGACGTTATTGCATTAATTTTGTAACACCCCTCATGCGTCACTTACTACAAAGCAGTCCTCTTCTTCTTTCCACCAAATGTTATGCATGTGCTGTTTATATAATATACCATCGGACATACCTTCTTGCAGGTTCCAAAAGGCAATCCTTATCATAGTGCAACATCAGGAGAGATGGCAATTTACAGGGCAAATAGCCTTATTTTGAGAAAGGTGATGCTATCAGCGTATTCTTTTGGAGATTACTTTTGACATGGCTAGTTCTCAATTTGTTTGTGCTCCAACTCACCGATCTCCTTTTCCTACCCTCTTTCCAGGTTGGTGCACAAATAGCTGACCCCGTAGTTGATACCTTCAACGGGCAAGAGGTAGAGGTTTGGCCACGCATAACCTGGAGTCCACGGTGGGGTCTTACATTCAAGGATGTCAAGGAGAAAGTGCATGGCAACTCTTCAATCTCTCAGAGGTCAGCCTTTGTCGTCAATGGTCAGAACATCTTCATAGAAGGCCTTTCGTTGGATGGCACTCTTGTCGTCAATGCTGCCGATGGAGCAGAGGTAAAAGCACATTAACCCAGACCTGGTTGAACGTAGAATACATGTATCAAATGAGCACTCAGTATCGTTTTTTTTTTCTATGTACTGTTCATACTTCAACTTACTGTTACTGAGCCTTTTTGCAGGTCAAAGTTACTGGTCATGTACAAAATAAAGGATGGAATATCCATCATGTCGACTACAAGGACACATCGGAGAAGGAAGAGATCAGAATCCGCGGATTTAAGTTCGAGAAAGTTGAACAGCTAGAGTTGAACTACAGAGAGCCAGGAAAACATTGCATGAGTGCATGAACAAGCATGCTCGTGTGCTTGATTGACCTGACTGGCTTCCTACCATCAGTAGGAAATAGCACGCATTTAGATTGCCTCCCGGATTTTGGGAGGCTATCAGCAATATTCTGAAACTCTTCTTTCCTTTCCCATGTAATAAGGAGCTAAGCGCTTCACCAACAGGCTGATCGTTCTTGATGTATATCCGTACTTGTACAGTCATATCATTCATGGTCAACCCTACTTTTATTGTGTAACTAAAGTTGATTATTTGTAGGGGATCAAAGGTTGTTACAATAATTTTTTTGTCATAGCACTGAATCATGTAAGTCCAGTGGTATGTAATTCGTGTTATATGTTGCATCTTTATTAGTGGTTTCCTAGTGATCCAACATTTTATTCATGAGATTATTGGTTGGTCAGCCGCAATGTCTGGTCGCCATGAACCGGTGCAGCTTTTTTAGTGACTTTTGCAATTTTCCATAGGCCGTCGCATGCTGAATGAACAAGCGTCGTCCTTTTCCAAGTGGAAAGGAATTGTGGTGAGTGGCCGGGCCCGAGGAAGTCGCAGTCGCAACTGACTAGATGCCGTGGCGGAAAGAGCAAAAGTGGACAAACAATTATCGCTTGAAATTTCAGGGAATTTCATGGAACCATGCCTTTTTCAATTCATAGATTTGGATGGGCTTAAAGTACTTCTGTCACTTTTCAATAAAATCTGGAAAAGTCTGGACGGCCGTCGTGGTACACAAAAAATACATTATGCACGAATCGTATGCCATCTATTTATTGAGATTAAAAACTTCGTATGGAACTAGCATAAAACTTCCTGCATGATTTCTTTTTTTGTGCTAGAAATATTCATGAGCACGAATTTTCGTCTAACATTACCGACAAATCTTCCGACAGCCTGTTCCCGGCGAGGATCTGATCACACCAGCTCGATTACAGCTCGAACTCTATGCAAAGAAACCATAAAAGGAAAATAGAAATGAAGAGTCTTGTAGCAACGCGGGCCCAATGTCAGTAAAGCCCACAAACGGCCCACAGAAGCGAGAAACCCTACGTGTGGCATCCGCGTCTCATCCCAGCGCGCAGGTAGACCCCTTAAAAGCCGCCTCTCCCCGCCGCCTCCAAACCCTCGTTTTTCTCTCTCCTGCGCTGCGCCGTCGTTCGTCTCCGCCGACGAATCCGAGACTTCGATCTCGGGTTCACCGCAGCGCACCAAGCCTCCAACCTACAGTTCGATCCGCTCTCCTCTCCGCGCATCAGGTAGCCCGGTCCCCGAGATCTCTCCCTGCTTCGTTTCGTTGTATACTCTTGTTTGTGTGCTGTTTCCCCCGATCTGGATGGTCGGTGGTTTCCGCTTGTGTCTGGCCCGATCTGGCTGGTCTAGCCTTGGATCTGCGTCGATTTAGTGGATAGATTCGATTTTTGGGTGGTGGGTAGCAGCGATGTTATCTTGGTATTAGGTATAGTTTTTTGGTCGAAAGCTTGGATTTTTCTATGCGCTGCTGAGTTTTTTTTTCTGCTTTTTGTTGACGCGCGGCTATCGGTTCGATGGACCCCTTGATCAGTAGGGTCCGAGTTAATGCTAGAAACGGTTGCAATATGCAAATTTGCTCATTGTTGTGCTCAGAAGTTCTACAAATATGGTGCTTACAGCTCGTATCAACTTATTTAAGCTATACGTGGTTCTGTGATGTTGTGAGCTATGCTTAGCTATTGGCTTCAGGTTGTATGGAATAGTGGGGTGGTTTGTATGCTTTATCGATTGTGCTAAGGCTGATTTTCTGCATAATAAGTGAAAGCTGGTGTCGTGCATAGTTCATTGTCCAGCTATTGTCTGTAGTTTTCTGAACTTCTGGATTTTTTTAGCAGCAGCAGTATTTTTTTTAATTCTGTTTAGTCGGTCACCTATTGAACCAGTTCAACTTACAAATTATCTGAACTATGGATTTGGTTGTGCCAACTTCTAATTTTAACTAGGAGGCCTTTGTACAACTTGATTCTGTTGCTAATCGTGAGTCGTTTGGCTTTCCTTGTTTTCGAGCTTGTTCCATTTCTTGAAATAGTCTCATAAATAATTTTGCCTGCGAGCAATGATTCTTGAATTCTCTAAAATTGTGTTGTTCATTATAATATGTGCATTATCTGTTCCACATTGATGATTAGCAACACACTTGTGTGCTGATGCGTTAACCCTTGTTTTTACAGTCATGGCGGGAATGGCACCAGAGGGCTCTCAATTTGATGCTAAGCACTATGACTCCAAATTGCAGGAGCTGCTGTAAGCAATATAAAACTTTTTTTCCCTTGCCAACATATTGTTGCTGCTCTCTGTGCCACATCTTTTAGTCTCATCTCTGTATTCATGTAATACAGGAGCTCTGGTGAGACTGAGGAGTTCTTCACTCCATATGATGAAGTTTTTGAAAGTTTTGATGACATGGGCCTCCAAGAGAATCTGCTGAGAGGCATTTATGCTTATGGTAGGCTAGGGACCAGTTTTGTTTTATGGTGTTCTGATTTGCCTTTCCGACTAATTCTTCTCACAAGTCCATTCTTTTTTATAGGTTTTGAGAAGCCTTCTGCTATTCAGCAGAGAGGAATTGTTCCCTTCTGCAAGGGGCTTGATGTCATCCAGCAGGCACAATCAGGAACAGGAAAGACTGCAACTTTCTGTTCCGGGATCCTGCAGCAGCTTGACTATGGTTTGGTTGAATGCCAGGCCTTGGTCCTTGCCCCAACCCGTGAGCTTGCTCAACAAATTGAGAAAGTCATGCGTGCCCTTGGTGACTACCTTGGTGTGAAAGTTCATGCATGTGTTGGAGGAACCTCTGTCCGTGAGGACCAAAGGATTCTTGCAAGTGGAGTTCATGTCGTTGTTGGCACACCTGGTCGTGTGTTCGATATGCTGCGTAGGCAATCTCTCCGCCCTGATCACATCAAGATGTTTGTCCTGGATGAAGCTGATGAGATGCTTTCTCGTGGTTTCAAGGATCAGGTATGCCTTCAGTTCTGTTTTATTTCATCGTTTATTCTGCTGGATTGTACTGTATTATGTTATAGCAATTGTGCAAATGGTGTCCTGCATTCTGGTTGCATATGTAATATTCAGTGTACTATATAATATTTGAGTGACATTCCAATCGAACATTGTTAATAAAATCAACTTATGTAATGTTCTATTCCAATCTTAGTTGATGTCTCAACCATTAGATTGTGATATGATATCCTTTTTTTTTTTTGGTTACCTGCAGATTTATGACATCTTCCAGCTCCTCCCAGCAAAAATTCAGGTTGGGGTTTTCTCTGCCACCATGCCTCCTGAGGCCCTTGAGATTACCCGCAAGTTCATGAACAAACCTGTGAGAATCCTTGTGAAGAGGGATGAGCTTACCCTTGAGGGTATCAAGCAGTTCTATGTGAATGTTGAGAAGGAAGACTGGAAGCTGGACACACTCTGTGACCTGTATGAGACCCTGGCTATCACTCAGAGTGTCATCTTTGTCAACACCCGCCGCAAGGTCGACTGGCTCACTGACAAGATGAGGAGCAGGGACCACACGGTGTCTGCTACTCACGGTGATATGGACCAGAACACTAGGGACATCATCATGAGGGAGTTCAGGTCTGGTTCGTCCCGTGTGCTCATCACCACTGACCTCCTTGCTCGTGGTATTGATGTGCAGCAGGTGTCCCTGGTCATCAACTATGACCTTCCGACACAGCCGGAGAACTACCTCCATCGCATTGGACGTAGTGGTCGTTTTGGTAGGAAGGGTGTTGCCATCAACTTTGTGACCCTTGACGACCAGAGAATGCTTTTTGACATCCAGAAGTTCTACAACGTGGTGATTGAGGAGCTTCCAGCCAATGTTGCTGACCTTCTGTGAGCAAGTTGAAAAAAGAAAACAAAAAAAAGTGGCAAGGGACCTGATAAGGCTTGTTTTTGTTGAAATATCACCCCATCTGGGGAGGAGTGATAAGGTTGGGGTTCTATGTTAAGTCGTGGTCGTGGACAATTTGCAATTTTTTTTATGCCATGTTTTGGGAATTTTTGTAGCTGCCTAGGCTGTGGTATGTGCTGGGGTTATTTAGATCGAAGAGGGAGACGCTACTGCTGGAGTCTTTTTTACTTTGGTATTTGTTTAAAACTATGTATGACCCAATTATGCTATTTATTTGTGTCATCCTTGACTCTTCTATTCTACAGCTGCCGCATGTATCCCGCAATCATAGTCTGCACTGGTGTTAATATTTTGAGTAAATTCTGTTTTCTCCCAATACCTGTCTCCTCTTCTATGCTGTCGTGTGTTGCTTGTAAGTGCGATTCTGTGGTATTGTGTCGATTCGAGGTAATGTTGTGTTTCTGTAGCATGGGCTCCTGTTTGCGTCTTGGGGAAGTAGTCCAAGCTGGGATTATTTCTTACTGTTATGTCAGGAAGTTGGACAAAGCTCCTTGAGATTGAAGGTGTTGTGCGACACCATTGATCATGTGGTCTATTTGAAAGTTTACTGGTACAATACATTCTCAGGTGTTTCTCGATGATTGTGCCCAAGAGGGGTAAAACTCTTTTCTTTTCTTTTTGTTCAATTCACAACTTCTTGTTGGATTCGAGTACCACTGCAGCTGCTGAAACAGCCTGATACAGTGATTCTGACGGTGATACATGATCCGCTTCTTGCTATTAGAATATTTTACTACACGAGTTCAGGCTTGTGTCATTCTGACGGTGATAATCCGCATCTTGCTATCACAATTGAGAAGTAGACGAGTTCATCTGAGGCTCTGAGCAGACCAGCTCTACGACTCCTCTGAGGCTCTGAGCAGACCAGCTCCTCCGCTTCTATTCGCCTTTGGACGAGCGCATACCGGGGCCGCGTCGGAACGGCCATCCGACGATAATGGCCATGGCCTCTGGCAGACGAGCTTCCCTGGTGACACTTGCCGCGCCGCTCGATCCCGTCCGTCCGTTCTCCACCTTGGTGTACATGGTTTCGCGAGCTGCCGCCGTATAGGGATGTCAATTTTACCCATGGGTGCGGGCATCCGATGGGTTTACACCCGATGGGTGTGAGCGTGGGTGTAACTTTTTGCCTATAGGTGTCACCCGCACCCAACATGGGTGAAGGATGGATGTCGTTTTTCACCCATAGGTGACCTGATTATAGTCAATTCGTGCCTCCTCCCTCTCAAATGCGACGCCACCACCTCGTCTCCCACTCTAGTGAGTTTATAATATCTATTTGCCGAATTTTCATGTCACAAGATGATAAACATAAATATATTTGTTGATTTTTGATTTTGTACATGTGTTTTATGTATTTTTGTACTACACTCGATGGGCACCCGACACCCGTCCGAAACCCGATGGGTGTGGGCATGGTGTCAATTTTCACCTATGAGCATGGGTGTATGTGTCATTTTTCACCCGAGATTGTTTTCGTTATGGGTGGGCTTTTGATCCACCCGACCAATTGCCATCCATACAGAGGTATGGGCATGGCGACGCCTCGCACTCCCTGCCGCATGCGGACCTGCCCTTTCCCCGTTCGCTCCGCGCTCTGGCCTCCACGTCGCGACCTGATTGTCACCGTCCCCGCTTCCAGGAGTCTGGTGGCAGCAAGAGCCGAGGAATCGGCGACGAGCGAACAGGAATGAAGGCTCAGGCTCTCTCCTCTCTGGGGTGGGCAGCGTCCCGGTCCCTGGACGGCCACCATGGCCGCCGCGCTCGGGAGGTGAAGAAAGCTCACCAGTCGAGAGAATCGGACGGCTCCCAAGGACCCAGGGGTGGTCGCTATTTCGAATAGCGTCCACCCGGTCGTTGTTTCAATGGCGACCACACTTGGGGCCACGGAAGCGCCCGCCGCCTGCCCTGCTGCGCTGCACGCGCCACGCCTCGCCGCCGAGTTCGATGCATACCAAAGCTCTCCAGCTCGGTGGCGCAAACAACAACGCTGGAAACGTCGCAGCAGGCGACGGGTGGCCAGGTGGCCGGCGGCAATGTCATGGCGCGTGCCCAAAGTGACGGGTCCGCCGCATCACGCCGTCGATTCCGAACCACACCGGGTGCAGTCGCGTTCGGGTCGTCTGACGATCGCCTTCCGGTCCTCAAGAGAAGAGAAGACAAGTCCGTACAGCTGGTGTGGCAGAGACATTGCTTTGTACGCCGAGAGGAACGGCGGCGGCGTGGTGCTGTCGTGAGCAGGAGGGCTGGCGCAACTACCGGACACAGACAGAGGCCGGGCAGCCGTGTCCGACAGCCGATGTCAGCGGTTGACGCGCGCTGCGGCCGTACGTGCAGGAGCTTTCCGGCTGCTTGGCTGCGAAGCCCGTGACGTGTTGGTGTTGCGTCTTCCATCTCCCAAACTCGCCATCGCCGTTGACCTTCTCGTCTAGTAATTCTCTGCAGGGAACTGGAGCTGCTGATAATCATTGTGGATTCTAAGACGTCATTTGTGCCTTGCAAAAAAAAAAAAGTACCGTCGAATCTCGGTTTCTTTCTTTGAACCTGTATGTGGAGTTCTTGTCTACGTCTGCAGGATGTTTGTCCATTGCCAAGTGTTGCCTAACTTGTTATTTCTCTCAGTCCAAATTCAAGTGCTTTGCGCAGAGTAAGTTAGCGGCACCATTTCCTATCGATTAGCTCTCAGACTCTGAGGTAGAGCACAAGTTTGAGGCTTTCACGCACTTCAGTCAGTCTCCACTGAACATAGGATGTTGGATCAATATATCCACACAAGGATGTACTTCGACACGAGATTGGCAGCCAGTAGAGAAGAGCAAGCCTAATAAGTTTGTCTATAAGACAAGGCAACTAGACATGAGACAAGTAGTTAAGACAAATTCATACAACAAGCTTGTCTTCACATAATAGTATTTTAATTCATTTTGGTCCCACAACATCCTGACCTTATATGCTCTTTCACTCTGTCTTCCAACTTTCACGGCGATTCGATGGTCGCTCACTGCAGCGACAAGCCCATGGCAGACTCCATTTCTCTCTCCATTATCTGACACATTTGCTGACATTTTGGTCGATAAGACCATTATTGGGCTTGCTCTTAGGCGGTTGCAGCAGCAGTAGCACTGAGATGACACTACAATTTTTGAGAATGAGAAGTACGGCAGTCGATATGAACATTTCTGTTTCATCTTACTACTATCTTGCCAGGTTCAGGTTTTGCAGAGGAAAGGGGGAGGGATGAAAGCTCCGAAAACAAAAGAAATTAACATCACATCCGCTGATACATTTTCAGAGGATGTAGCTGCAGTGTTGCACTGACAACCATTCTGTACATTCGATAGCAAGATGATCAGGTGCTGATGGCGCTCACCGATTGGAAATTGGTACTTGGGAGAACTGGAAACGGACATAATAGATGAGACCTCTGGGCTCTGGACAGTGCACAGCTCCTCTGCTTCTTCTCGCCCTCAGAAGCACGCAGGCTCTCCAAATAACGTCAGATACAGTGATGAAAGCCGAGGGATTTCTCCAGAGAACAATGGGTTGTGAAATGGCACAGAAACCCGTACTGAAGAATATTTATTTCATCAGCGTCTTCATCTGTATATCTTAGGAAACTGGGTTCTTTCCTCTGTTCAATGTTTTTCATCCTCCCTAAATTTCAGATATTCTGTGATCCCGGCCGGACTTCCTCTCTTTCTCTCGGACCACACTATACCGTTGTTTTTAGGTTCAGCTCGACCTTGCCACGGCACGCCGCACGACCTCGCGGTTTCGGCATGGGCTGGAATCAAGCCGACATGGCCGGCGCCCGGAGGCCTGATCTCGACCGCCCGCGCGGCCTTCGGTCGTTGCTGCGGGAGACAGAAGGATTTCGTGATGTTTGGTTGGTTTTAGGGAATGAGCAGTACGTGGCTGGGACGGGGCTCCGCAGCTCCGGCGGGCGGGAGGAGACGCAGCCGGAGCCGGAGGAGAGCTGGCCGTCCGAAGTAGGGTCCTTTTCGCAAATATTTGGATCGCGACTAATAGTCGGGATCCAAATATTTACACATATACTCCTGGTTGGATCGCGATTAATAGTCGCGATCCAAACTAGGGGGCTTTTGTCAAATGTTCTGGGCCTGCGCAGCGCGGCTGTCCTGTCTCCGGCCATGTCGCGACCCCGCCGCGGCCTCCGCCATCCAGTTGGAATTTTGCTGCTCCGGTAAGGTGAATCGAAGCACTTTTCACTTCTCCGGCGAATACGGCCAGTGGTCAGCTCCTCTGCTCCTTGCCTGAGTTGCCTCTGCTCAGCCTCCGCGATGTGACTGGTCTCTCCGATGCGGCACCGGGCAAGAAGCTGCCGTCGTGGATGTCTCTACAGGTTCTTCAAACTGGATTCTGAAATCTTCGCCTAACCAATCCTCGGCAAGCGAAGCATGAGGTGGTGAGCTTGAGCTTGAGCCCAACCAGAACCGTGACCTCGTATTGCGAAATGCCGAAACAGTCACCGTCGGTCAGCAAAATGATAAACATCTGGCTAGGCGTCTGCCCAATTTGGCTTCCTGAAGATCAAGGCGAGATCAAGAAGAGAGAGACGAAGCAGCAGCAGAGGGCGGGTCGGGGGTCAGTTCAACATCCTGAAGATCCTGTAGAGACATCCGTTTGGGCTTAATTTTGGCCCATTAACAGGGATTACACCCATATAGCTCGCCATGCAACAGCAAAGCAAAATACTAGTAGGAGTGTACACAGCGTGAGCGTGTGTTCTTCCTTTTCCTTAAGTTTCAGGCAGGCACGTTTTGACTCTTGGCCGAGGGTATCGTCCCTGTCGTGCTCACGCATGCCTGCACTATCTATGGATTGATGATATATCGACGTGTCTATTCCGCGCGCTGTACCCAACTGTTGGATGATTCCTTGAGAATCTGACCGCAGTTCATCCACAGGTGTTGGCGTGTTGCTCGATCTTTCTACTACCTCATCCGATCCGTGCGTGTCTTTCTTCGATCGGCCGGAAAGCGAGCACCCGATCTATTCTCGACAGCGACAAAAACTTAAGCACGGCACGGTATCACACTATCACTTCAATTCCTTCGCCCTTTCTCTCTAGCTTTTCCCTAGATCCGGCCGTTTGCCCAGTCTGGCTACAATACGTGTATGTGGCATACTTCGGTAATAAGCTAAGAATGTCATTGGTGAGTATTATATGGTAATGAAATAATGATATCACGTCGTTATCCGAAACCCAACCCACCAACATGCCGAAAGTGGAAGAGAGAATCGATCAACTGAAAGTTAGTTACGTTGTTAGTACATGCCCGATGCCTGTTAGCTGGAGCTGGCAGATGCTATATATGTGTGTTAACTGCATTTCTCCTCTCAATGATTGATTCTTAGAAGTTTCTCCTCTAGCGTTTGCTCGATCTACTCCTCGTCGTCGTCGTCTAATTCGCCTTTCGATTTTTCCGCTCATGTCCGGGTACGTGTTGGTGTTGCTTTAGATACCACGCGTACCATACCAGGCAGGCATGGCCGGCCCGTCCACACAGTCACGCATATGCATGTGTGCGCGCGCGTATGGCACACATATCACCGCCGGCCGGTAGCTAGCTAGCAAGCTAGGCCTAGGATACTTCATATGTGTCGCCTTTTTGGCTTACATCCAACGTCGACAGTGGCTGTGCTTATCTTGTTTCCAATGCCTCCTACATAGGAGTATGCTGATAGAAAGCTCTGGAATGAAAATCATCATCTGATAGAATTGCTTGAATTGTAGTGGCTCAAAATAAAAAGAAGGGTGAACTAACCAAACTGGGCCAGAATTAACAGCTACCACGACATTTGCGCGCCACTGAAACAATGGAGTGGGAATCAAAGAGAGGAGCCCACCGAAATCCAAACCAAATTAATTACCCATCGACTTGCACTGGATCTGCATATATAGTGCTCCTACTACCAGTTGTTGCCAAAGCCGTGCAGTCACTCTTCTGATTTTTCTTTCAATGCAATAGCATGGCTACCGCGATCGAAACTGCGACATCTTGATCGAAATATTAGGATTTAGGTTCTGATCTACTACTCTACTCACGCAAACGGTGGGAGATCAAGTGCGTGTGCGCTAGCTCTGCTGGTCACGCTACCCGTATGTGGATCGATCGACGGCTCCATCGTATGAACACTAGCTTGCAACAAACCGTGCAAACGCATGGTGCATGATGAAAGTTGCTTAAAACCTGGGAAAGTGATCTTGTGTGTGTGCTCGTATCGTCAGATCGATTTACGTGCATACATAGGACGCATGCCTACGTGCGTGGTGAGATTATTATCAAGTTCGGCAGCTATCTATTCTGGGCGTGTGGTTCCTCTATTTTAAAGGAAGCGAATAACCAAGCAGCACATGGTAGCTAGCTAGTGTGATACATGCAACAATAGAATCTCATCACCCTACAATGTGCCTAATTGTTTGAACTCTCTAAAAAATCTGCCTAATTGTTACATGATCCCGTCGTATTGTTAGCCATGCTTCCCGATATAAATATATATACATATACCGAACTAGTCACTGCTACAAACGGAGGTGTGGACCTTTGTTTTGCCCAAAACAGAGTGTAGACTGAAACACATGAAGTAAAGCAGAAACTGCACTATAAGTGGTACTAGTGGTTTATAGCATGACCTGTTCGAGAAGAAAGCTAGAGTGATTTTAAGCAAATTGCATATCATTTGATAGACTGAACCAATTATCGAACATCGTCACCTACTTTTTTTTTGAGAACAACATCGTCACCTACTTTTGATATTTAATTGCTGCAAAGCTTTACTTTAGAAGTGGTGACCTATGTATCTATCAGTGGTGCAATCTTTCTGTCACTGTTGGTACATAATGCACGCATAATTTATAGCATCGCTTGTTCAACGAAATTGATCGATTTATCTGATGTTTACGTTTGCGAAGGGCCTACAACGACAAGCCAATTTAGTTTACGACCAAACAATGAAAGACAACGCTCTGGGACCTAATTAATCGATCCATTGCCCTCAGGACTAGAGACGTCAACATCAGCACACAGCCAATTCTCTTTTATCAGGAAATGGGACAAAGGTGGAATAAATGGGGATACATTGCAGTTTAAAAATTAATTATGATAGCTCGTAGGCAATTTGGAGCTGCAATAAGATACTAAGATTTACAAGTTGCAGGCTAATTAAGGTCACTAATTAACGGTGCTCCAAGTAGCAAATTAAGTGATCAACACGCACACCCCACTCGCACATATTACAATATGTCTCTGCTAGCACTAGTACTCCGTTCTGCTGTATATGTAAGGGCTGTGTCACTTCTTGTCAGACTTCCACCACGTATCGCATGCAGCCAGGGATTTCTGTTTCAACTCCAATCGCGTGTGCGCATTTCTGATCTCCTTGAACCTCTTTCCTGAACGGATACATGATGTTATTTTGCATTGACCTCAAGTCTTAGTCCTCATGCAATATATAAAACCAAATCAAGAGACGTACCACTGACTCATCAGTGGTGTTTTTGATTGGGTAGATCCTAAAAGAGGGGTGGAAATCTCAATCTAAGCTACTCCCTCCGTTTCAATTTATAAGCAGTTCATGGCTATGTTTTTAAGTGTCCAGATTCAGAGGTTCATTGAACATTCTCTGAATCTGGACATATGCTTGTCCAGGTTCAGAGAATGTTCAATGAATCTGGTACAAAGCCAAAACTACTTATAAATTGAAACAGAGGGAGTAGCTTTTTACCCCTTCAACACATAGGAGAGTTGCATACCTTTGTGCTAACATCTAGAAGGAAAAAATACACCAAGGTTCGACACATAAACCAGGACTGGAAAGGTGCCAAATAGTACAGAGCATAAACGAGACAGAACCTAACGAAGAGCTAACGACATAAACGCTTATCATGTCTCTTGATTTGATATACACATAAACGCATCGAAACTGGTTTATCTAGAGTATATGAGTAACACTTCTTAATTTATATATTTTTTACTTATAATTGTAGAACATGTATACTGCCTACCAGTATATCGGAGCTTGTAAAATTCTTATGCTAGTATATCGGAGCTTGTAAAATTCTTATGATTTGGTGGGCGATTTATTGAAGGGAATGGCCGACTGAGCTGAGCATGCAGTACGGCAGTGGAAGGAGTAGTGCCGGATTGGGACCACACGCTTTACCATACCATGTTATTGCTTAATTGGAACCCCAACTAATCCTTGTGTTGTGCCCTTTCTAGCGCTATGTGCGTGTCTACAAAGATGATGCACGGTTGTGCGTGTACCATTGATCATGAGATCAAGGATATACAACGCACGCACGTATGATGCATGCACGCTCGGTAGAATGATCTACACAGCTCTTCGCAAAAACAAAAAAGAATGTGATATACATATATAGCAGATGTTCATGTTGGAATCGTTCACTTCCGGCCCAGATCGGACTAGCTTAACCGGCCAACTGACGCGAGTCGAAAAGGAAGACGGTGAACGAGAAGCTAGCAGTTGGAAAGATTTAGGACGAAGCTTTTGAAAAGTCATGAAGAAGAAAGCGGGAGTAGCTAGAGGAATTGTTCACTCGTTTCTCACTTTTCCCGTTTTCCTTTCACACTCGCCGAAGTTCACATGTACAAGCGGTTTGTGCCTTTTTTTTTTGCGAAAAGGGGAATTTCATTAATATTGAAGCAAATTACATCCCCAGATTACAAGAGCATCCCAATCAAAGCCAACTCCATTGACGGGAGACAAGAAACCTTGAAAGAGCCGAAAATTCCACCATCTAGGATCACCATCCCAGACAGATATGCCACGGAAGAGAACTCCGATCTGAACGAACATGCCATCTCACCATCCACCACCGCCATCCTCATCTCCGACGGGGGAAAACTGAAACCCAACCCTTTCGTAAAAGATGGGTAGACCGATATTCGACATGCAAATACGATGAACTTGCCGCCGTCAAGCCCGTAGCCGTGCTCATCGTCGCCTCCTCCACCATATCCGTCATAGGAAAACACAAATCCGAGCGACATCCAGATGGATATCACCGGAAATCGAAGTCTCACTAGCCCACAGCCATGGCAAGAAAAACCATGACAAGACAAAAGAGGAGCCGGAGTACCTTATTCTTCATCAATGATGGCGCTTTCGACTCGCACCACCGCGGAGACGCCTTGTCCTCCAGTGCTCCATGCCGACGAAGTTGATGACGCCGCACAACCGCCGCCACCTTCTTGGACCGAACCGCTAGAGGAACCCTAACCCTAACAACCACCGTGACCGCCGCCAAAAGCAACCACCACGGTAGACCTAACTCTATCTAAACTTAAGAGCGAACAAAGTGGACGCCGGATGCCGGGCCTCCCTCCTCTACCGACGGCGAGGCTGCCGGAGGCGAGGGGGCCGGCAAGTTTTTCTTCAGGAGCCGCCGCCGCCGCCTGCCTCTGTCTTTCTTTCCGTGAGGCGTACGTTAGTTTGTTGCCTTATTAAAGAAAAAGGAATTGGGAAAAAGGTAGATAAAAGTGCATGCTGATATACGCCGTTCTAACATGAGTCACCATGCAATACAAAATGCAGCATGCGTGCGTGGAAGCCACGTAGAGAGTCCCGTCCAGCACGCTGGCCTTCAACACCATGCAGAGCTAGCAGAGAGGTAACGCATTCGATGATCTCACCAACATGTCAAGGCTACGTACCGTACTGAAATAATATACCCTCCTTTGATCGCGTCAAAAAGAAAAGAAAAGAAAAAATGCCCTTTGGTGAAAGCCCAACGTTAAACGACACACGGACCTGCTGCATTGGACGTAACGTAACGTAAGGCAGGGGACAGCAAGGAGAGAGATTATTGGCCATGCATGCGTGTCTGGCATGCATGGAGCTTATTAGCTAAACCGTACCCTGTTGAGTAGAACAAACAGAGTTGCGGAGAGAAAGGTGTGTGAGTGGCGAACGCAGCAGCATGCATTTCTCGCTTGGCTCGTAGTAGTAGCTACTAGCTCATTGATCAATCAACCACCCACAGACTAGTCCTGCACATGCGTCTATATGTGGCCTCCATATATATCTCGATCAATCAGTTCTATCTCCAGCTCATCTTCTGATGCAATCTAAAGCTAGTTCGATTCGTGCTCTTCGGCCAGCATAAAGCAACACCCTACTAGTAGCTATAGTATTGATCACAGTGGTTGCATGACTATATATCAAAGCTCTCAAGCGCCGGTCAGGAACGAAAAATGTTGAGATGGTAATGCTAAACAAAAGGCACGGGCACTCCTACACTTTCCATCGATACCTTTTGACATTATGTCCCTCTATCTCTTCTAGTTAGGACAGATCAGATATCACTCTGGCTGGTACTGCCGGCCGGGCAAAATCTGAGGCCATGCATTGTTGAGATTGATCAGTACTACAAAAGATACTAGTACTACCTTCTCCGCATGCATTCAGCAGTAGATGCATGCAGCCAAGATACTTTTGTCGTCTCCGCTGGATCCCAGGTGTAGTTGCGTGCATGCAACGGTTTAGGAGTGAGAGTGAGGGGAGGGAGGTTTGATCTCTCAGTCCAGGATAGGCGACACAGGAATATATGTGCATAAAAGGTAACAGTATTCACTGGAAGTATTTGTAATGTTACGACACCGTAAACTTAGAATCTGAATTATACTACTGTACATACGACATCTCCTATCACTTCATAGTGTATCGGAACTGTGTTTTAGCCTTTGAATGACGTGAGAGATGTCGCTAGCACTGGTCTTTTCCATTCTGCTGTTCACTGGCCAGCTCGATCGCGGGCTAATTGTCGTCCACGTGCGCGCCATTATACGACCTGATTGGACCTTTGACGACTCGTTAGCATAACAGTAGGATTCCCTGCTGGCATGCCGGCTTTATTCCTCGGACATGGCCGGGAGTACTATACTGGAGTAGCGTCGCAGCTGCTCTCTACTCCTACTAGTACTTGTTGTTGCCTCGGTGGAGACTGACTGACACATGCGACAGGAAAGCCTCACCTACTGTCCAGTGTTAGTGTTCATGACGACGAGTCGCCCACCTGCTGCCACTTCGATCATCACTCTGTGTCTTTCTTTACACTCGCATCACTCCAACTGCGCGCCTTTCTTCGTCACTTCTCTCGGGTTTTTGACTAAACCAGCTCCATTGTGAGATAATCGCAGCCTCTTGAACCCTGCTGTACGTTGCTTTGTATACGTTCCTCTAATCGTATACTGTTCTATCAAGTTTTTCAATGTGGCATTCGTCATTTTATTATGGATATGATCACCTTCGCTAATTAATTTTCAAGTGCAAACTGTGATCTAATGCCAAGATAAACAACATGCATGTATGCATGGGCCCGGGCCAATAATGCTGCACTTGTTGAGCCGATCGATTTGCTTTGGTACGTAGTATGTTTATCGACCAGCTTTAACTGTACAATTAATTAATTTGAATCTACTGGCACTCCATTAATTTATCCTTACTTCAGACTCCAAATGCTCCTTGATTTAAGCTGCATGCAAATCTCTTCAAGCATTTTCCTTGTACCTACAAACTTCTGGGCCACGAACGAAGGTCCGATCAAGTCGTCAGCTTGGATAATGTATGCTCAGGTCCACTTCAGCAATGTATTAATTCTTGAGGAATTTTACGGTATACAATACCACCACAAAGGGTATCACTATTATTTTAGTACTACTATATATCGGTCAACTTTTCTTTGCTGTCATTATCCACAAAATTTCTACGCCGCCAACCCTCCTCGCAAGCCGCAACGAACTCGCCGCCCTACGCAGCCACTAATTTCCCTGTGCCGCCAACATATCTGCAGCTGTAATACTACCACTTATTTTTTTGAAAGAGGATAATACTACCACTTATTAACGGAAGAACTGAGACATAGTCAAGCTTATCTGCATGCAGTTGCAACTTACAAGGACAGAACTATAGTACAATACTGGCGAATTTCCAACTGGCCGACCCTGCACCTGCAAGGACGGAACTATAGTACAGTACGGGCGATCAATGTCAAGCCAAAGCGATCGTGGATTCGTGGTGTTTTTGTGTTCGCTCATTCTTTTTTCTTAACGTAATCTCAAAATTGAACGTTCGTGCGCGCAAGGTATATTTTCAACGTCGCTTGTATCAACGACAAATCACTACGATCATACTGGTCTTTGCACTCGATCGCACCACTAAAACTGCTCGCCTTCGGTTTTGGACCAGTTCAATTAATTGTGCGATAATCGCAGACTCTTGAACGCATATCCTACATACTTGTGTACATTCCGTTACTCTTGTTTAACCAAGCTTTTTCATCATTTTAAGATGGATGAACTTTGTTAATTTCCAAACGCAACTCTAATGCCTCAAGGTCAACAACATGCATGCATGCATGGGCCGGGCCAATTAATAATAGTGCTGCACTAGTTGAGGTGATCGGTTTGTTTTGGTAGTTGTTTATCAACCTTTAAACTGACCTATTTACTGCACTCCATGATTCTTTAAAAGAGGATTGAACGTGCACGCAAAGCTCGTCAATATGCATTTTGCTTGTACCTAGTAAAATCTCGGTTTATAATTGTGCACTTTTTGAGACCCATCTATGATAATTACAGGCCTAAAAGCTATCTCTTCGTCCTCTTTCATCCTTGATCGATCTAACAGAACGAAGTGGCATGATTTTAGGCGGTCCACGAACTCTATGTAGAGTTGCGTGCATAAGCCATAAACATGTTACTTTTTCCGGTAAAAGAAACTGGAACAATCATCAACTAAATCAGGAAACCATAAATCAGTGGTGGGACGATATCTAGGACTCTATTAGATAATTACTAAGATAACATAGGCTCAAGTTCCGTTTAAAATTGAGCTAGATGGTGCTTATTTTTTACAGATATACGTAGGCCAGGGGCTAGCTCTCTCACTACTAGCTACTTAATCTCCCCCAAAATAGCGTTATCGTGATTTTCAGGAATACTGCTCGTGCATGACACGCAGGATCGCAGCTTTTAATTTGGGAACGAAACACTGTACGGTTGTTGGCTCTGTCATCCTGCTCGGCATGCACTCCAGAAGAATCTCCACCTGCGAGCTGTTCCATCGTGTCCGCTGCCCCATGTCAACATGTTATGCACATATCATGAGCACTGCAAGAGTTGCCTTTGTTGCCCAGTTATTGTTTATTTTTACCAGCATTATAGTTACGCTCCTTTTTTTACGATAAGACTTCACGATTTTTGTGGCTGGTCCTAATTAATTCTTGGTCTCAACACTTATGGGTTTCTCAATACCCCAGTTAGATTGAAAAAAAAAAGTACAGACAATAATGGGGAAATTTTCTTGAGCGTAAATTTGGGAAGGAAAAAAATTGCAAGGATCTTCAATTAATAACAGGAAATTAAAAACAAGCACATGCTTTATATGTAGCTAGAAACCAAAGATGTTTGCACACGCTGGACTGAACTGGGAGCAAAAGACACCTCCCAAGATATTGTTTCCTCGTAATAATTCGGATACATTGTGTTGTTTTACCTTCCTACTAATGCATCTTATTTTATTTCTCTCTAAGTTTATTGTTACTTATACTCCTCTTATATATCATCATTAATATAATACCACTACTCACTTGATATTACTTGAAAAAAAAAAAGAAAAGGACCTTAAATTTAGAATATTTGCACTACGCATGAATATTTTTCAATTTGCGATAGCAATAGATCAATATGCCACACCCAAAATAAGCTACCATGTATAGTTATGGATAAAAAAAAACTCAGACTTTAATGTTTTTAGTGCCATGAACTTGGAAAAATATTTGTGAAAATATATCCAAATGGATTAATGATCATTTGTTAACGAATGTAACAATTTCAGTTTGATAGTTTCGAATAATGAATGCAAGATGGCGGTGGGGTCATTCATGCGCACTTTAGACGAAAGGAATGCGAGGATCATCACATTGCAAGGTTTCACGCATATGTCGACATTCTTCCAAGCTAAAGGAATATATCGCACAGGGACAAAGGGGGAGCAAAAACACTCCCAAGATATTGTCCGCTATCATTCAGATTGCATAATATATTTTTTTCTTTTTGATGATCCTTTTCATACCCTTATCTTTCCCTATTATTCTTCATACTTATAATCTTTCCCTCTCACTGTAAATGGACTAGTAGTGGCTCCGCTTCAATGCAATGAGATAGTCTCAGTGGTCCTAACGATATTGTTGTTTGTTGTGCATATCGACGATCACGCATGGATATAATGGCATGCATTTAGACATGTGTTATGCAGCAGATGGGTATTAAGAGATTCAATTCTCCTCCTCCAAAAACGGGCTCATCTCTTTGTAAATGGAGCTGACATCAGATCGTTTGAGTCCATGTCGTTCTAGGCACTGCTTCAAAATATGATTTACCCTCATTCAAAATGTTGCTCTTAAGGCCTACCTGACCAAGGGGGTTCGGCTGTATGTATACAAAAGCAAATAGAAAGGAGAAAAGGTGGTACCTAAGCCATGGAAAGTGCTATTTGTGACAAATAGGACACTTTAGAATACAATGTGGAAATCAAAAGAAAAGCTTGTGACTGAAAAGTGTCTTTTGATATTGTGCTAATTTCGATGCAATACATTGTGTCACGAAAAGATCGAAAAAAGGGGGCATATCATCATAAATAGGAAAATGTCGTTTATTCTAGAATACAGTTTGAAAGGTAGAAGTAGGCGTGCTTCCTTCTATTGATGTTTATCCACTTAGAAACAAAGGCCCTGTTTGAATGTCTGGTATTTTTTGGAGTTTTTGGTCGATACCATGGTTTTTCGAAAAAAATACTGTGGTTTACAAAACTTGAGGTGTTTGGATGTGATAAATATGGCAGTTTCAAAACTTGCAGTTTTCCT
>JAAXCT010001148.1:0-228402 GCA_012490785.1 Eragrostis nindensis | reverse complement strand
GATTTATTGTGCATTGATATACTTTTAATTGTTTCATGTGACTTGCATTCTTATCAATCAATCTCTCGTCTAAGTGTCTGACAAAAGAAGAAAAGAACATTTATTATACTTGTGTACTCTTGTATTCTTGCGTGCAATCTGGAAATTGATTTCACATGATTAACCTTTTACATTCGACTGCTCCATCTATAAACTAGTTGGTTATTCGACCATATGCCTGCTTTTGGATTTGTTCGCTACGTATTCATATTCCTATTCCTACATTCCACACCTCATGGCCCCTAATCCTGTTAGTGACAGGTCTATAGGTGAGCTCTGAGGAGGTATTAGCTGGAATCCGCGCCTTGGCGGCCTCTTCCTATTATTCACAGAAACACAAAACCACCACCAGGAATCTTGACGACTCTAATTAGCGTGGAGTGAGTCAGTGTAGCCCTATTTCCGTACTTCAGTAATTCAGTCTATAGGCTATGTGGTAGTTGTGCGGTGGTGAGCCGGCTGTAGGAGTGGTAAGCCATCTGGGTGGATGGGCATGGCAGGTAACTTAGTTGAGTTTAAGTGATCGTGGAGGTTGCATGTGGATGAAGCTGATTATGTTTTGGCCCTGATTTTGAGCTGCTTGTTAGACAGAGAGAGTGATGATTCATAGATGTTAAGATAATTTGTCTATGGGGGACACCGTAAAAAGCCACTTTGCCTGCAGGACACTGAATCAAAAAACTGATGTTAGTTCACTGGGGGTGATAACGACTGATTAGGAGCTGGAATGAGAGGCTTTAACTGATTGGACTTGGTCAAATAGATAAAAAGAACCATACAAATGCAAGTAGAGAATTTCAGAGAAGTTTTAAAATCTTGAGCTGTAATACAAATGCTTTTGTCTTTAGGGGAAACAATGTTTTTTTTTTTGGAAAAAAAAAGAACTGTAATACACGTTCAGTGACTTATCATCCATGCTACTTCTTTCACTTTATACAGTTGATTGTTTAAGAACTTGCTTAGAGCAACTCCAACAGTTATGTATAAACACTCCCTAAACTCTAATTAAGGGTGTCGTCATCCAATTATACCTCCAACCGTTCTGTAAATATGGTCTCCAAATATACGCTGGAGCCATTTTCCCTATGTGCTCCCCACATCTGGCGATGGTTTACGCACTCCCTACCAAGCCGTTCCCGCGATTCTGGCAAATATGGCTCACGGGATTCTGCTTTGGCGCCATCCTGCAGGTCCCGCTCGCATTCTTTGCCGCCTGCCCATGTCCGGCGAGGTTGAGATTTAGTTTTGCCGCCGCCGCCGCTGCCGAGGTGTGCTGGGGTCGCTGACGCTGTTGCAAGAATCCTTCTCGCAGGGCGGTGGGGGTAGCAGCGGCTAGTAGTCTTGAGCATCAGCACCCCCGAGCCACCCCCCTCTTTTCAGTGCTAGCAGAAAGGCGAGCTCCACCTGCCATGGCCATTCGTCCCTGTCGTAGCTGTTGCTCCCCATAGGCACTACCCAAGTTTTCTCTATCAAATGGATGCGTCATAGCCTAAAGATCTGATTCCCCCACTCCTTGGCCGCCCTCTCCCCTTGTTCCCCTCCCTGGATCGAGCTCCCGGAGCTCGTCCATGGCGGACAGAGGCGGGGAGCACAAACGCAGCTGCGTTTGTTTTTCCTTTTCTTTTCTGGCGTCCCAAAGCGGCATGGTATGGGCTCACGGAAAGAACTGGTGCTGTCAAAAAAACCTGTCGTTCCAAAAGGAAAAAAATAATTCCTGGCGTTCCAGAATGAAAAAATTGCTAAAATGGTACGCACCCACAAAGAAAATATGATGGTGTGACAACGTTTGAAATATTTTGGAAACCAGAAATTGGGGACTGTTGGAGCAGGCAATTTTTTTTTTTTACTCCCAATGGACCTTTACATAACTGTATTTAGGGTGTTTTTTTTACATAACTGTTGGAGATGCTCTATAAGGGCACACCTACAAATTTCATATTGATATATATCATAAGCTAAGCCTCTTGTGTTCTTGACTATGCAGTTCTGGAGTCTGAGTTACATTACAAGATTTCAGAATATAGAGAAGTTCTGAAGGATATAAACAACCTGAAGATTCTACTTAGTTTGAGCAGTTCATAAGACGGATCTATGCAATTGCTGGTATATTTACTTTGGCTCAATGATTGGCCTTCAGCAGGGGCGCAGAGGTTGCTGTTTGATTATTATTGTTTTTATAGGTACCCTATATCCTCAATGACGAAAATACATACAACATTGCCACGACCATCTTGTAGAAGGGAAGGAATGCCAGATTCTTCTCTAGCTTACATCTTACTTGTACAAATGTACAACCTTTTTAATCTATTAAGGAATATATATAACGTGTTTGAAACCCACTATCATGTTCCTATATATAGCTATTTTCATAAGATTCCACTATGCAACTACACCAACCTTTTTAATAGCCGGATCAATGTTCATGTTTAGTTGAACTTGATATTTCCAATAGAGCTTATACCTGGAGTAACAATCAAGCTAGCCGTGCTATGGCTAGAATAGATGGAGTTTTGGTATCTCTTCAGTGGGAGGCTCATTATCCTCTGACCATAGTGACTGACCTATGTAGAGAGCCAAGTGATCATACACCCCTGTTAGTAGACTCTGGGTAATGAGTCACAGGGTAACAATTCTTTCAGATTCGAAAAGTGGTGGCTAATGCATGCAGGTTTTAGGGATGTGGTAGAAAAAGCCTGGGCTACAGTAGCTCAAACCCTGTAGATATCTGGATAACTAGAGTGAACCTTTAGAAAACTGGCCAGAGGCTGGTCAGCTAATGTTTTGTTTTTGGTCAGCTAATGTTGTGGCTGAAATGAACAAAGAAAAGAAACAGCTAATTGATGAGTTTAAATTTTTAGATGTTGAAGCTGACACTAGGGAGTTATCTCAGGAAGAAATAGTTAAAGGTAGGCAAAGGTCCTTTTCTTTAGAAAAATACTGGGAGGTAGAAGTTAAAGGTAGGCAAAGGTCCAGGGATAGGGACATCTTGGAAGGTGGAAACACCTCTTACTTTCAAGCTGTTGCTAACCAAAGACGTAGAAAAAACACATCTTAACTAGGCAAAGGTCCAGGGATAGGGCCTGAAGGGCCAGTGCATGAAACCAAAGAATGATCCCTATTGCAGTGGATTTTTACAAAACTCTATTTGGTTTGTGGATAGAGGATCCTTCTCCGTGGAGAGATTCTGGTCTGTAGAGGAGCTGGTTAATGAGGATGAAAATAACATCTTAGATGGGGACTTCACAGAACAGGAAGTAAAAGGTGCAGTGTTTTGACTGTTTTCTTCCTATGCTGATGGAGCCCCAGGGCCTGATGGGCTCTCTTTCTTATTTTACCAGAAGTTTTGGCCAATAGGTAAGGATGATTTGATGAATATGTTTAAATCTTTTCATGATGGGGAGCTGCAGATTGACAGGTTAAATTTTGCCATGTTAACTCTTATCCCAAAAGAAAATGATGCTAGAGTAATGAAAAAATTTAGGCCTGTCAGTCTTTTTTAAACTGCAGTTTCAGGATTTTCACGAAAGTGTTAGCAATGAGGTTAGGATTAGTCTGTGATAGATTAGTAGCTGTAAATCAGAGTGCTTTTGTTAAGGGTAGGTTCATTTTAGAAAGTGGGGTGTAGTGATCAAGTTGGATTACGAGAAGGCATATGATAGGGTCCACTGGGGATTTTCTGGAGGAAGTCTTGGTAACTAGAGGCTTTAGTGCTAAATGGGTCATGTGGATTAGACAGGTTATTAGAAATGTTCATGTTGTGGTTAAAGTTAATGGTGTAGAGAGTAACTTTTTCAAGACATGGAAGGGCCTTGGCACCTTTGCTATTCAATTAAGTGGGAGATGTGTTTGCTAGAACGCTGCAGAAGGCATCACATCATAACATGATTAGGCGTTTATTTACATCATATGGACCAGAATGCATTTTGACTTTGCAGTACGCTGACGACACCATTCTGTTCTGTCAGCATAAACCTGAGTTTGTCAATAACCTAAAGTTCATTCTTCCTTGTTTTGAACAAATGTCAGGGATGAGAGTGAATTACATTAAGAGCGAGATTATTCCTTTGAGGAACATACACATGAGATCTCTCATGCCCTGAGGGGGCATTCCCAGTTAGATACTTAGGGGTGCCACTGCCTCTAAGCTTAGAAGAGAAGACCCTGCAGTGGATAAAGTAATTAAAAGAGCTGCTGGTTGGAGGGGTAGGCTTCTGAACACAGCCAGCGGACTTGCACTAGTTAAATCTTGTCTAGCTAGTATCCCCATTTACCTTTTATCCTTTATCAAGTTCCCTAAGTAGGCCATCAAAGCAATTAACTCACAAATGGCTCACTGCCTTTTTAATAGCTATGATGGTCATCACTCATATCACCTGGTCAATTGGGACAATATTTGTATGAAAAAGGAGTTTGGTGGAATGGGGGTAACAAATCATAGGGATTTAAACCTTTGTCTGCTTGGATCTTGGATCAAGCGATATAACCTAGATGAATGCAAAATTTGGAAACAAGTGGTAGAACAGAAGTATGTAGCCTGCAAGACCAACATCTTCTGCTGTTCTGAGGTTGGGGCATCTCAGTTCTGGAAGGGTCTGGTGTGGGCCAGCAAGGCAATTAAGTTACGATTTAGATGGAAAGTTGGGAATGGGGAAATATTAAGTTTTGGGAAGGTCTCTGGGTTGGCACTTCAAGCTTAGAAATTTTATATTGGGACATTTATGTGCTGATCAATGAACAAAATAAATCCATAGCCGATTTCGGGATGGGATCAACCTGATTGTACTTTTCATTGATGTATAGATCAAATGATGATGAATAAATGGTTAGAAGTAGTGCAAATTGCACAGACAATCTGTTTTTTCAGAGGAGAAAGACAGTTTAGTCTGGCAACACTCCTCCAGTGGAGTTTATAACTATCAGTCAATGTATAGCATAGTGAATTTTAGAGGAATCAAACCTGTGTATTTTCCAACTGTTTGGAAGATATATGTTCCTCCTAGAATTCATATTTTCTTATGGCTTCTGTCAGAATAAAATCCTAACAAGAGACAATCTAGTGAAGAGACAAAAGCTAGAGTTTGACTGTGCAAGAATCAGTTAACCACCTAATGTTTGACTGTGCAATTATTAAGGTTTGCTGGAGGCAAATCTCTCTGTAGGGAAAACAGTTGGCGAAAACTATGGACAAGTGGCAACCCTGGTGGTTATCCAGGAAAAAGTTTGCTGCACTTAACATAGTTCTGCTGTCATGTGGGGCTTGTGGATTGTGGAAGTCCAGAAATGACATTCACTTTCGAAATATGCAGTGGAAAGGCATCAAGCAAATCTGGTACTTGGTGGCTGGACACATAAAAAGCTGGAGATTACTTTGTCCAGACTGGGCAAAGGAAGAGCTGGATCATCACCACAAGGCGATCATGGAGCTGATCAAGTGGCCGGAAAGAATAGAAGCTGGCCCATGGTGATGTGTGTGTGTGTGGGTGTGCTAATATTCATGTATGAATTCAAAATGTACTCGCTGGGTTAAATGGGCTGAGGGCTCTGGTGCTGTAAACTGAACACAAACGGTCCGCTTGATTTGGAGTGAGACTGAAGTAATAAAGTTACTCTTAAACTCTGAAAAGGGGGAAAAAAAAAAGCAGAAGCCCACAATAAAAGCAGAGGAAAAACAACACAATTATGGTCCTTTCCACTTTGTGAAACCGTTTGGCTCGTAGGGGAGATTTCGATTCTTAGAATAGTTGATAGTAGTTGAATGAGCAATTTACCCCTATGTGTGCAAGTGTGATTTAAGTATTTAATCTAATCTCAAATAGAGGCGAGAGAGACAGATCTGGTCAAGCAACATCGAAGGGCTGACAAGCAGGATGTTCAACCGTAGCCAGGGCGACCTGAACAACGCTTGTTTGAGCGGTCCTAGTTAAACCACGTCTCACTTTTTTTTTAGATAATGGGATGATTAAATTAAACTCAGCCTTAGCTCTCGAAAGAGAGTACAGCCAATTGTCTCATATTTGGTTGGGTCGTGTTGTGCTTCGTTTCAGTTTTTTGCTTTTGTAAACAGTTAAACCACGTCTCATATTTGGTCCCCGTATGAGATGAGGGTGATGTAAGGGGATTTTCTCTCTATATATACAAAGAGGCGCAGCTCGTGCGTTTTTGAAAAAAAAAAACAAAATATTCGATGTAAGCTGTTGCATGCGGAGGCCAAAGTTTTACAAGATCAAGGCACATGGTGGCCAATGCTTCTCAACAAAACATCTCCCCTATTCCTCAAAATAAAAAATAAAAAAAATCTTCCCCATCTGCAGCTTCTTCGGATATACTAAAACACAGAAATAAGGAGGAGCTAGTTTCACCAGCTTTTTCATAAGCAACTTTTTAAACATGCAGAAGTTGTGCCAAACAGGGAGGATGTGTTCTAAATAATGCAATTAAATTTCTGTTGAAAGTAGCAGTAAATTCACTTGATAGAGTTAAAAAAATAATACAAGCAAAGAACAACGAGGAAATTCCTTATTTGCCTTAGGAAATTTTACCTTTCCCTTATTTGCCATCGGAAATTTGCAATTCCCTTATCTGCCATCGGATTAATATTTGCATCCCCTATTTGCCATTCCAATCACGGCTGTTGCTCCTGCCACAACAGTGTTCCTACAGTACTAAAATAGGTTTGTCTCAATGTGTAATTTATGCCAAAAAAAGTTTCAAAAGTTTTGGATGAAAATATGAGGCAATTTTGAGTAAAAACAAAATATTGCGTCTAATTTTCATCCGAAATATTTGAATTTGTTTTTGCAAATAGTATACATTGAGACGAAACAATTTTGCTAATGCAGCACAAACAATGTAGCGATGGGAACACAATAATCTTACTGCCAAAGTGATTGGAGTGGCAGATAAGGGATTGTGATCTGATGGTAAATAAGGGAAGTGCAAATTTTGAATGTCAAATAAGGGAAGGGTAAAATTTCTGATGGAAAATAAGAAATTTGCTCAAGAATAATTAGAGTCACAAAGTGTTGTGTGCACTGCGATAATCAAATCTTCGATAGAGTATAAAGAGCAAAGACAAAAACGATTGTACGTTAGGTGCACATTGTCGATTAACTTCTTGGTCACCAGCTATACGTATACTCAGACCTTATTAGTAATGCATAGTAACAATTACAAAAGATCTATCATGAAACAAATTTTAGAGGACATATCAGGTGCACATGAAACATTTGGTGAACATGTGCACAAAAATTTTAGACTATAAGGTCTAGTCTAGATGGGCTGAAATATATGAAGTTTGGAAAGTTTCGCCCATGATTTTAACAACCATGAATCCAGGAGACGTTTCCAAAACATAATGTTTCGTCAATGGAAATTTTCACCACGATTTTAGTCGTTCAGATGCAATTCAATGGCTATCAATGAGTTTGTGCACATGTTCACCAAATACTTCATGTGCACCTGATATTTCCCCCAAATTTTAACTTGGAAAAAAGACCATTACTATAATGAAACTTGCTTGCAATCGAAAAAACAAAATCTGAAGCGGTAGTTTAGAGAATATACCATTCCATTATCAATATTGTTCATACTCGGTTCATTGAATGATCCACTTCTTTCAACATAATATGAATACTCCAAAACATCAGAAAAGTTTGCATGGCAAAAAGTAGAAATCGTTCCTCAATAATGTGTAAATAAGTTCCTATAACAGAGCAAACTCTGTACATGCAGAAAGTTTTAGCAGCTTATATGAGATGCCAGAACAAACTTTACCACGATACACAAAGGTGTATAAACCAGTAGTGACCTCCACCTTAACAGAGACATAGTTTTATTAGGAATGCAAGCAGCATGAAGCACGCTATTTTAAAATCTATATCACCATGCATATTAGTTAATGCTCAAAGAAAGTACCTTGTTTGATTTGTTTGAGTTTGACCCCTCTCGTCTTGGTCCCAGCTTGAGGGGTTCGTGTACGGACCATTTGTTTCAAAAACAAACAAGGTATTCGAGAAAAAAAAAGTTAAAAGTACCTTGTTTGTTTTTGAAACCTACTGAAATAATACTAGTGCTCTCAGCATGATGTGAACTTGCAACGAAACCAGTGTTACTCATTATAAAGTATATAACTCTGAGAGTAAGCAGCAGCAACAGTAAATGGTGAGGGTAAAATGGATCAAGCATAGCCTCCAGGGTCTGTATAATACGTGAACAAAATGTTCGTCGCCTAAGAAAGGACTGAACAAAAAGTTAATTCATAAGTGATTCATATCGAGCCTGGAAATAAAAAGATGCAAATACCTATCGTTTGTAGTCAATAATATGTAGTTAAATTCCCCTAAAAAAGCATGCAGTTAAATGCATAAGGGACCAATAGGAAGACATACCTCCCTACCGTAAGAAAACACTTGCAATATACCTTCAAAATAGAATAACGTAGGGGATATTATCAGTAATATACAACTCTCACCCAGGTACACCCACATCAACTCATTATTATCTGTATTAAATGATGCAAGTTGTCTACAATAAATGTGGTAGAAATATCCAGTGAACTTCAATAATAACCATATTCTCTGAAGTATCAGCTGGGGGATATACATTGCCGTGTTCACGTTAAAAAAAATAATGAACTTGTTCACCTTTTCAGTAGGTGACAACAATTATAATGATCTTCATTGAGAGAAACCATGCTCTGATTTCAACAAATCCTCCCTAGATTGGATGGATCAATTTTAGATAAAGATGTACCAATTATGGCTTCATTATTCTACATGACAACATCGAGTTGTGGGTAAAATGTGTGCCACTTCAAGCTGCATTCACACGAAACACATTGATAATAATAGTTTATTAATCTGGAAATGAACAAGTAGCCATTAATTAACTAATTAAACAACATAAGGTGTTTAAGCAGTTATTTCCCAACAGGCATAGAACATAGCAGCAAAGATTGACAACAGAAAACAAAATGGACAACAGGAAAAGGGACAGTGAATGCGAAATGTAACTCTGAGCTTGTTGAACCGTTCCACATTGATTTAATTAGATCACAGCCTCAATAAACCCGAACAAAGGATGACATCCAGTGTCAACTTGATTTGCCCCTAGGCAGCTTAAAACATCAAGAGGCTAGTGTTATGAATAGCATTTGTATTCATTATGGGGGCACTAGGCCCAAATATATACATGTACAGGTGTAGGTAAATATGCACAAAACCCCTTATACAATGGGAAACTACAAGAATACGCATACATCTAACATCCCTCCTCAAACTCAGGGTGGATCAATAACAATGAGTTTGGAGAGATAGAACCTGTGCCTAGCTCCAGTCAGTGCCTTTGTAAATAAATCAGCCAACTGAATCTCTGAAGGCACATACCGAGGAGCAACAATACCATCCTGTACCTGCGCTCGTGTATAAAAAGCATCAACACCAACATGCTTACTGAGCTCATGCTTCACCGGATCACGAGCCATGCTGCTGTCAGACAAAAGAGGAGTCGGCATAGAAACAGAAACACCAAAATCCTCAAGCAACCACCGCAACCAAGTAACCTTCGCTGTCACAAGAGCCATAGCACGCAACTCAGCCTCTGCACTCGAACGAGAAACTGCTGTCTGCTTCTTAGTCTTCCAAGCAATGAGAGAACCACCAAGAAACACACAAAAGGCAGAAAGAGATCGACAATCAGAGGAATCACTAGCCCAGGTAGCATCAGAATATATATGCCTGGAGCTGTAAAGAGCTGGAGCGTGGAAAGAACAAGCGATGACACATAGTCCCACGAAGATAACGTAGGACACGAAGCCAGTGACTATAGTGGAGCTGGGTGGGAGCTGAAACAAACTGACTAGGGATATGCACAGAATGTGAGATATCAGGACGAGTGACACCAAGATAAACAAGACTCCCCAAAATATGACGATAGCGGGTAGGATCAGTGAGAGGCGCACCATCAGTGGCGCAAAGATGAACATTGAGCTCCATGGGAGTCTCAACAGTGCGACAATCAGTGAGAGAAGCTCGATCAAGAAGGTCATGAATAATATACTTTTTTTGGGATAGATAAAACCCCTCAGGTGTATAGGAAATCTCAATACCAAGAAAGTAACAAAGATGACCAAGATCAGACATCAAGAACTGCTCACTGAGTCGGGCCTTCACAAAGGCTATATACTCCGAATCATCTCCTGTAATGATCATATATATCATCAATATAAAGAAGGAGAAGAGTCCGACGACGAGTAGAAGTATGAACAAACAACGCGGGATCATGATTACTGGCAGAAAAAACCAGCAGCAGTGACAACAGAAGCAAAGCGCTGAAACCAAGCACGAGGAGCCTGCTTAAGACCATAAAGTGAGCGACGAAGACGACAAACCATGCCCTCAGGAACAGAATACCCAGGTGGAGGACGCATATACACCTCCTCATGCAACTTACCATTAAGAAAGGCATTCTTGACATCAAGCTGAGAGATGGACCACTCACGGACAGAGGCCACAGCAAGAAGAGTGCAAATAGTGGTCATATGAGCAACAGGCGCAAAGGTCTCATCATAGTCACGGCCATGCTCCTGCTGAAAACCGCGAGCCACAAGACGAGCCTTATAGCGCTCAATAGAACCATTAGAGCGGGTCTTAACCTTATAGACCCACTTACAGGTAATAGAACGAACACGTGCAGGAAAGGAACAAGATCACACGTGCCTGTACGCTCAAGAGCAGCACTCCTCAGCCATAGCATGCTGCCATTCTTGATGAAGAACAGCATCACGATAAGAGGTAGGCTCAGAACCGTAGTAGAATAGGCAGAAGGAGAATAAAAATCAAGACACCGACAAAGACGATCACCACGTCTGATAAACTGCTCGGGCGAAGGATCCCCTGAGGAAGATGCATCAAGCATAGAAGACACACGCGTGACCATTTAATCTTATCCTCTCTTTTGAAAATAAAAAGAAAAATCACATCACGAGGAAAAGATAAAAATATAAACGCCATGGCCATCGTTTTGTGAAAAGTTGCAAGGCCACAGGGAGCATCCTCAGGGAAAACAAAAGTCTCAAAGCCCCCTGCTGTGCCTCAAGGAAGAACATGTGTTGGTACAATGACCAACAAATGGGGAGACACCTTCTGTTATCAATTTATTGAAAAGCCCCCGTACGCCCCTTCAAAGTTGACGAATTGCTGAGTGATGATAACGAGAGAAGTAAACAAGGAGGTCCCCTAAGGAAGAGGAAAACCCAAAGATACCCCGCACTCCGAAAAGAAAGAGCCAAAGAAATCTACTCCAAAGACGAAGGAAGACAAGACGGTCTAGCCAAGAATGTGCGGAAAATTTTATCCACTCGGAGAATTTCAAGATGTCAACGCTCTACCGTTGGACAGAAATAGAAGCGTCAAGACTGCTTATAAAGTTTCAAAAATCTTTAATCCTAGACGCTAATAAACCTCGGGCGGGAGGATCTAAACCGTCATTATCCATGAATAAGAGTCTAGATTTCGTTCGTGTTAACTCAAAAATATAAACAAAATAAAAATTAGAAAAAAATGGCCAGCCGGGACCCTCTCGGGCCCAGCGACCCCTTCTGTGATCCCTTTCCTTTAGCTTTGCAGCTGCAGGAGGACATCAGGAGGCGCACCACGCGCAAGAGAAAGGCGCGCCTGGATGGGCGCTTGGCCCCGCCGGCAGGCCCTGCCGGGCCCATCGGCCGGTCGGCCTCGCTCGCCGACGCACACTCCCGACCGCCTGCACCTGCCTCACCTGCTCCCCTACGGCGTAGCCTTCTCGAGTGTTTCGGGCACTCGCTCGAACGGGAGAAAAATCGCCGACAATAATGGAGGACGGCATTCCATCCTCCTCCCTATGCGAGCACATGCACCGAAAGGCGCACCACGACGCTCCACCGACGCTACTCCTCCACCGCTGCCGTCCCATCGAAGAAGGACGTCGGGGCCTACCGGCCGGTCTCGCTCGGCCTCGCCTCGGCGCCCCCGCGCACCTATAAAAGGAGGCCGAAGCCTCCATTCTTCCTCGCACCTCAGCTCGTCGAGCACTTCTTCCTCCCTCTGCTAAAATCCTCTTAATCAAGCACTTAGTGATAATTAAGTGATAAATAAAAAATATATAAAAATAAAAATTATTTTTTATTTATGTAGTTTCTTTACTACTAAGTGGTGGTCTTAACAACCCCGCTCTTGGACGTCTAACTTCTGAACGACTGACTTCTGAAGAGCTAACCCGCTAATCTATTGCTATCTATTCCTTCGGGTATTTGCTGTCTAACCCTCTGTGCAGGTCACCATGAGCTTCTTCAACTCACCCAAGAGGAAGGTTAGAGGCAAGAGCCATGAGAGCAGCTCACACTCTGGATCAGATGCTGGAGGACAACAGCCTCCGGAGCCACAGTCGGACCGATCGTGCGTTACATGGAGTACGAGAATCACATCATCCCGCGCATGGAGGATGAGAGGAACCGCATCGCCGGGATGCAAAACCGCGAATTTCAACATTCGCGTGTATTCGACCCTCAGTTCCTCTCCGACATCGGCATAAACGACGACTTCGACCAAGCTCTCAGATACACCGGTCTCGCCGATTTTTATAATACTGCTGAGTTAGGCACACAGTGGCTTTCCGTCGAGTTTTGACCACCCTGCAAATAGTCATTGATAAAAGCCCACGAACAAGGTTTAAATTCCGCATGTTTAATCAGGAGTTTGACTTAAGTTTCAATGAAATGAGTCAATTGCCAGGTTTCAAATTCGATGGGCAGACAGCTTTAGATAACCTTAAGGGCTTTAATGAACACACTTTCTGGCTTAAAAATTGCTGGGGAAGAAGGGGTACACCGCCGCACAGGCGAAATTCATAACCCCTCTCTGAGAATTCTACACCGCTGGTGTGGTTTTGTGCTATCAACTCGTCATGAAAATAGGGCTGTCACTAAAATCGATCTGTACTAGGGGTGGGCAGAAACCCGAGCCCGAACCCCAAACCCGAGAAAACCCGAACCCAAACCCGGACAACCCGAACCCGGAAACCGAACGTTGTTCTCGGGTTGGAAGTCTCAAAACCCGATTGAATTTTGGGATTCTCGGGTTCACACCGGTACCCTAAAAGAAGTCAAGTTTCAGTGGGTGATTGATAGATGAAACTTAGCTTCATAGGTGATCAAGCACCTCTATGGTGACCAGCAGCCCGTATGGCTGCTGCCTTCTAGAAGAGAGCTGCATCAGCAGCTACTCTGTATGCTTAATTACTTAGCTAGTAAGGTAACTTCGTATAGTTAGTAGTCAAATTTTGCTTTCTATTACTGCAGGCTAGCTGCTTCAGTCGGTTCATACACAAACCGACCTGTATCCCTATATAAATAGGTCTCAAGGCCAATGCAATCAACTCAGCTATTCTAGCCTAAGATCAAGACTCCACTGAAGTGCAAACCTGTGTGTGTGTGTGTAACCAATTTACCTCCAACATACTTTACTCAGTATTCACAACCAACACCTTCAGATTGCTAAGGCCCATATGGCCCATACTCTTGGTTATATATACTACACAGTCTAATGACTGATTACTGTTCCAATCCCAAGGTTAGTAACATGGTAACAGAGCAGGTTAGGGTTAGGGTTAGGTTAATCTAATCTCCTAATCCTGCCCTATTTTTCCCCCTCCTCTTTTTCGGCCGCCGTCGCGGCTACAATCTTCCGGCCGCCATCGCGGCTGCCAATCAAAGCCGCCGTCGCAGCCCTCTCTCCAGGCCGTCGCAGCCTTCCTTCCTTGGGCGTCGTCGCGGCCTCGATTTCAGGCCGCGTCGCGTCCTTCATCTTTAGATCCCCGTCGCGGCCAGAATCCAGGTCTTCCAAATCGAGCCGTTGCTCGTCGTTGTCATCCGCTGCCGTCGCGGCTCCATCATCATCAGGCTGCTGCTGTCCATCGCCGATTCCACGCGGATTTGTTCTGCAAGGTTCCAGCTCTGTTTGGATCGACGTGCTGTTGCGCTCATCCAGCATTTCGTCATCACGAAGTCTTGTTGCTATCTGTGGCCTCTCTTGCCGTCTGGTGCAGTCTGTTGCTGGTCCTCTTTATCCAGATTGATCCAGTGGTGAACTGCTGCTGCTGTTTCTTCTATGCCGAACAGAGAACAGGTATTTTCCGTTGCTGGTAATTGCTCTCTGCTATTCCCCTATTTGTCATTGTTGGTCAAGCACCAGTAGACTCTCATCATGTCGCAAATCAATGCCATTACTATCAATATCACTCTTGATGGTCAGAACTATCGTGAGTGGGCATTTTGTGTTGAAACTACATTGAGAGGATATGGTTTAGCTTTTCATTTGTCAGAAGATCCACCTGCACCTACCGCTAACAATGCTGCTGAGATTAGACAATGGAAAATTAATGATCGGAAGGTGATGTCTGCCATTGTCAATAGTGTCAAACAATCTATGATTATGAGCCTCTCTTCTTTCAAGACAGCCAAATCCATGTGGACTTATTTACAACAGCGCTATGTTAAGGACAGTGGTGCTCTCCTTCATACACTCATGCAAAAGATTCATCTTCTTGAGCAGCATGATTTATCTGTTGATGATTACAACTCTGAATATGAGCGTTTGGCTGGCCCTTTGCTCTCTATGGTGCCTGCTTGTACAGCAGCTGAGTGTACGGCATACAAATTCATTGAGAAGTTTCTCACATATCGTTTCATCATGGGAGTCAGGGCTGAATTTGATTCTATTCGTACACGCTTGCTGCATGATCTTCTTCTCTCACCATGACAAAGGCATTGCCAGATCTGATTGCTGAAGAGACCCGAATTCAGTCCATGGCAGCTTCTTCTTCTCATAGTGTGTTGGCTGCTTCTCATCTGAGCCGTGCAAGCATTGCAAGAAGAACACACATCGATCTGACCAGTGCTTTACCAAGTTTCCGGAGAAACTTGCTGAATTTCGTGCTCGCCATGGTGTTCAGCGTCGTGGTACACCTCCCCGGGCCTCTGTCTCTGCTGCTACTGCTGCTGCACCTATTGAAGCTTGCACGTCTTCATGGGCTCTTGATTCCGGGGCTTCGTTTCATGTCACATCAGATCAGTCCCAGTTAGTTGATTGCAAGCCGGTCAATGATGGATCCTCTATTCAGACAGCTGATGGTACTTCTTGCCACATATCACATATGGGTGCACTTTGCACTTCACGTTTTTCTGTTTCTGATGTCTCATTTGTTCCTCAATTGTCCATGAATCTTCTTTCTATTGGTCATATCACTGACCAAAATTGTTTTGTGGGATTTGATGACTCATTTTGTTTTGTTCAGGATCGTCGAACAGGGGCTGTGATTGGGACTGGCCATCGCCGTAGAGGTTCCTCTAGCCTCTATATCTTGGACACATTGCGTCTTCCTTCGACTGCCCGTGTGTCCTCCATTGCTACGTCTACCACCTCTTCATTCGCCAGGTGGCATCATCGTCTCGGTCATCTATGTGGATCTCGTCTGTCCACATTAATAAATAGTGGTTGTTTAGGTCCAATGTCTATCGAGTCTAGTTTTCATTGTAAGGGTTGCAAACTTGGCAAACAAATACAACTTCCATATTATTCTAGTGAGTCTCATTCTGTTAGACCTTTTGATCTTATTCACTCTAATGTATGGGGTCCAGCTCCCTTTGCTACAAAATCTGGTCATAAATATTATGTCATTTTTATTGATGATTTTTCTCGATATACTTGGATCTATTTCATGAAACATCGAGCTGAATTATGTTATCAATCCTTTGTCCGCATGATTCATACTCAGTTTTCCTCTCCCATTAAGGTTTTTCGCTCTGACTCTGGTGGTGAGTATTTATCTCACAGGTTTCGCCAGTTCTTGACATCTGAGAGGACCCTTGCTCAACTCTCATGTTCTGGTGCTCATGCTCAGAACGGTGTTGCTGAGCGAAAACATAGACATCTCATAGAGACCGGACGACACTCTTGATTGCATCCTTTGTACCCTCTCACTTCCGGGGGGAAGCTGTTTCTACAGCTGTTTATCTCATCAACCGACAACCATCATCTAAATTATCAGGCAAATGCCCAGGTGAAGTCCTTTTTGGTACTCCTCCTAAGTATGACCATCTTCGAGTCTTTGGATGTACATGCTATGTCTTGCTTGCACCACGTGAGCGAACAAAGTTGACAGCTCAGTCTGTTGAGTGTCTTTTTGGGGTACAGTCCTGAACAGAAGGGTTATCGATGATATGATCCTTCTACTCGCCGTATCCGTATCTCTCGAGATGTCACCTTTGTTGAGAACCGTCCCTTCTTCTACAACTCTTCGACACACTCATCGTATTCTCCAATAGAATCCACGTCATTCATGTGTCTTCCTCCGGTTCCATCTGAAGATATATCCACACCACCGTCATCTCCACCACTTCCTCTAATTCCTATATCGCCTCCTGATCCACCAGCATCCTCGTATTCATCGAAACCACCTGTCATACACACCTACACACGTCGCCCTCCACAACACATAGACTCTCCGCCTAATCCTCCATCTTCGGCCAGTCCCCCTGCTCCTTCTGCTAACACTAACGAGTCAAATGTTGTTTCTAATGAGGCATAGGTTAATGATGGATATAATCTTCGTGATCGAACCAGATTTGGCTATCCAGTAAAGAGAAAACGTGTTGCTGCTGTACTTCATGAGCCGAAAACCTATCAAGAAGCTTCTAGCATTTTGGAGTGGCAGATGCCCTTGATCGTACAGGTACTTGGGATATTGTCCCATTACCTCCATCTGCAGTCCCTATTTCCAGTAAATGGGCGTTCAAAATTAAGACCAAGTCTGATGGTTCTATTGAGAGATATAAAGCTCATCTTGTTGCTAGAGGCTTTCAGCAGATTCAGGGACTTGATTATGAGGAAACTTTTGCTCCAGTCGCTCATATGACCACCGTTCGTACATTGATTGCAGTTGCTGCCATTCGTTCTTGGACTATATCTCAAATGAATGTCAAGAACGCTTTTCTTCATGGAGATTTGCATGAAGAAAGTGTATATGCAGCCCCCTCAGGGAGTTGATGCTCCTTCAGGACATGTCTGTCGGCTACGTCGTGCTTTATATGGCCTCAAACAAGCTCCGAGAGCATGGTTTGAGCGTTTTGTTTATGTCATCAAAGCTGCTGGTTTTCACCTAGCGACCATGACCCTGCCTTATTTATTCATCTTTCTTCACGCGGTCGTACATTACTCCTCTTATATGTTGATGATATGCTCATTACGGGAGATGATCCAGACCATACTTCTCTTGTGAAGAAACAACTTGGTGAACAATTCCAAATGTCTGACTTAGGCCCTCTAAGTTATTTCTTGGGCATTGAGGTTACACATACAGAAAAGGGTTATTATCTTTCTCAGTCCAAATATATACAAGATCTTATTGATCGGTCTGGTATCACTGATAATCGGACAGTTGCAACGCCTATGGAACTTCATTTGCAGCTCCGCCCTGATAATGGTACACCCCTTGAGGATCCCTCTCGATATCGCCATATTGTGGGCAGTCTTGTCTATCTCTCTATCACAAGGCCAGATCTTGCTCATGCAGTTCATATTTTAAGTCAGTTTGTGAGTGCTCCTACCACAGTTCATTATGGTCATCTTCTTCGTGTGCTGCGGTACTTAAGGGGTACGCCTTCTCGAGGCTTGTTTTATGCTCGAAGCAGTTCCCCCAAGCTCCATGCTTATTCAGATGCCACTTGGGCGAGTGATCCTATAGAGCGCCGTTCTGTCACCGGTTTTTGTATTCTTCTTGGTTCCTCTCCCCTTACATGGAAGAATAAGAAGCAATCTGCTATATCAAGATCTAGTACAGAGGCAGAACTTCGAGCACTTGCCTCCACTACAGCTGAGATTATATGGCTTCGATGGTTATTGGCTGATTTTGGTGTTATCTGTGACTCTCCTACACCACTTCTATGTGATAATACTGGTGCCATACAAATTGCCAATGAACCTGTGAAGCATAGCCTCGCGAAGCATATTGGTGTTGATGTCTCGTTTACCCGCTCTCATTGTCATCAGAAAACAATTGCTCTCCAATATGTGCCATCAGAATTGCAAGTTGCAGATTTCTTCACTAAAGCACAAACTCAAGAGCAGCATCGACTTCATTTGCTCAAACTCAACGCTTCATAACCACCTTGAGTTTGATGGGGGGTGTTAAGGCCCATATGGCCCATACTCTTGGTTATATATACTACACAGTCTAATGACTGATTACTGTTCCAATCCCAAGGTTAGTAACACAGATTATGGTATTATTCCTTACGTAATGAAAACAATGCTCACTTAAGCAACAGTAAGCATTTAACAATACAGATTGTTAGGTCTCACAACGCCAATATCCAACGTTATGGTGGCAAAGCCTTCCTTTTGCCAATATTCCAGATTATGGTAACAATTACTTCCTCTGACAATAGGGACACTAACAACAATAAACAGTAAATCGTTGCCGCGAGTGCAAAAAGGCAACCAACAAACCTAGCAGTAGAGGACTTGGTGAAGTTAAATTTTATGAAGACTGCAATCGTAACAAAAAGTTGGTAAATTCTATTAGGGCAACAGGAAGTAAAATCAATATTAATCTAGTTCATTGGCAAGTACCTTCTGATGGTAAATCCGTAACAGGAAGCATTATTGGCACCCCGACCTTTAATCTCAAGTGCTGTTCTCGTAAACCACTCATCTTAATCATATAAAGAAACTTCATTGGGTTGCACGATTACTTGTATCATCATCATCAATTGTGTTGAAACTAGAATATGACATTTCTTCTGCTGTTAGCTGGGAAATCATTTCGGAGTTTTATAGCAGCAGATATCTCATTTGTTGGTGCCAAGAATGCTCGTTCACAAAGGTAAGTAGTCAGATCAGCAATTGTTGAATTACTATAGACAAAGGTAATAGCAGATATTTTTCAATCTCAATCCACAAAGCATCGTGTTGGTCAGAAAGAGATAATCCGTTAACTGATCCTTGTACAACCTCTGCAAACAAGTGAAGGCGTTCTCGCTGGGAACCTGTAATCGTAAGCTAACACCAAGAAGACCCAGCGTGGCAAGCACCTCAAAATGTTGGATATGAAACACCTTCAATAGTTCTAAAATCTGAATATATATTTTGCCAAACGTATTGACCATGGCCATTTTGCAGTATGACTGTTTCTTCATAAAATAATTTGGATAGGATTCTGGGCACTCACCATTTATCATGGATTTAGATTCCTAAAGGGTCCATGGATCATGAATTCGAAACAGCATGATAGCCTATTGGATCAACAGAAGCATCAGGTAGGTTTACCTGCACCGACGTAAAAGCATGAACTTCTGCTGTTAATGGCTTGTTTGAGACTAACCATAGCTGCACATATTCAGCTAGTACGTGTTGGGTATGTGTATAGGCCCATGTTAGAGGCCTATTTAGTGGCCCATGTATAGGAGTATATATCCCACCCTTCTAGGGTTCGGAGGAATACAAGCTGTCATTATTTCCAACATGGTATAGAGCTAGGGTTAGGTTATTCTTTCCTCCTCTCTCTTCCCTCCCACCCGCCGCCGCCGCCGCCGGCCATGGCTGGCCCAGGCCGCCGGCCGCCGCTCCCTCCCTCCCTTTCCTCTTTCCCTCCCCTTCCCTCCTCCTACGCGGCTGTGCTGGCCGCCGCGCCGCCGCCTGTCCAAGCCGCCGCGCCGCCACCACCTCTGGCCGCCGCGCGTGCCACCCGCCGCCTCGGGCCGCCGTGCCGCCGCCTGCTCCCGGCTCGGGCAGCCGCGTGCGCCAGCGCCAGCGCGCTGGGCGCCGCCGGCCCGCGCCAGCCGCGCTGGGAGCCGCCGGGCCGGGAGCCGCCGTCGCCGGGAGCCGCCGGCCGGGGGGAGGGAGTCGCTGTTGGTCGTTTGTACGCACCTACTATAACCGCAAGTGGACGGTGTAACGATTGTAGCACTTTTTCCCTTAGAGTATTCCAAGGTTTTAATATCGAACCACAGAGAACAAGCGGAACTTAAACTATATTTAAACTACTAAATTAATAAAGCAGAGGTGTGTGTGTGAAAAGGATGATTAACAACTAGAGGTGGAGCCTGCGGTTGCAACAGGTTATAAAGGGATTCTCTCCTATGGTTTGGGACTCTGGCATGCACTCGGATTATTGTTTCAATTGATAGGTTTAGTATTCTACAAGACATGGTGGTTTCGTTCGTCTCTCGCCCTGTCACGACAAGGATTAATAGCTCCCCACTTGGTTCTTGCACTATGTGATCATCGATAGCATCATAACCGCTGCAGCAGCTACACTAATGAATTCATGTATTAATTAGATACGAAATAAACGCATCACATAGACTGAACGCATCAAAAGAGTACCGTAAGTGTGAGAGTTACATAACCAGGTTTCCCTCGCCACGGAGAGAATATGAGATCTACTCACACATCATACTGCAACACATGATCATGGCTGCAATGGGGACACGAGATTTGACGTGGACCACAGGTGCCGATCGGCACAGAGGTGTGCCGGTAGGCATAATCTCCCCCTTTTGGTGGTGATGATCGGTGATCGCCGCCTTCGCCGCCACAACCTTCAACCTAGGTCAAAACTTCTATCTGTCTCCCCTTCGTCGTCGTTTTGCGACCAAGGTCTCCTCTTTATAGTTCCTTCCGATTGCGGGCTGGATTTCACCGACTCCGACTCTGATATTTGCTCTGGGCTTCATATTCTCCGAGTGGGCTTCATGTTTGGGCTTCACCCCGATGGTGCCGGTCGGCACAATTGTTGTGCCGGTCGGCACGGCCCCCAAATTCCTCGTTCTTCGGGCCTCCGATAGCTCTTTATCCATAGTCTCTCTATTTTCGCCTATTTCCTGCAAATCCTTCCAAATACACAGAAACTACGCATATATGTAATAATGGGGGTTAATTGTTAGCAATAATAATATAATAAGGTATTAAAAACACCATATTTGTCATATAAAATGAGTACCTAAAAAGTACCAACAGCTCCCCCACACTCAAATCATTGCTAGTCCTCGAGCAATACAAATCAAGGAAATCATCACCGTGCTTTCATCAGGCTAAGAAGCAAAAACTCTCACAAATCTTCAACTTAGCTATTGTCAATCATCGCATCAAATTAGTATTCCTCCACAGACTTTGTCTCAATTTTGAAAACATTTCACCTCAAAATTTGAGTCGACCAAATCAATCACAAGGGCTTATCTCAAACAAATATTTTTGTCTCCCTTCGTATCATGTAAGATGAATGCAAAAAGCTTCAGACTTCACTCAATCGCTCAAATGTGTTTCCTTCCTCTCCTATTCTATAGCATAAGGCTCTTTTGTGGATCTCGGAGAGTAGTATAACCAAATTGAATCGAAAGAACAACTAAGTCAACAATCTGCTCAATCATGCCTTCTAAAAGGGAGTTGTCATTATGAGAATACAGAATATAAGCACAAGGATCAATGGGAATAGGAAATAAACGAGAATAGACGAAATAGAATTAAGATCGGATCAAGCTTGAAGTGTACGCAGATCTTTTAAATTTGACTCTTCCTGCAGTCTGCTTCCTCTGATATTCATTTTTCTCTTACTTTTCAGCATTTTTTTATTTTTTTTCTTCTGTGCCGATCGGCACAGGATCGTGCCGGTCGGCACATTCTTCTTTTCTTCTTTTTCTTCTTTTTCTTCTTTTTTTATTGCAGACTGCTATCAGAGCATGTTTTGAACCGAAATCTGTCTGAACTTCGCGTTTTGCTTGTAGGTTGTATCAAGGAGGAAGGAGAAACGACGAAATATTGGTTTTTGGATAGAAAGAATTTTGATGGCAGATGACTAGCAAACTGCGATGAACAAATGAAACTCCTCCCTTCTAGCTTAGTCGTAATCAAGAGCAAAAAGTTGACAAAGATGTTTTCTTATCGAAAGGCTTATGTGCAGGTTCTCTCATCTCATTTGGCTTAGTGTAATAGGCACAAAATCAAATCTTTAGCTAAATGCTTCAACCAAGATGACAGAAGGAGTTTTCGAAAAGTGTATAAAAGCCAAGCGATTATTCAATAAACTCAAGTAGATTGCAAAACGATCGTCAAAAATATGATCAAGAATATGGGGGTAACGCATCGATTGACAACTAACACTACTTTATTCAAGACATTGCAATTATTCTTGACCTCAAAGCTTAACTAAGCACACTATCTCAAAGACTCTCTAAGAAAACTCGCACACTTGCACGCAATGACTCAAACCATACTAAATCGAAGCAAACGACCTTAAGAAGTGTAAGGGCGAATCCCCCACACTCAAACCTTGCAATGTCCTCATTGTAAAAGAAAAACAACTAGACCAACCTAATCGTAAATGCCATGCCTCCTCAACATGCCAAAGATGCTTCGAATGTTCTGCAAGAGAAAGGAGTAATCTTCTTCGGCCATGCTCATCATGTCTTCAATTCTTCTATCAATGTCCCGTTGATACCTATGGCATCTCTCCTTGTCATACTGAAGACGTTCGATGTTTCTTCTGCAGATCGGGCAACAGTTGGCAGGACGATCATGACGCTCATCTTGCAGGGGCGAGTTCCTGCTAAATCCCCTCGGTGCCGGTCGGCACGGGCTCCGTGCCGGTCGGCACGGGACTCCATTTGCTTGATGGCGCGGCCCTGCACTTTCTTGAGCTCCTACAAGGCTTCCTGTAGCTTCCTCTGCATTAGGTGGTTCGGCATCAACAGGTTCTGACTCGTCTTCCATCGGCTCCTCCTCGGGATCTTCTTCCGGATCCTCCTCGGGATCTTCTTCATCCTTTGCAACAAGATTAGCTAATGGGTGTTCATGCGCAGGGGATGTCTCTATATAGCACACCGATTCGGAGGTATATCTCGCTCGTGGCTTTGAAGAAAGACGAGCGGAACGCCGAACTCCCTCTATTTCCTTTGATCTCTTCGGTTCTGGCTCATCATTAGAGGATTCATCATTTATCTCAATGAAATCCACAACCTTGAGGTCGTGCCGATCGGCACAGTTGTTGTGCCGGTCGGCACGGATGCCCTTCTTTGCAAAATACGCTTCTAGATCTGCGAGGTTGCGTGCTCTTCTCTGCGCAGCATTGTCCCTGTCAATACGCCTCTGAATTTCATGATTGATCTCTTTAGGGGTCATGCGCCCTTTGGCAACGGGGAATCCATCATCAAAGACGAAAGTCGCAGGGATGCATTCAGGATCAGCTAGATAATTCTCAATCTGCTTCTGATGGTCTTTCAGACAGTAAAAATACTTACATCCAAAACCTCTGGTGTTCTTGTGTATCATCTTCTCTTGGAAATTTTTCCAGACAGTCAGGACGCGTGGGAGCACACCGTGCCGATCGGCACGAGTCGTGTGCCGGTCGGCACCACCATCAGGAGTCCTTCCATTATTAAGCCGAGACCTATGGATGGTCAGAAAGCAATCTCTGTCTAACTCTTCCTTCTCGCTATCAGTAAGTATTGATTCAAAGGCGATAAGATCATCATATGTCAAAGGACGTTCCATAGCGAGAAGTTTATCCATTGTGTACCTATCGGAGACAGGTGTGCTATCATCAACCTTGGATTTACCTTTGCGTACTAGCACCTCTCCGACTTTCTTCCGAAGGGCGTCATCCATCTCCTTCTTTTGTCTATTGAACGCATCCGCTTCACTCTTGTACATCCATCGCTGCTTCAAGTGCGACTAGACAATCGGATTGTCCTCGGTGGGATTAAGGTTCCTGTCGCGCTCCCATGGCAGAGTCGGGCTCACTGGCGAAAATCCGCCTCCGCGCCGATCGACACCGTCGTCGCGCCGGTCGGCACGGCCGAGCCGGTCGGCACGGAGGCCGTGCCGATCGGCACCGTCTCCTCCGCTGCCGAATCCGCCGTCTTGCATTGCTCTCTGTTCTAGGGTTTGATTGGAACTCTTGCGGCGCTCAATTTCGATGCGGAGATCCGAGACGACTCCTTCATATATATATATATATCCATAATTCTCTTGATCCAAACGGACTCTATCTCTTAAATTTGGAAGTCATCGATGCATGTCTTGGAGGAAGGGTAAAAACTTGGCTCGAAAACGACACGGACTCTCCTGTGCCGCTCGGCACGGATCTGTGCCGGTCGGCACAGAGGCAAAATTGCCACGCGCGACTCAATAAAATCAAGGAAACAGAAAACACACAGAAAAACAGCAAAAACAACAGTGCTTTTGTTTTACATCGTTAAGCTCGACCACCCAATCACTTAATCCACATAATATATATCAAATGACTTTAACTCGAAAGTGTCAGGTTCAAGGTATACCTTTAGTCGTTGGCCATTCACCGTGTATGTATTTTGCTTTCCATCCATGATGACAACAGCTCCGGAAGGAAGAACTTTATGAACAAGATACGGTCCATCCCATTTGCTTTTCAACTTGCCTTTACCGAACAACCGAAATCTTGAATTGAATAGTAGCACTCTATCTCCTTCGTGAAATTCCTTTTTCATAGCTTCTTATCATACCATTCTTGGTTTTTCTCTTTATAGATTGCTGTATTCTCATAGGCTTTTAAGCGCATTTCCTCGAGTTCACTAATTTGAATCTTTCTTTTGACTGCGGCAGCATCTAAGTCCAAATTCATCTCATTGATCGCCCATATGCCCTATGTTCTAACTCCACAGGCAAATGACAAGTCTTTCCATAGACGAATTGATAGGGTGTCATACCTATTGGTGTCTTGAATGCTGTACGATAAGCTCAAAGTGCGCTATTCAACTTGTTTGACCAATCCTTTCCTTCTCTTGTAACAATTTTCTGGAGAATTCCTTTCAACTGCTTATTAGAAGTTTCTGCTTGACCATTGGTCTGTGGATATAGGCTGTTCCAATTCGATGCTCAATACCCATCTTTTTCAAGGTTTTAGCAAACTCGCTTCCAGTAAAATGAGTTCCACCATCTGTTATAATAACTCTAGGGAACCATATCTTGGAAATATGCATTCATTCAACACTCAGCTTGGATTCATGAGTTGTACTGACTCGGCATGGCGTTGCTTCTACTCATTTTGACACATAGTCCACAGCAACCAAAATATATTCATAGCCATGAGAATTAACAAACGGTCCCTTGAAATCCATGCCCCAAACATCAAATATATCAACTTGCAGATTATACTTCAAAGGCATAGCATTACGAGCATTAACATTTCCAATTCTTTGGCATTGGGGCATCTAGCAACATACCTTTTCGCGTCTTCATGCATCGAAGGCCAATAAAATCCACTAGCCCATACCTTCGCTTGTGTTCGAAAATGCCCATAATGTCCACCATACTCAGATGAGTGGCACTTTTCCAATATGCTTTCGCGTTCCTTGCGGGGTACGCACCTTCTAACAGCTCCATCTTCGCAATATCGTATAGATAAGGATCGTCCCATATGAACTTTCCACATTTTCTTGACAATCCTCCTTCTTGAATTCTTGCTATAATCGTTCAGGTTCCTTGTGAATCCATTTATGATGTCTTGCATCCATGATTCTCGATGGTCCTTAACTCGAAATAGCTGCTCTTGCACCATGGCATCACCAATGCATCCTTCCTTGTCCTCAATCATCAAATGAGATAGAAGGTCTGCTACTGAATTCTCAGTCCCTTTCTTGTCTCTAATCTCCAAATCAAATTCTTGCAACATTAAAACCCAACGAAGCAATCTAGGTTTCGATTCCTTTTTAGGGACAGATATCTAATAGCAGCATGATCCGTATAAACAATAACATTAGAGTTGAGGATGTAGGATCTAAATTTCTCAAATGCAAATATGACAGCTAGCATCTCTTTCTCTGTTGTTGTATAGTTAATCTGGGCTTCATCAAGAGTTTTACTAGCATAGTAGATAGCATGCACTTTACCTTCTTTTCGCTGTCCAAGAACTGCTCCTACTGCATAATCACTTGCATCGCACATAATCTCAAAAGGTAAATTCCAATCCGGAGGTTGCATAATAGGCGCGGAGCATAAGGCTTCTTTCAACTTCCGGAAAGCGGTAAGTCTTTCATCATTCATCTCAAATTCAACGTCCTTTTGTAACAATTCCGTCAATGGCTTTGCAATCTTTGAATGATCCAAATCTGCGATAAAAATTTGCATGTCCAAGAAAACTTCGCAGAGTCTTAAGATCAGTCGGTGGTGGCAACCTTTCAACTGTGGATATTTTAGATTTATCTACTTCAATGCCTCGATTAGAAATAACATGCCCCAAGAATGCACACGCGTAGGAATTACACGCGAGCAATCTGTGTGGCCCGATCTTCTCGAAGGATCCAACAAAAACTTGATAACTATTGATGCGTGACCTGACGAAGAGGCAGTGCACCGCGAGATTTTCACACGCGACGAACTACCGAGACAATCGCCCTTCCACGTACTAACAAAGCTAGCCCACGCAATCACGCCGTATAGACGTGAAGGCACGAACTAGGTGAACCGTAGTTCGGCGTTCTACAACTCCCTCAGGAATCGAAAGAACAAGTGTTGCAAGCCTCTCAAGACTCACGGAAGATGAACAACACAGCCATGTGTATTCTGGAAATAGAAGCCAAAAAGTCCCCCGTAGGTTCCATTACATTGATACTTATCGTACTAGTTGGCAGTTTTGAGTTCTCATTGCAATAATAAAATAATACTAGATAGTTGGAAGCTGAAACAGCCTTGCGTGCGTGACTAGTACTTCAGTTACCATGAAGTGACATTTCTCCCAATTAAGAACTAAATCAACTTCTACGCACCTCTTTAGGACTTTCTCTAAATTTGCCAAGCAATGATCAAAATCAGTACCATGAACAGAGAAATCATCCATAAATACCTCCATAATGCCTTCAATGAATTCAGCAAATATAGCATTCATGCATCTCTGAAATGTAGCCGGTGCGTTGCAAAGACCGAATGGCATTCGTCGATAAGCATAAGTTCCATAAGGACAAGTGAAAGTGGTCTTATGCTGATCTTCAGGTCGAACCGGAATTTGAAAGAAACACTATAGCCGTCGAGATAGCAAAAATAAGAGTTCTTTGCTAACCTTTCAAGCATCTCATCAATGAACGGTAATGGATAATGGTCTTTCTTTGTAGCGGTATTCAGTTTCCTGTAGTCAATGCACATTCGCCATCCTGTAACTGTTCGTTGTGGGATCAACTCATTATTCTCATTAGGCACAACTGTCAGTCCTCCTTTCTTTGGTACGCAATGCACTGGACTCACTCATTCACTATCAGCAACAGGATAAATCATTCCTGCATTGAGAAGTCTCAGCACTTCTTTCTTCACAACTTCCTTCATGCCTTCCTTCAATCGTCGCATGCCTTCAATAACTGGCTTGGCTGATTCTTCAAGATTGATCTTATGTGTGCAAAAAGCCGGGCTTATTCCTTTGATATCATCAATACTATAACCGATGGCCTTTTTGTATTTCCTCAGAACAGCAAGCAATCGTCATGTCTCTTCTTTATTCAAAGCACTATTGACGATAATGGGATAAGTTTTGTCTTTGCCTAAGTATTCGTACCTTAGACCGTCAGGAAGTGGCTTCAGTTCTACTTCTGGTGCTGCACCAAGATCCAGATTACCCAAAGGCTCAAATTGAGGATTTTCGGTCCTGTGCCGGTCGGCACCGAAACTGTGCCGATCGGCACACCCGGCGTGCCGGTCGGCACTGGCTTGAATTTCCACTTCTTCTCTGTCTGATTCTTCAAGCAGTTTATTCAACGGATCTGAATATCCCGTACTGATTTCTTCAAATTTTTCTGAAAAGAATTCCTGGAGAGAGGGTGGGTCTTCACTTTCTTGAATGACGGGTGGGTTTTTGAATTCAAAGAGAACTTCCTCTCCACCCAAGGTCAATTTGGGATGACTTTTTCCAGCATCAATAACAGCTTGTACAAGCTTCAAGAAGGGTCTTCACAAGATAAGGTCTTCAACTCCAACTTCACCTTTATCAAGAACAAAAATATCCACTGGTATAGCATTCTTTTTACCTTATGTTAATATCTTGACAACTCCCAGTGGTTTAGTTCTTTCCATCCGCCATGATTAGCTCAAGCTCGGTCCTAGCAATCTTCTTTTATGTCATAAGGCATATCCATGAATGCTTCATACGTCATCAAACTGACGCGGGAACCAAAATCACATAGCGCTTTAGGAAAGTCTCTATGCCCGATTTTGCACGGTATGTAAGGATCAAACTTCTGTTCCTTCTGTAAAGCCAACTGTATATACTCCGCATAATCCTTCATACGGCGACGGGACAAAACAACTATCAAACAGCTTCTTTGCTTGTTGAACCTCCATCTGGTCAATTTCCATATCATCCTTATATAATTTCCCCAATACTTCACCAATGATGATAACATCGTCTAGGATTTTTGAAGTTCTAGTGTATTTAGGGAAATTATACTGGACTCCTGTAGTAGAGGCATACCTTGGGTCATATGTTCTCCTCATATTTAGCAGATTCGAGCTGAAATCTATAGGTATCCAATCCAACGGTTCAAACTCATTCAACGGTTTAGCATTGCTCAAGGTTGGATCTCCCATTGGCCTTGGAAATTTATCCACAAAACTGTTTCATGCTATTCTAATATTGCAGCTTCAGTTTTGGAAATCCCCTTAACAGAGGCCTTCGTGCTGGTTGGCACAGGGGCCGTGCCGGTCGGCACTGTCGGCAAACGTGTGCCGATCGGCACAGCTACAGTGCAGTCGGACCACATCAGATCTTGGTATTTTCAGACCATCTGGCACTGGTTCTTCCATCCTCACTGTTAGTTCAATTTCGGATACCGTACAGCTTTCCGCTTCAGCTTTGAGTCCCAAAGAACTTGACTAGCGTCGACCTTTCAAGGGAATTGGATCTTCTTGAAATCTTCCTAATGTCTATGCATAGTTTCAGTCTTTGATATCTTACTCAAAAGATCCAGACGTGCAGTAGCAGTCAAGTCAAGGAAACTCCCTCCAGCCGAACTATCCAAATGCATCCTGGAGGTTCCTTCGAGAGACATATAGAATGTCTGAGCAGTCAAGTTATCATCCATGCCCAAATCGGGCCCTTGCTTCAATAAAGACAGGAAGCGTAACCATGCTTGCGTGAGGGTTTCTTCTTTCGTTTGCTCAAAGTTAACACTTCTCTTCTCAATCTCTGCACCTTAGGAAGCGGGAAGAAATGCAAAAGAAATTTCCTACCAGCTTATCCCAGTTTCTTTAGCTTCCCGCGACTGCAGATTTATACCAATCCTGGCTCTTCCGTCTAGAGAAAATAGAAATAGCAACCATCTGTACCAATTCTGAGCCACTCCTTCATGCTTAAAGGTCTGACAGAGAACTTCTAGATCTTGCAGATGTGTGTACGGGTCTCGTCCTTCGTGCCAGAGAATTTGCTGTTCTCGACCATACTTATGATGGTCGGGTTGAGAACGTATGACGAAGCAGTGACTTTCTCATCCGAGTTTGTGGGATCAGCAATCCTGGAGACGGTAGTGAATGCTCCCTAACCGTATGAGTCGGCTCAGGAGTACCCATCCTGAAAACACTGAAAGAAAACACAAAAACAAACCAGAAAAGAGAGGATTAGAGGTTAGTAGAATAAATAAATAGTAAAAGAACTGGCTTGTTACCCGGCAAGGACGCCAGAAAACGTGCTTGTTGGTCGTTTGTACGCACCTACTTATATACCGCAAGTGGACGGTGTACGATTGTAGCACTTTTTCCCTTAGAGTATTCCAAGGTTTAATATCGAACCACAGAGAACAAGCGGAACTTAAACTATTATTTAAACTACTAAATTAATAAAGCAGAGGTGTGTGTGTGAAAAGGATGATTAACAACTAGAGGTGAAAGAGCCTGCGGTTGCAACAAGGTTATAAAAGGGATTCTCTCCTATGGTTTGGGACTCTGGCATGCAACTCGGATTATTGTTCAATTGATAGGTTTAGTATTCTACAAGACATGGTGGTTTCGTTCGTCTCTCGCCATGTCACGACAAGGATTAATAGCTCCCCACTGGTTTCTTGCACTATGTGATCATCGATAGCATAACCGCTGCAGCAGCTACACTAATGAATTCATGTATTAATTAGATACAAAATAAACGCATCACATAGACTGAACGCATCAAAAGAGTACCGTAAGTGTGAGAGTTACATAACCAGGTTTCCCTCGCCACGGAGAGAATATGAGATCTACTCACGCATCATACTGCAACACATGATCATGGCTGCAATGGGACACGAGATTTTGACGTGGACACACAGGTGCCGATCGGCACAGAGGTGTGCCGGTCGGCACAATCTCCCCTTTTGGTGGTGATGATCGGTGATCGCCGCCTTCGCCGCCACAACCTTCAACCTAGGTCAAAACTTCTATCTGTCTCCCCTTCGTCATCGTTTTGCGACCAAGGCTCCTCTTTATAGTTCCTTCCGATTGCGGGCTAGATTTCACCGACTCCGACTCTGATATTTGCTCTGGGCTTCATATTTTCCGAGTGGGCTTCATGTTTGGGCTTCACCCCAATGGTGCCGGTCGGCACAATTGTTGTGCCGGTCGGCACGGCCTGCAAATTCCTCGTTCTTCGGGCCTCCGACAGCTCTTTATCCATAGTCTCTCTATTTTCGCCTATTTCCTGCAAATCCTTCCAAATACACAGAAACTACGCATATATGTAATAATGGGGGTTAATTGTTAGCAATAATGACATAATAAGGTATTAAAAACACCATATTTGTCGTATAAAATGAGTACCAGAAAGCACCAACAGTCGCCCGCGTGGGAGCCGCCGTCGCCGCCGCGCCGCGCCGCCGCCGACCGCCGCGCCTGCCCCCGACGCCGCCGCCGTGGGCATGCCACCGGGCTTCACATACACCGGGCTGGGCATGCCCCCGGCCTTCTACGCCGCCCCAACTCCACCACCTGCGCGGGCCGCTATGGCTGAGAGTGCCCTCGCTGCTGCCCTCCTCGCGGCCAAGGCCGAGGTGTTGGCGGCCCAGGAGCGGGTCCACGTGGCCGCTCTCGCCTGAGAGCGCGAGCGCACTGAGGCGGATGCCATCGCACGCCGGGTTGCTGAGGCGGAGCACTACATGCTCCTCTCTGCCGGTCAGCAGCCCATCGTCCCCTTCGCCTCGTCTTCCCGCCCGCCGCGGCCCGAGGGTCCCGGTTCCCGCCTCGACGCGAGCGATCCGATGGTCGTCCAGCTCCACCTCCAGGCTGTCGGCGTCCAGAACCTCCGTGCTCTGGTCTCCGTCGTCCTCGACCCCTCGTCCACCTCCTACGGGCGCTGGAGCGATCAGGTCCTCCTCGCCCTCCGCCGCTACGCCCTCGACGACCACGTCCTCACCGACACCCCCGTTCAGGCGCGGGATGGGATCTGGCTGCACCTCGACAGCATCGTCGTCTCCTGGCTCTTCGGGACCGTCTCTCCAGAGCTCCAGGACCTCATCCGGACTCCCGGAGACACCGCGCGCCAGGCCTGGCTGGCTCTCGAGGGCCAGTTCCTCGACAATGCCGAGGCCCGGGCTCTTCGGCTCGACGCGTCGTTCCGGGCTCTTCGGCTCGACGCGTCGTTCCGCACCTTCGAGCAGGGGGACCTTTCCGTCGAGGAGTACTGCCAGAGGATGAAGGGCATGGCGGATGCCCTCCATGACCTTGGCTGCCCGGTGACCAACCGGGTCCTGGTCCTCCATGTCCTGAGGGGTCTCAACAGCAACTATGACCTCCTCAGGACCTGGATCCCTCGGCAGCGGCCCTTCCCTACCTTCCAGCAGGTGAAGGATGACCTTCGCTTCGACGAGATCACCCGGGGCCTCGCGCCTGGCTCGTCCACCACCAGTGCCCTCGTGACTACTCCACCGGCTCCCGCAGCCCCGCCTGCCGCTTCACTCCTCGCCACTCCTTCCCCCGGGCCAAGCGGGGGTGGGGGGGTCGTAACCGCCGCTGCCGTGGTGGCGTGGGTGGGGGTCTGGTGGGGGCCGTGGGGGCGGCCGTGGCACTCCCGCAGCGACCCCTGCTCCTGGCGGTACTCCCTGGCCATCCTTCACTAACCCATGGTCAGGGCATATCTCGATGTGGCCGTTCCAGCCTCCAGGAGGCGGGGCTCTTCCTCCGCACCAGCCCGTGGCCATGTTCGCTGGCCCTGCTTCCCAGGTGCCCTGGACTCCTCCCGCTCCGGCTAGCCAGCCTCCATCCTGGCCGGGGGGGGGGGGGGGGGGGGGTGGACTCCACACGCTCAGCCCAGCCAGCCTTCGACCTGGCCTGGGGGGTGGGACCAGACGGCGCTGGCCCAGTCCTTCAGCACCATGCAGCTGACACCGCCGGTGGAGTGGATCGCAGACTAGGGCGCCTCATACCATACCACGCCGGATGCTGGTATCCTTTCTTACACCCACCCTCCCCACCCTTCCTGTCCCTTCGCTATTATGGTTGGCAATGGCTCGTGTCTTCCTGTCACCTCTGTGGGTACTGTGCCTGGTTCTTTTCGCCTTCCTGATGTTCTTGTTGCTCCTCAGATGGTTCACAACCTCCTTTCCATTCGCAAATTTACTGCTGACAATTCCTGTTCTGTTGAGTATGACCCCCTTGGTCTTTCTGTGAAGGATCTGGCTACCCGGCGTCAGCTCCTCCGATGTGACAGCCAGGGTCCTCTTTACACCCATCCGTCTTCCTGCTTCCGCTGCTTCATCACCGCCTTCATCTTCGTCAGCAGTTTTTGCCACTACTTCTTCTTCCACGACTTGGCACCGCCGGCTTGGTCATCCCGGCCGCGACGTTTTGGCTCGACTCTGTCGCAGTGCAGATCTTTCTTGTACTAGGATTTCTGATGAGCACCTTTGTCATGCGTGCCAGTTAGGTCGTCATGTTAGACTTCCTTTTTCTATTTCTTCTTTGCATGCGACTCATGCCTTTGATCTCATTCACCGTGATCTCTGGAATTCTGCTGTCATCAGTATTTCTGGCTATAAGTATTACTTGGTGATTGTTGATGATTTCTCGCATTACTCTTGGACTTTTCCGCTGCGCGCCAAGTCTGACACATTCCCCACCCTTCTCCACTTCTTTGCCTAGGTGTCCACTCAGTTCGGCCTCACCGTCAAGGCCGTCCAGTGTGACAACGGCCGCGAGTTCGATAACCACACCTCCCGCGCCTTCTTCCTCTCTCGCGGCGTTCACCTGCGCATGTCTTGCCCATATACCTCCGCTCAGAACGGCAAGGCTGAGCGGATGATTCGCACCACGAATAATGTCGTGTGCATCCTTCTTCTCCAGGCCTCCCTTCCTGCCCGTTTCTGGGCCGAGGGACTCCACACTACCACCTACCTTCTCAACCGCTTTCCTTCCAGTGCCATCACTGCTCCCACTCCCCACAACGCTCTTTTCAGCACCCCACCTCAGTACGATCACCTCCGTGTCTTCGGGTGCGCCTGCTACCGTAACACCTCCGCCACCGCTCCTCACAAGCTGGCGCTCCGCTCGACTAGGTGTGTTTTCCTTGGCCACTCCCCTGACCACAAGGGGTATCGCTGCTTTGACCATACCTCTCGCCGGATGCTCATTTCCCGGCACGTCGTGTTTGACGAGTCCGATTTCCCCTACTCCACCTCCACTACTCCCTCTCTTGATCCCGAGCTCGAGGTCGTGTTTCCGACTGACCCAGTGTTGGTGCTTTCTAGGTGCACATTTTATATGACAAATATGGTGTTTTTAATACTTTATTATATCATAATTGCTAACAATTAACCCCCATTATCATATATATGCGTAGTTTCTGTGTATTCGGAAGATTTGCAGGAAACAGGTGAAAATCAAGAGACTACGAGTAAAGAGCTGCCGGAGGCCCCAAGAACGAGAAAATTGGAGTCCGTGCCGGTCGGCACGGCCCGTGTGCCGACCGGCACCATGGAGGTCGGGCCCCAAACTCGAAGCCCACTCGGAGAATATGAAGCCCAGAAGAAATATCAGAGTCGGAGTCGATGGAATCGAGCCCACAACCGAAGGAGACTATAAAGAGGAGATCTTGGTCGCGAAGTAAGGGGGGGAGACAGACATACAGAGGTTTGGACCTAGGTTGAAGGTTGTGGCGGCGAAGACGGCGATCACCGATCATCACCACCAAAAAGGAAGACTGTGCCGACCGGCACACCGCCGTGCCGATCGGCACCTGTGGGACCACGCCAAAATCCTGCGTCCTACTGTACCCATGTTCATGTGTTGCAGTATGATGCGTGAGTAGATCTCGTATTCTCTCCGCGGCGAGGGGAATCTGGTTATGTAACTCTCACGCTTACAATACTCTTTTGATGTGTTTGGTCTATGTGATGCTTTGAACTCGTATCCGATCAATACGTGTTTATTACATAGTGCAAGAAACCAGTGGGGAGCTATTAGTACCTTGTCGTGACAGGATCGGGGCGAACGAAACCACCATGTCTTGTAGAATACTAAACCTATCAATTGAACCATGACCTGAGTTGCATGCCAGTACCCCAAACCATAGGAGAGAATCCTTTTCATAACCCTGATACAACCGCAGGCCCCTTTCATCTCTAGCTGTTGACCACCCTTTCCACACACACCCTTGCCATATTAATTTAGTAGTTTAAATAATAGTTTAAGTCCCGCTTGTTCTCTGTGGTTCGATATTAAACCTTGGAATACTCTAAGGGAAAAAGTGCTACAACTGTACACCGTCCTCTTGCGGTATATAAGTGGGTGCGTACAAACGACCAACAAGCACGTTTTCTGGCGCCGTTGCCGGGGAACAAGCCAGTTCTTTCACTATTTATTTATTCTACTAACCTCTAATCCTCTCTTTTCTAGTTTGTTTTTGTGTTTTCTTTCTGTGTTATCAGGATGGGTACTCCTGAACCGGCTCATACGGTTAGGGAGCATTCACTACCGTCTCCAGGATTGCTGATTCCACAAACTTCCGATGAGAAAGTCACTGCTTCGTCATACGTTCTCAACCCGACCATCATCAAAATGGTCGAGAACAGCAAATTCTCTGGGACGAAGGACGAGAACCCGTACACACATCTGCAAGATCTAGAAGTTCTCTGTCAGACCTTTAAGCATGAGGGAGTGCCTCAGAATTGGTACAAATGGTTGCTATTTCCATTCTCTCTAGATGGAAGAGCCAAAGATTGGTATAAATCTGCAGCCCGTGAAGCTAAGGGAAACTGGGATAAGCTTGTAGGAAATTTCTGTTTGCATTTCTTCCCGCTTCCGAAGGTGCAGAAACTGAGAAGAGAAGTGGTTAACTTCGAGCAAATGAAAGAAGAGACCCTCACGCAAGCATGGTTACGCTTCAAATCTTTATTGAAGCAAGGCCCCGATTTGGGCATGGATGATAACTTGACTGCTCAGACATTCTACATGTCTCTTGAAGGAACCTCCAGGATGCATTTGGATAGTTCAGCTGGAGGGAGTTTCCTCGACTTGACTGCTACTGCAGGTCTGGATCTTTTGAGTAAGATATCAAAGACTGAAGCTATGCATAGGCATTGGGAAGAATTCCAAGAAGATCCAATTCCCCCTGAAGGGTCGACGCTAGCAAAAGGTTCTTTGGATTTGAGAGCTGAAGCGGAAAGCTGTACAGTATCCGAAGTGGGATTAACAGTAAGAACGGAAGAACCAGCGCAAGGCGATCTGAAAAGACCCAGATTGGAGGAGGTGCCGACCGGCACGGCGTCTGTGCCGACCGGCACACTGAAGCCCATCGTGCCGACCGGCACATCTCTCGTGCCGACCGGCATGTTGCCTGCTGTTAAAGGGGTTTCCAAGACTGAAGCTGCAATATTAGAGGAGCACGAGAACAGCTTCGTGAATAAATTTCCAAGACCAGTAGGAGATCCAACCTTAAGCAATGCTAAACCATTGGACGAGTTTGAACCGTTGGATTGGATTCCCATTGATTTCAGCTCAAATCTGCTAAGTATGAGGAGAACATATGATCCAAGGTATGCCTCTTCTACAGGAGTTCAATATAACTTCCCTAAAGACACTAGAACTTCGGAAATACTGGACAATGTCATCATTGGTGAAGTATTGGGGAAATTGTATAAGGATGATATGGAAATTGATCAGATGGAGGTTCAACAAGCAAAGAAGCTATTTGATAGTTGTTTTGTCCCATCGCCGTATGAAGGATTGTGCGGAGTATATGCAGTTGGCCTTACGGAACGAACGGAAGTTGATCCTTACATACCGTGCGAGATTGGATATAGAAGCTTTCCTAAAGCATTATGTGATTTTGGTTCCCGCGTCAGTTTGATGACGTATGAAGCATTCATGGATATGCCTTATGACATAAAAGGAAGATTGTTAGGAACCGAGCTTGAGCTAATCATGGCGGATGGAAGGAGAGCCAAACCACTGGGAGTTATCAAAGATCTGAACATCGAGGTGAAAAAGAATACTATTCCGGTGGATATTTTTGTTCTTGATAAAGGTGAAGTTGGAGTCGAAGATATTATTTTGGGAAGACCTTTCTTAAAGCTTGTACGAGCCGTAATAGATGCTGGAAAAGGTCACCTCAAATTGACTCTGGGTGGAGAGGAAGTCCTCTTTGAATTCGAAGACCCACCCGTCGTTCAAGAAAGTGACGACCCACCCTCTCTCCAAGAATTCTTCACAGAAAAAGACGAAGAAATTAGTACAGGATACTCAGACCCGTTAAACAAACTGTTTGCGAAGTCAGATAAAGAAGAGGCCGAGATTCAGGACAGTGCCGACCGGCACGTGCCCTGTGCCGATCGGCGCAGCTGTGGTGCCGACCGGCACGTAGGTGAAAATCCTCAATTTGAGCCTTTGGGTAATCTGGATCCTGGTGCAGCACCAGAAGTAGAACAGAAGCCACTTCCTGACGGTCTGAGATACGAATACTTAGGCAAAGATAAAACTTATCCCGTCATCGTCAATAGTGCTTTGAATGAAGAAGAGACAAAACGATTGCTTGCTGTTCTGAGAAAATACAAGAAGGCGATCGGATATTGTCTTGATGATATCAAAGGAATAAGTCCAGCTTTTTGCACACATAAGATCAATCTTGAAGAATCAGCTAAGCCAGTCGTTGAAGGCATGCGACGACTGAAAGAGGGCATGAAGGAAGTTGTGAAGAAAGAAGTGCTGAGACTTCTTAATGCAGGAATGATTTATCCAGTTGCTGATAGTGAATGGGTGAGTCCAGTGCATTGCGTGCCAAAGAAAGGAGGACTCACAGTCGTGCCTAATGAGAATAATGAGTTGATCCCTCAACGGACAGTTACAGGATGGCGAATGTGCATTGATTACAGGAAACTGAATACCGCTACAAAGAAAGACCATTATCCATTACCGTTCATCGATGAGATGCTTGAAAGGTTAGCCAAGAACTCTTATTTTTGCTATCTCGACGGTTATAGTGGTTTCTTTCAAATCCCTGTTAGACCTGAAGATCAGCATAAGACCACTTTCACTTGTCCTTATGGAACTTATGCTTATCGACGAATGCCATTCGGTCTTTGCAACGCACCAGCCACATTTCAGAGATGCATGAATGCTATATTTGCTGAATTCATTGAAGACATTATGGAGGTATTTATGGATGATTTCTCTGTTCATGGTACTGATTTTGATCACTGCTTAGCAAATTTAGAGAAAGTACTAAAGAGGTGCGTAGAAGTTGATTGGTTCTTAATTGGGAGAAATGTCACTTCATGGTAACCGAAGGGATTGTCTTGGGGCATGTTATTTCTAACCGAGGCATTGAAGTAGACAAAGCTAAAATATCCACAGTTGAAAGGTTGCCACCACCTACTGATATTAAGACACTGCGCAGTTTTCTTGGACATGCAAATTTTTATCGCAGATTTGTGAAGGATTATTCAAAGATTGCTAAGCCATTAACAGAATTGCTGCAAAAGGATGTTGAATTTGAGATGAATGATGAAAGGCTTACTGCTTTCCGGAAGTTGAAAGAAGCATTATGTTCTGCACCTATTATGCAACCTCCGGATTGGAATTTACCTTTTGAGATTATGTGCGATGCAAGTGATTATGCAGTAGGAGCAGTTCTTGGACAACGAAAAGAAGGTAAAGTGCATGCTATCTACTATGCTAGTAAAACTCTTAATGAAGCCCAGATTAATTATACAACAACAGAGAAAGAGATGCTAGCTGTTATATTTGCTTTTGAGAAATTTAGATCCTACATCCTCAATTCTAAGGTCATTGTTTATACGGATCATGCTGCTATTAGATATCTTGTCTCTAAAAAGGAGTCGAAACCTAGATTGCTTCGTTGGGTTTTGATGTTACAAGAATTTGATTTGGAGATTAGAGACAAGAAAGGGGTTGAGAATTCAGTAGCAGATCATCTGTCTCGCTTGACGCTTGAGAACAAGGAGGGATGCATTGGTGATGCCATGGCGCAAGAGCAGCTATTTCGAGTTAAGGATCATCGAGAATCATGGATGCAAGACATCATAAATGGATTCAAAGGGAAGCTAGATGATTGTAACAAGAATTCAAGAAAGAAGATTGTCAGTGAGATGAGAAAATTCATATGGGATGATCCTTATTTATACAGATATTGTGAAGATGGAGCTGTTCGAAGGTGCGTACCTCGCGACGAACGCGAAAGCATATTGGAAAAGTGTCATTCATCTGAGTATGGTGGACATTATGGGCACTTTCGAACACAAGCAAAGGTATGGGCTAGTGGATTTTATTGGCCTTCGATGCATGAAGATGCGAAAAGGTATGTAGCTAGATGCCCTCAATGCCAAAGAATTGGAAACGTTAATGCTCGTAATGCTATGCCTTTGAAGTATAACTTGCAAGTTGATATATTCGATGTTTGGGGCATGGATTTCATGGGACCGTTTGTTAATTCTCATGGTTATGAATATATTTTGGTTGCTGTGGATTATGTCTCAAAGTGGGTAGAAGCAATACCATGCCGAGTCAGTACAACTCATGAATCCAAGGTAATGTTGAATGAGTGCATATTTCCAAGATATGGTGTTCCTAGAGTCATTATCACAGATGGTGGAACTCATTTTACCGGACATGAGTTTACTAAAGCCTTGAAGAAGATGGGTATTGAGCATCGAATTGGAACAGCCTATCATCCACAGACCAATGGCCAAGCAGAAACTTCTAATAAGCAGTTGAAAGGAATTCTGCAGAAAATTGTTACAAGAGAAGGAAAGGATTGGTCAAACAAGTTGAATGGCGCACTTTGGGCTTATCGCACAGCATTCAAGACACCAATAGGTATGACACCCTATCAATTCGTCTATGGAAAGACTTGTCATTTGCCTGTAGAGTTAGAACATAGAGCATATTGGGCAATCAAAGAGATGAATTTGGATTTAGATGCTGCTGCGGTAAAAAGAAAGATTCAAATTAGTGAACTCGAGGAAATGCGCTTAAAGGCTTATGAGAGTGCAGCAATCTATAAAGAAAAAACAAAGAAGTGGTATGATAAGAAGCTTTTGAAAAAGGAATTTCATGAAGGAGATAGAGTGCTACTATTCAATTCAAGATTTCGGTTATTCGGTAAAGGCAAATTGAAAAGCAAATGGGATGGACCGTATCTTGTTCATAAAATTCTCCCTTCCGGAGCTGTTGTCATCATGGATGGAAGCAAAATACATACACGGTGAATGGCCAACGGCTAAAGGTATATCTTGAACCCGACACTTTTGAATTAAAGTCATTTGATATATATATTTTGTGAATTGAGTGATTGGGTGGTCGAGCTTAACGACGTAAAACAAAAGCACTGTTGTATTTACTGTTTTTCTGTGTGTTTTGTGATTTTATTGAGTCGTTCGAGGCAACTTTGCCTCCGTGCCTACCGGCACAGCATGTGCCGATCAGCACGATAGAGTCCGTGTCGTTTTGAGTCGAGTTTTTGCCCTTCCTCCAAGACATGCTTCGATGACTTCCAAATTTAAGAGATAGAGTCCGGTTCGATCAAGAGAATTAAGGATATATATATGAAGGAGTTGTCTCGGATCTCAGCATCAAAAAAATCGAGCGCCGCCGGAGTTCCCACCAAACCCTAGAGCAGAAAACAATGCAAGGCGGCGAAATCGGAAGCGGAGGCGACGGTGCCGACCGGCACGCCGGAGGTGCCGACCGGCACGAAGCCGTACTTTCGCCAATGAGCCCAACTCTGCCATGGGAGAGCAACAGGAGCCTCAACCCCGAGGACGACCCAATCGTCTGGTCGCACGTGAAGCAACGATGGATGATGAAGAGTGAAGCGGACGCGTTCAATAGAGAGAAGAAGGAGATGGATGACGCCCTTCGGAAGAAGGTTCGAGAAGTGCTGGTACGCAAAGGTAAATCCAAAGTTGATGATAGCACACCGGTCTCCGATAGGTATACAATGGATCGACTTCTCGCTATGGAACGTCCTTTCACATATGATGATCTTATCACCTTTGAATCGATCCTTACTGATAGCGAGAAGGAAGAGTTAGACAAAGACTACTTTCTGACCATCCATAGGTCTAGGCTGAACGATGGAAGGAATCCTGATAGATGTGCCGACCGGCACAGGCGTTGTGCCGATCGGCACAGTACACTACCACGCGTCCTGACCGACTGGGAAGACCTCCAAGAGAAGATTCTGCACAAGAACACCAGAGGTTTCGGATGTAAGTGTTTTTACTGTATGAAAGACCATCAGAGGCAGATTGAGAATTATCTAGCAGATCCTGAATGCATCCCTGCTACTTTCGTCTTTGATGATGGCTTTCCCGTTGCTAAAGGGCGCATGACCCCTAAAGAGATCAACGATGAAATTCAGAGGCGTATTGACAGGGACAATGCTGCAAAGAGGAGAGCACGCAACCTGGCAGATCTAGAGCGTATTTTGCAAGGAACGGTGGGTGTGCCGACCGGCACGGCCCTTGTGCCGATCGGCACGACGTCAAGGTTGTGAATTTTATTGAAATATCTGATGATTCCTCTGATGATGAGCCAGACCCTAAGCGATCAAAAGAAGTAGAGGAAGTTCGGCGTTCCGCTCGTCTTTCTTCAAAGCCAAGAGCAAGATATACCTCGGAATCAGTGAGCTATATAGAGGCATCCCCTGCACATGAACACCCATTAGCTAATCTTGTTGCAAAGGATGAAGAAGATCCCGAAGAGGATCCAGAAGAAGATCCCGAGGAAGAACCAATGGAAGATGAGCCAGAACCTACTAATTCCAACCACCCAGTGCAGAAGGAGCTACAGGAGACCTTGCAGGAGCTCAAGGAAGTGCAGGACCGCGTCATCAGGTGAATGGTGCCTCGTGCCGATCGGCACGGGCGCCGTGCCGACCGGCACCTCGGGATTTTGACAGAAACTCGCCCCTGAGAGATGAACGTCATGATCGTCCTGCCAACTGCTGTCCAATCTGCAGAAGAAACATCGAACGTCTCTATTATGATATGGAGAGATGCTATAGGCACCATCGGGACATTGATATAAGGATTGATGACATGGAGAGCATGGCCGCAGCGGATTACTCTTTTCTCATGAGGAACATTCGAAGCATCTTTAGCATGTTGAGGAGGCATGGCATTTCGGATTAGGTTGGTCTAGTCGTTTTTCTTTTGCAATAGGGACATTGCAAGGTTTGAGTGTGGGGGATTCGCCCTTACACTTCTTAAGGTCGTTTACTTCGATTTAGTATGGTTTGAGTTAGTGTGTGAAAGTGTGAGAGTTTTTCTTAGAGAGATTTGAGATGGTGTGCTTAGTCAAGCTTCGAGGTCAAGAATTATTGCAACGTCTTGAATAAAGTTAGTGTTAGTTGTCGAATCGATGTGTTACCCATATTCTTGACTTTGTTTTTGACGACCGTTTTGCCAGTCTACTTGAGTTCATTGAATAATCGCTTGGCTTTATATACCCACTTTTCGAAAACCCCTTCTATCATCATAAGTTGGAGCATGTAGCTAAGGATTTGATTTTGTACCTATTACACTAAGCCAAGTGAGATGAGAGAAGCCTACACATAAACCTTTTGATAGGAAGACGTCTTTGTCAACTCTTTGCTCTTGATTACGACTAAGCTAGAAGGGAGAAGTTTCATTTGTTCATCTCAGTTTGCTAGCCATCTATCATCAAAATTCTTTCTACGCAAGAACCGATATTTCATCGTTTCTCCCTCCTCCTTGATACAACCTACAAGCAAATGTGGAGTATAAACAGATTTCGTTCCAAAATATGCTCTGATAGCAGTCTGCAAGGAAATAAACGAAGAAAAAGAAGGAGAAGAATTAAATTGGTCAGGTGCCGACCGGCACAGCCTGTGCCGATCGGCACAAAAGGAAAATAAAGGAAAATGGTCAAAAAGAAAGAGAATAATGAATATCAAAGGAAGCAGACTGCAGAAAGAGTTAAATTCTAAAAATATCTGTATATGCTCCAGGCTTGATCCCTTCTTAATTCTATTTCATTCATTCTCGATTGTTTCCTTCTCCCTTGATCCTTGTGCTTATACTCTGAATTCCTATGATGAAAACTCCCTTTTAGAAGGCATGATTGAGCGAATTGTTGACTTAGTTGTTCTTTCGATTCAATTTGGTTATATTACTTTCCAAGATCCACAAAAGAGCCTTATATTGTAGAATAGGAGAGGGAAGGAAATACATTTGAGCGATTGAGTGAAGTCTGAAGCTTTGCATTCTTCTACTCGATATGAAGGGAGATAAAAATATTCGTTTGATAAGCCTTGTGATTGATTTGGTCGACTCAAGTTTTGAGGTGAAATTGTTTTTAAAAATCGAGAGAAAGTCTTGTGGAGGGATACTAATTCGACGAGATGATTGACAATGGCTAAGTTGAAGACTTGTGAGAGTTTTTGCTTCTTGACATGACGAAAGCACGGTGATGATTTTCTTGATTCGTGTTGCTCGAGGACTAGCAATGATTTGAGTGTGGGGGAGCTGTTGGTGCTTTCTAGGTGCACATTTTATATGACAAATATGGTGTTTTTAATACTTTATTATATCATAATTGCTAACAATTAACCCCCATTATCATATATATGCGTAGTGTCTGTGTATTCGGAAGATTTGCAGGAAACAGGTGAAAATCAAGAGACTACGAGTAAAGAGCTGCCGGAGGCCCGAAGAACGAGGAAATTGGAGTCCGTGCCGGTCGGCACGGCCCGTGTGCCGACCGGCACCATGGAGGTCGGGCCCCAAACTCGAAGCCCACTCGGAGAATATGAAGCCCAGAAGAAATATCAGAGTCGGAGTCGATGGAATCGAGCCCACAACCGAAGGAGACTATAAAGAGGAGATCTTGGTCGCGAAGTAAGGGGGGGAGACAGACATACAGAGGTTTGGACCTAGGTTGAAGGTTGTGGCGGCGAAGACGGCGATCACCGATCATCACCACCAAAAAGGAAGACTGTGCCGACCGGCACACCGCCGTGCCGATCGGCACCTGTGGGACCACGCCAAAATCCTGCGTCCTACTGTACCCTTGTTCATGTGTTGCAGTATGATGCGTGAGTAGATCTCGTATTCTCCTCCGCGGCGAGGGGAATCTGGTTATGTAACTCTCACGCTTACAATACTCTTTTGATGTGTTTGGTCTATGTGATGCTTTGAACTCGTATCCGATCAATACGTGTTTATTACATAGTGCAAGAAACCAGTGGGGAGCTATTAGTACCTTGTCGTGACAGGATCGGGGCGAACGAAACCACCATGTCTTGTAGAATACTAAACCTATCAATTGAACCATGACCTGAGTTGCATGCCAGTACCCCAAACCATAGGAGAGAATCCTTTTTCATAACCCTGATACAACCGCAGGCCCCTTTCATCTCTAGCTGTTGACCACCCTTTCCACACACACCCTTGCCATATTAATTTAGTAGTTTAAATAATAGTTTAAGTCCCGCTTGTTCTCTGTGGTTCGATATTAAACTTGGAATACTCTAAGGGAAAAAGTGCTACAACTGTACACCGTCCTCTTGCGGTATATAAGTGGGTGCGTACAAACGACCAACACCCAGTGCCACCTGTATCAGTGTACCCTCTACCTGCAGGTCTTCGGAGCACACTGACACCGCTCCCGGTGTCTTCAGCCGCGCCACGCGCGGCCCCGGCGCCCTCTCCGCTCCACGCGCGGGCCCCGTTTCTCCTCCCGCGCCACGCGCGGCCCCGGAGTCTCCTCCTGCGCCACTCGCGGCCCCTGCGCGCTACGCCAGCCGGTGCTGGTCTACCGGCGCGCGCGGTGCCGGCCCCGGACCCGGCGGCCCCGGCACCTCCACCTCTGGAGGTGCCCGCGCCCCAGGTACCTCGGGCTCGCTCTCGGCTCGACCCGGAGGTGTACCACCCGCCAGTCATCCATAGGGATCCAGGCCACATTCATCCCATGGTGACGCGGCGGGCGGCGCGACCGTCTCCGACTCTCTCCGCCACGGCGGTTGAGCCGGGGGTCTTTCCGCTACCCTCCTCTGTCCGTGACGCCCTGGCGGATCCTCACTGGCGTCGGGCGATGGAGGAGGAGTACGCGGCCCTACTTGCCAACCAGACGTGGGACCTCGTGCCGCGTCCGTCTGTTTGCAATGTGGTCACGGGTAAGTGGATCTGGACGCATAAGCGTCGTGCTGATGGCTCACTGGACAGGTACAAGGCTCGCTGGGTTCTCCGAGGTTTCACCCAGCGGCCTGGTGTGGACTATGATGAGACCTTCAGTCCGGTGGTGAAGCCGGCCACAGTTCGCACAGTGCTCTCCATTGCTCTATCTCAGTCATGGCCTGTGCATCAGCTGGATGTGAAGAATGCGTTCCTGCACGGCACCTTGTCTGAGACAGTCTACTGCAGCCAGCCAGCGGGGTTTGTGGATTCCAGTCGTCCTGACATGGTGTGCCGCCTCAACAAGTCCCTCTATGGCCTGAAGCAGGCTCCTCGGGCTTGGTACTTTCGGTTTGCCACGTTCTTGGTCTCTCGGGGATTCACTGAGTGCAAGTCGGATCCTTCACTGTTTGTCTACCGCCGTGGCTCTGAGACTGCATATCTGCTGCTGTATGTCGACGACATCATTCTTACTGCGTCCAGTCAGACCTTGCTCCAGAACATCATTCAGTGTTTACAGCAGAAGTTTGCTATGAAGGATCTGGGTGTGCTCCATCACTTCCTGGGTGTCACTGTGGAGCCTCGTCCTTCCGGCCTCTTCCTTCACCAGCGGCAGTATGCTCTTGATATTCTGGACCGGGCAGGGATGACTGACTGCAAGCCGTGTTCCACTCCTGTCGACACTCAGGGCAAGCTAGCTCCTGTGGCTGACCCGACTGCCTACTGGAGTCTTGCTGGTGCCTTGCAGTATCTCACTTTCACCAGGCCGGACATCACATATGCCATCCAGCAGGTCTGTCTTCATATGCATGATCCCCGGGAGTCACACCTCGCTGCTCTGAAGCGGCTCCTGCGCTACATCTGTGGCATGGTTGACTACGGGCTGGCTCTTCACAGGTCTCCTCCACTGAGCTCGTCGTCTACACTGACGCCGACTGGGCTGGCTGTCCGGACACTCATCGCTCTACCTCAGGCTACGCTGTCTTCCTCGGCGGCAACCTTGTCTCCTAGTCGTCCAAGCGGCAGCCGGTTGTCTCCTGCTCCAGTGCTGAGGCGGAGTACCGGGCTGTGGCTAACGGCGTGGCTGAGGCGTCCTGGCTTCGGCAGCTCTTGGCGGAGCTCCACAGCCTGCTCCTTAAGAGCACCCTCGTGTACTGCGACAACGTCAGCGCCGTGTACCTCTCCTCCAACCCGGTTCAGCATCAGCGGACGAAGCACATGGAGATCGATCTACACTTTGTTCGGGACCGGGTTGCGGTGGGCCACGTTCGGGTTCTCCATGTCCCGACCACCTCCCAGTTTGCGGACATTTTCACCAAGGGTCTACCCTCCTCGACTTTCTCAGAGTTTCGGTCCTGTCTCAACGTAGTCGGTGGCTAGTTGTGACTGCGGGGGGTGTGTACGCTTGTGTGTATTTCTTTCTTGTCCAGTCTTGAACTCCGCTGCGCCGGTAAGTTCAGACTGCGGGGGGGTGCTGGTGTATGTGTATAGGCCCATGTTAGAGGCCCATTTAGTGGCCCATGTATAGGAGTATATATCCCACCCTTCTAGGGTTTGGAGGAATGCAAGCTGTCATTATTTCCAATAGTACGTACAACAGTTTCCCAAATAATCTAAAGTATGTAGCAGAAACAATTAAAATGAGCAGGATTTGAGTTTGATAAAGTCTGCTAATTTCAGGGAAGTAGGCATTAAAGTACTGAGTACACAGAGAGCAATATTCGTATTGTTTTTCTTTTCTCAATAATTTAAATGGGGTGATCTACAGAGGAGGAAACTCTGTACAGCTGTGTATATTCATAGTAACATATTGTAAGATTTTTGAATCTCAAACGTCTGGTTCTAAAATAAAAGTCTTGATTGCAAATCTAAAACTGAAGAATATAACATCAATTTAAGCCAACCAGCAATTCTGATGCAAAGATACCAAAAACATTTATTGCTTGCGTTCAAACATTTATTGATTCAAAGGCAGGATGAAAGTTACAAAGGAAAAAACAAACATAAGAGTAGTAGCTAAATTGATTTGAAATTAAGAGCAAAACAGAAGGGGAGAAAAAGGATGCACTAATCTGTTTGGGAACCAAACTTGGAGTTTCATTTGCAGCGGTGACCAAGCAAAGTAGTCACAACCATTGATTCGAATATTGCATGTAAAATTTATAATCAGGGACAAATGAAAACGCTTGCAGCTTTAAACTCATTTTTGCTGTTTGTATATTTTATTCAAATGAAACAGTACAACCAGATTACAAACAAAATGTCTTTAGTATTCATACTGGAATTTGTTGTCAAACATCAGTTTCAAGCGAATGTCGATAACTGTCTATAAACAGAGTGCAAAACTATTGAAGCTGTAAAGGTAGACACACACCAAAAAAAAAAAGTGTACAAGTAAGCAAGTCTAATCTCTTCCTCGCAAAAAAAAAAAGCAAGTCTAATCTCAAGATCTTTGCAAATTAGTAGAGCTAACCTTGTAGATAAAACAGATTTCTAACAATCTGCACTACATTGATTAATATATGTTTAAACAGTCCTCACCTGCAATAACTGGACCAGAAAACTCTCCTGTAATGTCATGCATGAATATTTCCAGTTTCATATGAAATACACGATCAACAATATCAGCCCGATCTGATCAATGATATCTGTCACCTCTGACCACAATGGGTATGATGTAAATGTGATAAACAAATCAGGGCAGCCATACTTTGCACAAAGTGCTATGTCGTTCAGAGCTATTTGTCACTCCTCGAGGAGTGGACCTCCAATGAATGAGGAAAGTAACTATCTAACCAGCATCAAAGCTATTTGTCACTCCTCGAGCAACTCCATCACAGATTTCTTTAAAAGAAGCTATCCTGTACTTGCTCTGAAAGGATTTTTTTTTTTCTGTAGTGAATCAATTGAGACTCTTCGACGCGACAATATGCTTCAACTATATAAGATTGTTAGTCTCTTGCAATACATCTGAGTATTGAAATCATCTTCTCTATCGTAAAGTCTATAAGCATAGCACTCGTAGGCTTCCTTTTAATGGATCTTCTACATAGGTGAATAGAATTGGGTATTGTATTGCCATGAACCTCCAATGGTCCAGCAACCAAATCACGGCCCGCATGAGTTGATCCAAAAGCACCAACCACTAAGCCAACAACTTTAGAAGCTGCAGGAGCACTAAATATGGCTTCATTCTTACCAGGAGTTCCAAAAATTCAGATGCAATACCTGTCATCAGTGTGTGTCCAATATCTCTTTAAGAGCAAAAAGTATCGCTTCATTAAGTTGGAAGGTACTATTTGCTTAGGTAGCAACCTGCATTCTGGACACTTACCTTGTGGTGGTAACATCGATGACCACTTATATTTTATATCAATGGATTGAATCCACTAGTTTAATGCCCATCGATCTGAATGCAAACATGGAATTGTAGTATTTAAAATTATGAAGAAATGTTAATGTCTAGCAGAAAAAATATTCGAACTATCAACATGTCGGCAGAGGTAGGCACCTAATATTTTCAAAGAAATGATTTGATAATGATGGGTTTGCTCCAGTCAGCAAGCTGTATAAAGACTATATGGAGGCGGCCTATATGGAGGTTAAAGACTAGCAGGAGTGACTAGCATGGAATTGACTTTTTTTCTGTACCCTTGCAGCATGATGCTGGCAGTAGCTATGCTTGAACTATAGTATCTGTAGCTATCGTATTTAACCAAAACAAAACTTAATTAGACAACCTCAGCAATAGAAACCTATTTTTTCTACAGTAGAATAATAAAAATATTAATTAGTGAACCCTATAGATGACATAAAACAGAAAAGATTTTTCTATGGCCAAACAATTACAAAATTAATTAGCGAACCCCAACAAATCACATAAGACAACACATTTTACCTGCAAAAATACTTCTTACTATTCATATTTCCTATATACGTGTCGACATGCATATCTAATCATCACATGCTCAGAGCTTAAGTTAAACAAAAAAACTACCATTACCATCGACCATTTTTCGCAGGCTGCACATGTTGCAAAAGAACCTTGGAGAGCAGCCTGCAAAAACGGCCTTCCTGAGGGAAGCATGAGAGGACAAAATATCTGCTCGAGGAAATAGCGCAAAACAAGACATGAGCACATCCAATACGAGAATTCAGAACAAGAAGATTACATTGTAGAATTGGATTTAGAGAGAAGACTGCACATGTTGCAAATTCCAAAAGGATGGGATCTTGTGCAGCCATATCATCAGGGTGCTGGTAAACTTGAACATTTTTAGCTTAATGAGAAGCACTCCATTGATAGGTGGAGACCAAAGGAGAGAAAGGAAGTCCAAAAATCCTGAAACAATGATTCCATATTCGGTATTCACAGAAAAAAAATTGAGATACAATATGCTCTCTAGAAAATTGTGCAATGTAGCATCTAATGGAGCTAAATCAGTGGCAAAGTTCAACTACGTCTTTAAAGAACCAGATAAAATGGAAGCAAATATGTGAGATATGATGGAAGAAGAGGATTAGCCACAAAGCTTTTATCAAGTGCACAAGGTGGCATTTGTAGTTGGCGTGAATGCACACGACGACTGAATGAGAACTGGAAGTCAGTACGGAAGTCACTGGTGCTCTGTAACAACGAGTACTTTGGACGCTGTCTAATAGGGAGTCTTGAATTGATGTGGCTCTAATAATGACAGAATTTCAAAATGAGATTTCACCAAGTAAAGAAGAGAACCAAGAAAACAAAATGAATCAGAAAGTAATCTAACATTGCAACTTGGATGATATCATTCACCCACGTGTATGTAAGGAAGCGAAAAATAATAATTAGATGGGAAATTGAGTAACTCACCAGCAGGATCAAAGAATGACGTCGCCACCCCACACGTGAAAACGATAAATGGAAATCTTTGGAGAAGGAAGCACTGGTACATGACGCTACATGTTTTTTGCTAGACGTAGCAGCAGATAGCACCGATCATGACAACTCTAATTAGAAAGAAAGGCAGTCGAATAAGCAAGGAGAAATAGTAGATAGCACAAGGAACACACATCATAGCAGACATATATGTGTGCAGCACTCAAAGAAAATAAGTGATGCCGCACAAAACATCTAGAAGCTGAATGAAAGCTGAATGGAAGCTAGCATCACACAGTTGTTTTGAGGAAAATAGATTTGATGGCTACCCATGACCATGAAGATGTACAAGCTCCAATAGGTGTAGCATCAGTTGCAGCAGAAACAGAGGCTCACTTATTTGGACAGAGACCTTGGACAGAGACAAGGGCATGGAATTCAGCTAGCTTCTCTCGAAACTTGGTAAAACACTGATCTGAGAGACGAGTGTACTGCTTGCAATGCTTTCATTGCTCGGACGAAGCACACCATAGACTGAAGACGAATCTCTTCAGCAATCCGATCCGACAATGCCTTTTCCATGGTGAGAGAGGAAGAATCATGATCAAACGTATACGAATAGATTCAAAGTCAGTCCTTACTCCGATGATAAAATAATATGTGAGAAACTGCTCAATGAATTTATATGCAAAACGCTCATATTCAGAGTTATCATGCTCCTCAAGAAGATGAATGATCAAACGTGTACCACTGATTTTAAGATAACGCTGCTGTAGACCACATGGGTTTGGCTGTCTTGAAGGAAGAGAGACTCATAATCATAGATTGCTTGACACTATTGACAATGGCAGACATCACCCTCCCCGTCATTAATTTTCTACTGTTTAATCTCAGCATCATTACTATTGATGAATTCAACACAAAAGGCCTGGTCTCTATAATTCTGACCATCAAGTGTGATGTAAGTGACAATGATCTGAGACATGCTATGCTGATACTTGATAAAATTAATAGTGGAAGAACACAAAAGAGCAGCAGGCTTCAGTTACCACCATGAAGAAGATAGCATAAAGTGGAGTTTCCTTGTCCTCTGTTCAACGGGAGAAGCAACAGCAGCAGCAAATCAGCACTGGTGCAGTCCTGATGAAGAGGACCAGCAATACGCAGCAGCAACGGCTATAGACAACGCCAACAGCCATGAAAGTAGCAGCAAGAGTATGAGCTGAGCTAATTGGATATTGTGACTCAACTATGGAACAGTCAGATGCTTTTGAAAAGTTATCTTCCGTATAAGCTGACCTAATTGGATATTGTTCTTGATAACACAGACCAAGTGCTCTTCAATGTTTAGGGGTATCCAAAACCGAGAATGATCTCATCCACCTGGAAGCAATAATGATGCTATTCATGGAGTGAAGAATGGCATAATAGATACCTTTTTGGTTAGAATATAAATTCCACACTGTTGAGATGCCTCTGCTGATATTATATCCAAATCATATAATCATCTATTACAAGACAGATAAATCCATGGTTGGCCGAGTCAATCCAAATTGTCGCAAATTATATCCATGATTTTTGAGCAGCATGCTATTTCAGCAAGAACAAAAGACCTAACATGTTGTATACAAAAGCCCGGGGAGTTGCATCAGTAAGCATATGAACACTCACGATCGAAACCAAGAAGACCCAAACCTTGGCAAGCACCTCGAAACATTGGATATTGAACACCTTCAATAGTTATCTGAATATATGATTTTGCCAAGTGTATTGACCATGGCAATTTGTAACAATCTGCAAGTACATAGATTATATATGTTTAAAAGTAGGGCATCACCTGCAATAACTGGACCCCTCCTGTAATGTCATGCAAGAATATTCCCCGGTTCATATGAAATACACAATCAACAATATCAGCCTGATCTGATCAATATTTTTAACCTCTGACCACAATGGGTTTGATGCAAATGTGATAAACAAATCAGGGAGCCATACTTCGCACAAAGTGCTACGAAGCGTTCGTGGACCTCCAATGAATGACGAGGGTAACAGAACTATCTAACCAGCACCAGAGCTATTTGTAACTCTTCGATCAACTGGATCACAAATTTCTTCAAAGGAAGCTATCCTGTACTTGCTCTGAAGGATTTTTTTTTGGAACAATATTTGTAACAATCTGCAGTACATAGAATAATATATTCTAAATACTAAAACTGAGGGATATAATAAGGTTGGTGAGGAGAAAGAAAAAGAAGGCCATCCAAATTATGAAGGTTACGGGTAATACAGAGAATCAAAATGATTTCAACACTGACAATGAAATATAATTAACAAAAGAAGACATAGACCTTGAAGCATGAAAGAGAATTAACAAAAGAAGACATATAGAATTTCCTAGAAGTATTTAAGAGAATTAAAAGAAGAAGACAGAGATATTTACAGGAACAATTAAGAAAAAAATAACAAAAACCTTTTGTACTGTAAGAAAATATAATTTAAGAACAAAAGAAAGTTCCATACTATCATCTTAGCAAATTTCAGAAAGCTATCTTTAATCAGACAAATAGAAATAATTTAAATAGCAGCAAGTGCTTCAAAATGATCAAGACATAGAAGGAAGAGAGGTGACAATAAGATGTACCTGTGTTGTACTTGCACCACCATCAGCTTGATTTCTGATAAAGGCATATACAACAGGTGTGATGAAAAAAGAAACATTTACATGTATTCTTTATTTTGTATGCAACTACAATAATTAATGATAAGTAATATATTGTAATTTTAGGATCGAGAAGAGGCAACAAACAATAAGGATGAGGGTTCTGTGCAAGATATAAACATAAATGAAAATGAACACAAACCAGATTTGATCCTTGGGACAAAAGCATATTTGACAAAATGAATGTTGAAGATAAGTAGTCCTGCTCCAATCTGTACCTTTTCGAAAGAGAAACAAAAATAATTATGCCGAAACATTGAGAATACTAACATTGAGGGATATAATTCAAGGTTGCTGAGGGAAAGAAAAAAATGGGCATCCAAATGATGAGGGTGGTAGTTAATACAAAGAACAAAAATGATTTCAACACTGACAATTAAAGAGAATTATCAGAAGAAGACATATAATTTTCTGGAAGCAAATAAGTGTAGTAGTAAGAAGTGCAGGAGTTTGGTCAGTCATCCCTTGTGGGAGAAGCTGTTGCCAATCTAGAACTCTATCTCTGTATTAAAACATGCTTGCATTCCAAAATAAAATTAAAACTTGCTCTTAATTCTTTGAGTATTCTCTCAACATATACCATCCTCTAACAGAGCCAACGTAAACCTGCAGAAAGCTTTACCAGCATAGAGATTGCCAGAACCAAAAAAAAAAAAAAAAACAGGATGCACAAAGGTGCAACCACTAGTATGACCTCAACCTCAACAGAATTACATAGTTTTAACCGGGATGCAAGCAGCGTGCTACTTCAAAATCCTTATCACTTAATGCTCAAGAATTTATTATGTATGACGTGAACTTTCAAAGAGACCTAAGCACTGAAGAAATATATTACCACACTGGACAACAAAATATTTCAAATGAAATGTGTACTCTGTCAATACTTTTCAAGAAGAAAGCCATTTGTCAATAGAATCATAGTAACAGACATCTTGTATAGCAGAGACCACTTGTAGTCAAAGGTTGGTCAATTCCATGTGGGTTATGCAATAAAAAAAAGTAGACACAACTTAGGCAGTGGTAGTCATTAGTCAAACTCTTAGCCTCTTGGTCAGAAAGGCAGTCGTTACAAATTACAATGTCTCTACTCTATCAGGCCAAAGAATAAGCTCGGTTGTACCTATGTAATCAGGCAAGATGCAGCATCTACTTTTCAGTTTAGGCTGAGTTTGTTGCCTAGGTCTAAGGTAGGTTTAGAAATTTTAGTGGACTAGAATCTACTTGGTCAAGTATCTACCCAGAAACTATGACTTGGCTATTCTTTCATCCCTGCAACCATAATGTATCTTTCCTATGCTGCTGCTACCAAACATTCACCATCACTGCTACCACGCCATAATAGTTCAAACCAATTATAACAAGGTGAAACAAAAATTTATAAGCTTTGATGATTACTATGAAGAATTAGAAATTTGCACCAATCATAACTAGCAATATTTTGCCAATGTCCTGTTGCAAAAATTAGAGAATCCTGAGAGTAAGCCACAACAGGAACAGTAAACACTTTCCATTGATAAGGGCAACAATGTCCTCAAGTACAGGTTCCAGGATCTGTACAATATGTGAAGTAGTAAGCATATGGATGAATAGGATGACATACCTCGCTACTGTAATAAAATATTTGCAATATACCTTCAAACAAAATTAAATAGGGGATATACAATTCCAATATTCCAAATATACCCACTCCATTTTCAATAGTATCCATATTCCATGAAATATATAGTTCATGACAAACACAATAATGGAAAAAATATTCATGGAACTTGAATAACAATTGTATGCTCCTAAATATCAGATGGTGGATATACATTACCCTTCAAAAATGTCCATATTGGGAAAGTACTTGCATGAAGTTTAATTAGAATGAGTACAAGATTGCTAGAAGTACTAAACAACTTTGCATATGAAATTATCAGAGAGAGAGAGGGGAGAGGGAGAGGAGGGGGAGGGGGGGGGGGGGGGGGGGGGGGGGGGGGGGTGGGGAGAGAGAATTCTCTTTTGGCAAACAATATAATGCTGAAATTATGAGCATCTACAGTAAAAAATCTTTACCTGCATTGCATTTGACATGCAGTCAATGTAAAAATAGCATTGCCAGCAATATTCACAACCAACACCTTCAGATTATGGTATTATTACTTACGTAATGATTGTTCAACATAACAAATAGAAAACACTGCTCACTTATGCAACAGTAAGCATTGCAGTACAGAATTTTGTCTCCCTCAACGCCATAACAATAACTTCCTCTAACAAAAGGGAAACTAACAACGATAAAAAGTAAATCATTGTAAGAAATATGCAGCAAGTGCAAAAAGGCAAGCAACAAACCTAGTAGTAGAGGACTTGGTGAGGTAAAATTTTATAACATTGGCAATGATGGTTGAGGGAGTTAATCCACTGACGGGAATATAAAGACTGCAATACTAACCAACAAGTAATTTTATTAGGACAACAGGAAGTGAATCGAAATCAATCTAGTTCATTGGCAGGTACCTTTTGATGGGTTGAGATTGTGTAGAAGCATTATTGGCACCCCCAACCTTTAATCTCAAGTGATGCTGTCGTAAACCACTCATCTTAATTGTACTAAGAAACTCTGTTGGATAGCATCAAGGGTTGCACGATTACGTGTGACATCATCAATTGTGTTGAAACTATAATATGGCATTTCTTCTGCTGTTAGCTTGGAAACCATTTGGGAGTTCTAGAGCAGCAGCTATCTCATTTGTTGGTGCCAAGAATGCTCATTCACAAAGGTAACTAGTCGGATTAGCAATTGTTGAATCTATACCTATAGCATATATTTTGGAATCTCAGTCCACAAAACATCATGTTGGTCAGCAAGAGATGATCCAGGAACTGCACCTTCTACAACCAGAAGTAACCAATCTGCAAATTGGTGAACGCATTCTCGCTGGGAACCAGTGATTGATGAAAGCTCTTTGCATGGGGTAGAACAGGAAGTGTTTGCACTAAAGTTTCCCCAAGTACAACGGAGATACCACCAAACTGTTTGGCACTTAGAGATGTCGTCATGATGCAATCAAGGGCTTCAAAGCAATGCCTATGATTGACAGGTGCTCCATCTGACATGACTAAAGTTGTCTGCCATATAAGATGAGCTAATTGGATATAATTCTTGATAGCACAGACCCAGTGCTCTTCAATGTTTAGGGGTATTCTAAACCGAGAATGAGATGTGCATCCACGTGGAAGCAACAATGCTGCTATTCATAGGGTGAAGAATGGCATAATAGATACCTCTTTGGTTAGAATTTAAAAGACTGATAAATCCATGGTTGGGCGAGTCAAGCTGAAGTGTTGTAAGTTATATCCATGATTTTTGAGCAGCATGTCTATATCATGTTGTATACAAACTGGTGTTGTTCTGTGCTTGATATGATAAGCAGTATGTCGCCCACTACAGAATCATGCGGCTCAAACCATTGAAAAAAAGGAGAAGTTTACCATATAACCCGCGTAACTGATAAGGTAGAGCCCGGCAAGCTGCATCAGTTTTCTTGAAATACATTCCAATATTGGCAAGCATCTCAAAACATTGGATATTGAACACCTTCAATAGCTCTAATATCTTAATATATAATTTTGCCAAGCATGTTGACCATGACCACTGTGCAATATGACTGCATTTTCATAATATAGTTTTTGATAGGATGAGAACTCACCATTTATCATGGATTTGGATTCCCAAAGGGTCCATGGATCATAAATTCTGAAATAGCATGATAGTCTGTTGGATCAGGTAGCAGCGCCTGCACCTGCACTGCAATAGCTAAATATGTGCAGCTGTGTACAATTTCTGAAACTTACACAGCTGCACATATTTAGCTAGTACGTACAACAGTTGTCCAAATAATCTCTAGTATGCAGCAGGAAAAAGTTAGATGAGCTAGATTTGGGTTTAATAAAGTCTGCTTATTTTTGGGAAGTAGGCATTAAAGTACATGTATATTTACTGAGTAGGCAGAGAGCAATATTCTTTATGTTTTCCTTTTCTTTCAATTTAAATGGTGTTATCATCAACGAAGGAGGAAACTGTGTACAGCTGAGTGTATATTCATGTTACAAGCATATGTCAGATTTTTGAATCTGAACTGTCTGGTTGCACATGTAAAAGTCAATATCAATTAAGCCAACCAGCAATTCTTACGTGAAGATACATTAATGCAACATCAAAATAAAAGTGAAGAATGCAACATCAATGCAACACCAAAAGGATTAATTGCTTGCGTTCAACGTTTCTGCCATCACAAATTACTACCGAATCAAAGGCAGGATGTAGAAAGGAAAACACAAACCTAAAAGTAGTAGCTAAATTGCTTTGAAAGAATAGAACAGAAGTGGAGAAAAATTAGGCGCTAAACTGTTTGGGGAACCAAACTTGGATACCATTTGCAGCGGTGACCAAGTAAATCACAACAATTGATTGTTAGTTAGAGTATAAAATCTATAGTTAGGGACCAATGAAAAGGCGTGCAACTTTAAACTCTTTTTTGTTTTGGTATATTTTATTCAAATGAAACAGTATGACCAGATTAACCTGCACAAATACTGCTTACTATTCACATTTCCTATATGCAGGTGTCTACATGCATATATAATCATCACATGCATCCAAAAACTATTGCAATGTCAAATTTGTATTTACCTTCTCATGTCCTGGATGGTTGCAGTTCTGTAGGAATGTGTTTGCTTGTGCTTGTTTCCCGAGCGATGTCTTCATTCCTAGAATTTGAGTCATCCTCTGGATGTAAGTGGAGAACATTGTCAAAGAACTAATCTGCGATAAGTGGAGAAGCAATTACAATTGAGTAAGAGTGCAATTAACTGCTCAAGAGCTTAAGTTGAAAAGAAAAACTACCATTACAATTGACCATTTTTGGCGACAAGCTCAACTGAGTAATACAGACTGTTTTGAGGTTTATGCATGAGTTTCAAAGAATTTTAGATGCAACAGAAAGGTCACATAGGGAATATGACTATCTGACAAGAATATATTCTTCATGTTCCAAAGGAGATAAATGAGATGAAAAAATATCAGCTTGAGGAAATAACGCAAAACAAGACATGCTTTTTCAAGTCAGAGCACATGCAATACAAGAATTCGGAACAAGAAGATGACATTGTATATGTTGCAAATTCCAAAAGGATGGGATCTTGTGCGTCTCATATCATCAGGGTGCTGGTAAACTTGAACATTTTTTACCTTAATGAGAAATACTTCTTTGATAGGTGGAGACCCAAGGAGAAAAGAAGTCCAAAATCCATTTGGATATTCAAAGAAGCAGCAAATTAAGGTGCAATATTCTGCAATGTAGCATCTGATGGAGCTAAGTCAGTGGCAAAGTTCAACTGATAAAATGGAAGCAATAGGTATGATGGAAGAAGAGGAGACAAACGAAACCAACATACCTACAGATATCCACAGATATTAAGCAGAGCCTGATGAACGTCACATGGAGATAGATCAGCTAACAATACACCTGGAGGACCCTGACACTGTGGCTAAGAAGGGAAGAATTCAGAATGCCAAAAGGCGAATCTCAATAGTTGAACAAGAAAGGACAAAGAATAAAATTACCTGCACTCATTGTTCTCGATCAGGACACAACATTAAAACTTGTGATAGACTACATTTGTCAGCAGTACCTAGGAAGAGGACACACAAAAAAGCAGTTGGAAGTGAAACAGGTAATGAAAATACATTTTACTATAATTTTACTATACTGCATACTATACGGAATCTCAGCACTGTCAGAGACGTATAATTTTACTATACTGCATACTTGTTGCATTTGGCATTTTGAATGTTCAAGTGAAACATTGGAATATGACCTAAATGACTAGTATTCCGAGTCATTCTTAGCTAAGTAATGTATGAAAGCAATAGATTTGTATGATGAAAAACAAGAGAGCATGTCACATAGATGATTTGTGCAAGTAATGTTTGTTGTCAAACACATCCTACACACAGTCCATTGATATGACCTGCAAAAAAAGGAGTATGAAACAATGTACGAATTACAAAAACCATATGCAGTTCCATCTTTCCCAGATGAACAAAACTTGTGCATTATCAGACAAAACAATGGGTGTTGTGCAACCCGATTTGCAAATTGCTAAAATAAATTGAAGCAATAACATGACAAAGGTAGTAACGAAGTACTATTTACAACATAATGTCTTGAGAACCATCCATTACACCATGCTCTCTTTACATAATGTTGTTTCCAAAGACATATACAATTCAGGACCTTGAAAAGATAATAGAATAAAGAAACTATTCATATCAGAAAAAAAATCGAATATCAGAGAATAAATAGTATGGACACCGATTACGAACCAATGATAACAAAAATGCATGGGGAAGTAGAGCTGAGGTGAAAATGAATTACCATTAAGAAAAAAATAACATATCCAGAAAAACATATATGGTACTGTACCAGATGACAAGTGTGAAGTGATCTTGTAGTTCCAGCACCCTTAAACGAGTTATATGCACTTATTTTATATAATCTTTATCCTTGTCTGGTGAAGGCAAGTTGTTTATCAAGTAATCCTAAAGACATACAAAAATAAATAAAATTACACAAGAAAAAGAATGACAGACAAGTATTCCACATTTCTAGTGGAAAAAATACACTTACACTAACTATAGAGAAGAAGTGGTTCCTGAAAAACATATATTTGCACCAAGCATTGAAGACAGAGGATTGAAAGTTTCCCTTCAGGCTTAAGAGAGGGACCTAGGGAAATAAATTTACCTTTGACATTCTGAACATCGATTGCAACAACACTGAAACAGACATCAAATAAAATAAAATATGGCAGAGTTCAAAAGGCAGGGCGTAAACACTCACTCATAATGTCCACAATCAGCAAATCTTGTGACAACATTATATAGACATACATTTCTTTGTTGGATACGGCGATGCGAGGTCTTGTGTTCATGTAAGGATAGCACTTGAACTGGCTAGGAACTGTAATCCTCTTTCCCCGATGCACTGCAATTTTAGCACTAGATCTCCTTAGAACTCACAAGGTATCCATTATCAAGGGAACTACGACAGAAAAAATATTAGTATAAGAAACAAACTATTTCAGAATACCCCCTGCGCCCCTGGAGTGGACATTGCAACAGGAACAGTGTGAAGGGAGTGTTTGCATCTCAATGTAGTCCTAGCATTTACCGAATTAATCAATTAAAAAGTTGTATAGTACAAATAAACATTATTACAATTATTATATGATGCTTGATATTAAAATTCAATACACCTCGAGATTAATATGCCCAGAGGATTACTGAGAATGGCTGACATTTTCTCCTTCCGAATTTCCTTGGACAGTAGCATTGTTATTACAGGCAGGAACAACATCAGTATGCGAGTCACCATTTGATTGAATAAGTAAATGAGAAATATCTAAACTGAACATGATACAAATATGCATCCAGGAAACAAAAGCAAATAGAATACTCGAAATCACCTGTGTGCTTTAGACATAGGTCATCCTTATCAGTAACAATTTGTTCCTTCACAAGCTTATGCTGCAAAAAGGATTGAAGTAATCTGAGTTGCACAGAATCTTTAAGAATAAGAAAGTAAATCATCCAGTTTATATTATTAGAAGAACCAACAGGACATCTAAGGTTTCAATCTTCTATAAAATTACCCATGTCATCAAAAAGAGCAGCAATTCAAAATGAAGGGATGCTTGGATCATTGTAGTACTTGTTGTGCTCTTCAAAATTGGGCAGTAGTACTACAATCTCGAAAAAAAAGGATCATTGTAGTACTTGTTGTGCTCTTCAAAATTGGGCAGTAGTACTACAATCTCGAAAAAAATAACATTGTTAATAGAAACTATCGAGGAGCTATTGAAGAGATCTATATAAATTGCAGGGATACAGTGTACAAATTACTATAGGTGGTGGCTTTAATTTAATGTAAATGAAATTGTAATAATACATGAAAACAGTAGTAAAGCAAAGAGAGTGTTTGAGTGCTGAAGTTGAATGTGACGGAGGAGCATCAATATCAAATGATAACAGAGTAACTAAGAATAGTTCAGAATAAAAGAAAAAATAAAACCAATTAACAATAAACTTACATCAGAAACCGGTAATGCTTTTCGGATTATTTCGACGCATCCATTCCGTTTTCTACCAACATCTTGCAACACTTCATAAATATTCTCAGGCTGCCTCGAAGATTTAAGCAATCTAGTTTTTACTTCTTCTACAACTATAGGATTATCTTTAGAACCTTTGAGTTCTTCTTCTACAACTATAGGATTTTCTTTAGAACCTTGAGCTCAAAGGTTCTAAAGATAATCCTGTAGTTGTAGAAGAAGTAAAAACTAGATTGCATAAATCTTTGAGGTAGCCTGAGAATATTTAGATTGCTCAAGAAAAAAAAAGTGAAATACCATCAGCATCTCGAAGCAAGAAAAAAATTATATAACGGGAGCATATAAAACTTGTAATATTAACAAAAAGATAAAAATGAACGTTTAACTAAAATATGAATAAGCAAAACCAACTACCAAACCGTACCTGAACAGAAGGATCATTGATATTGGAAGCTAATGGAGATAGTTGCCTTCTTGTCCTAGATGCAACTGAATTAGAAAGATCATGGCTCAAAGATTTCCTAGAGCCACTCCCTCTTCCTACTTGAGCTCGAATTGGCCACTACACAAGAAAACATGGAAATGACATATTTACAAATCAACAGTAAACTAAAAATAATATTTAGATGGGGAATCATCAGATTGAATCACTTGAATAGGCTGAGATGCATTAACAGGCCGCAGAAATCCCAGGTCGGGGCTCAGCCACTGCTCCGCCGGTGGTACAGCGCCGATGGCTCCGCCCGTTGCTCTGGGGAACTTTTTTGGGAGGAATGAAGGAGAAGCGGCGCGTGTTTTAAAAAAGGCTGATCCGCAAACTGGGTCGCCTCTGTAATTGGGTCTCAATCCAACAAAACAGCAGGGCCACAATCTGAGAAGTGGAACACCAAGCCCTCAGCCAATCAGCGATCAACTGAACAAAGATGACAGATTCAGGAACCTAAAATACAGAAAATGTGACAAATAATATCAGCGATCAAAACATTTAACCAAACCAAATCCTATACTGTCATAGAGATATTTGGCAGGTATTAGGCATCCAACATAAGCAATGAATCTTTGGCATCGAACACTAGTAGGATGTCCTTGGCATCGAGCATTAGTAGGATGTCCTTAGGCATCCAACATAAGCAATGAATCTTTGGCATCGAACACTAGTAGGATGTCCTTGGCATCGAGCATTAGTAGGATGTCCTTGGCCTCGAATACTATCAGCATGTCCTCCGTATCAATATTCTGATCTGATAGGATCACATGAGTCTCAAACTCAAAGAATACAAATGTCAAAATTATTTAAAGTAAAGAAGAGACATAAAGGATCCACTTACATTTATGAATGATGTTTGAAGCAGGAAATCGTGCGTAGGAATCTAAGTTTTAAAGGATACATTTATATAGAAAAATATGAGACACATCAAAGTAACACAAACAAACAGGGAAAATCCGTGTACCCGCTCCTGAGCTAGTTGGTACATGTACCTTTTGCCACGCCTCAGCAGCAGTAAAAGGGTCGGTGGATGGATAGTCCAATGATTAGAACAGAATAGTAATATCAGGACAAATGCACTAAAATTGAGGTTTGAAGATGCATAACAGATCAAATTGGTTGCAGTGTGTGTAAAGAATGTGCATTATGCCCACATTAGCCACAAAGCTTTAACTCAAGCATACCAGATTGCAATTGTAGTTGGCATGAACACGCACGACGGCTGAATGAGAATTGGAAGTCAGTAGGGAAGTCGGTGCTCTGTAACAGTGGGTACTTTGGACGTCGTTTAATAGGGAGTTTGAATCTGTTTACTAGGGCTCTAACAATCACAGAGTGAAAAAATGAGATTTCACCGAGTAAACAAGAGAACCAAGAAAACAAAATGAATCAGAAAGTAATCCAACATTGCAACTTGTGTGATATCATTCACCCACGGGCATGCTACAGGAAACCAACTAAATGTAAGGAAGCAAAAAATAATATTTAGATGGAAAATTGAGTAACTTACCAGCAGGATCAAAGCACATTTCGCCACACCACACGTAAATGCGATAAATGGAAATCTTTGGAGAGAAATCATTGGTGCTTGGCGCTACACGTTTTTTTGCTGGAGGTAGCAGCAGAAAGCACCGATCGGTACAAATCTAATTTGAAACAAAGGCACAAATAGTAGATAGCACGACAAACACATATCATAGCCAACATATACTCAGAGAAAATAAGCGGTGCTGGACAGAACTTCTTGAAGTTGTTTGAAAGCTGGTATGGAAGCTAGCATCACACAATGGTTTCGCGGAAAATAGATTTAATGGCTGCAAAAGATGGAAAAAAATGACGAGACATCCTTCATAAAGCCAATAAATAACAAAGATGTACATATATGATAAAAAAACAATGTAAAGAAAATCCGGGATATGTGGCCTGCGTTTACGACTTGGATCAAGCCTGCGGCAAACATATAATACATCTATGAAGCACAACTAAACAATCATTTGCGGTATAACTGGAGCAAGCACAACGCCATGTGAATGTACATGTATTTAGTTATACATGATCAGACAACCTGAGTTTTGTCGGATCCATTTTTTTCAAACAGATCCAGTGTGCTGGCAAAAAGTATACTCAGTTTTGTCCGGTCTGCTGTTAAAGTAGTAGCTACATTCCAAAGATAAGGTCTTTTTACCTTTATCAATAGTTAAAGCATGGTCCATCAACGACTGATTCTATATGGAAAAAAACCTTGAACATTTTATTGTGCAATACACCAAACACGGATGCTACCTCCATATTTAATCTTGGTTGTCTGTTTCTAGTTTATTTTGAGAGGAAAAACAACCTAGACTTGTGAAACATTTCTATTAAACAATTTTTCCTAGATTTATATTGGATCATTAAGATGCAAGCAAAATCCAGAAGGTGAAGTTTGAGGATGACCATAATGACAATTTTAAGCCTAATCTTACCGAACCGAGGCTGCATGCACACACACAAAAAAAAAGGGGGTTGGGGGATTAAAGCAGCATGAAATTGACATCAGGAAACATACCAATGTCTCGTCCTTGAGACCAGAAGCACACTGGTAACCCTCCTCTGCCAACACAGTAGGCTGTACGGTCAGCTTCTTGGGCATCGTTTGACAGGCCCGAGACAACAAAAAGCGTAAAGCGAATTAGCAGGGAATTGTCGAGGGAGATCTTGAGGGGTGATTGATCTAGGTAAGGTGTGGTGCAGTTTTCTCCCCATCTCATGTGGATAACAGACGATCAAGAATTGATGAGATTGTTGTTAACAGGGAAGGATCGTAGAGATTCTGAACTCCAAAAAACTGCAAAGAAAGTGGTCATTATCAATAATAAACATGTGAGAGATAGGGTAAGTCCTGAGGTTTTGCTAGTACAACTATAACATATTACAGGATGAACTCTTAGTGCTATGTCAGATCAATATTTTATTTTGATAGCACGTGTTTATGTTTAAAAACAAGGGGCATGTGGAAAAGAGCGGGACTGCATGCAACAATCCAACAGTAAGATTCCATGATTTTCTATCAGAAAATATGAAAAATATCAAATCATGCCTATTATTTCAGTTTTACTATGTCTTCTAAAATATGGAACCTCGATGGACTGCTAATTTGTAAGAATTACAGACTTCTTAATAATTACTGAATCATGGCACCATAATCATAACAATGACCGAAAGTAGATAAAATTGTCACTAACCTTTGTTTGGCAAATCCACTTTATATTCCTTCTCTACTTTATGATTGACAGGTCCCTCATCTGACATGACTAAAGTTGCCTTCCGTATAAGCTGAACTAATTGGATATTGTTCTTGATAACACAGACCAAGTGCCCTTCAATGTTTAGGGGTATCCAAAACCTAGAATGAGATGTGCATCCACCTGGAAGCAATAATGATGCTATTCATGGAGTGAAGAATGGCATAATAGATACCTTTTTGGTTAGAATATAAATTCCACACTGTTGAGATGCCTCTGCTGATATTATATCCAAATCATATAATCATCAGGGCAATCAGATCTGATTGCTGAAGAGACTCGTATTATATCCAAATTCCACACTGTTGAGATGCCTCTGCTGTATCCAAACCATATAATCATCTATTAAAAGACCGATAAATCCATGGTTGAGTCAATCCAAAGTGTAGCAAATTATATCCATGATTTTTGAGCAGCATGTCTATTTCAGCAAGAACAAAGACCTAACATGTTGTATACAAGATTGGTGTTATTCTGTGCTTGATATGATAAGCAATATCTTCGCCAATTATAGAATCATGCTCCTCAAACCATTGCAAAAAAGGAGTGTAACATATAACTCGCGTAACTGATAAGGTCGGCGAGTTGCATCGGTAAGCATATGAACACCACCAAGAAGACCCAAACCTTGGCAAGCACCTCGAAACATTGGATATTGAACACCTTCAATAGTTATCTGAATATATGATTTTGCCAAGTGTATTTACCATGGCCATTTGTAACAATCTGCAAGTACATAGATTAATATATGTTTAAAAGTAGGGAATCACCTGCAATAACTGGACCAGCAAACTCTCCTGTAATGTCATGCATCAATATTTCCCAGTTCATATGAAATACACAATCAACAATATCAGCCTGATCTGATCAATACTTTTAACCTCTGACCACAATGGGTTTGATGCAAATGTGATATATCAGGGAAGCCATACTTCGCACAAAGTGCTACGTAGCGTTTGTGGACCTCCAATGAATGAGGAGAGTAACATAACTATCTAACCAGCATCAGAGCTATTTTTAACTCCTCGAGCAACTGGATCGCGAATTTTTCAAAGGAAGCTATCCTGTACTTGCTCTGAAGGATTTTTTTTCCTGGAACAATATTTGTTACAATCTGCAGTACATAGAATAATATATTGAAAATACTAAAATTGAGGGATATAATAAGGTTGCTGAGGAGAAAGAAAAACAAGAACATTCAAATTATGAAGGTTACCAGGTAATACAGAGAATCAAAATGATTTCAACACTGACAATGAAATATAATTAACAAACTAAGACATATAGACCATGAAGCATGAAAGGGAATTAACAAAAGAAGACATAGAATTTCCGTGAAGCATTAACAGAAGGAGACGTAGATATTTACAGAAACATTAAGACAAAAAATAACAAAAACCTTTTGCACTGTAAGAAAATATATAATTTAAGAACAAAAGAAAGTTCCATACTATCATCTTAGCAAACTTCAGAAAGCTATCTTTAATCAGACAAATAGAAATAATTTCCTACACAGAATATTAAAGATAGTAAAAAAATTGTGAGAAATACGAGTCTCTTCTGCAACCAGATCCGAAATATCCTTTGCCATGGTGAAAGAGGAAGAATCATGCAGCAAACATGCACGAATAGATTCAAAGTCAGTCCTTACTCCCATGATAAAATGATATGTGAGAAACTGGTCAATGAATTTGTATGATGTACACTCAGCTGCTGTACATTGAGGCACCATAGAGGAAAGGTCCTGCGAAACACTCATATTCGGAGTTGTAACCATCAATAGACATATCAAGAAATTGAATTCTGTACATAGAGTGCGCAGAAGAGCACCACTGCTCCTAACATAACGCTGCTGTCAATAGGACCACATGGGAAGGAAGAGAGACTCATAATCATTGATTTCTTGAAACTATTGACAATGGCAGACATCACCTTCCCATCATTAATTTTCCACTGTTTAATCTCAGCAGCATTACTATTATTAGTTGTAGATTCCGTTGGATCATCTGATAATTGAAAAGCAACATATCATCTCAAAGCAGTTTCAACACAAAAGGCCCACTCTCTATAATTCTGACCATCAAGTGTGATGTTAACTACAATGGCATTGATCTAAGACATGTTGTACTGATACTTGACGAATTAACAGTGGAAGAATAGCAGAAAGTGGATTTTCCTTGTCCTCTGTTCAGCGGCAGAAGCAACAGCAGCAACAAATCAGCATTGGTGCAATCCTGATGAAGAGGACTAGCAATAGGCCGCAAACGGCGATAGACAACGCCAATAGCCGTGACAGGTAGCAGCAGGAATTCATGACGACAAACTGCTAGATGAGCGCGACGGGGCGTCGATCCAAACAGGGATGTGACTCAACTATGGAACAGTCAGATGTTTTTGAAAAGTTGAACGACTTATACTGTCAGTTTATAATTTAAATGATAGCAAGTGCTTCAAAATGATCAAGACAGAGAAGCAAAAGAGGTAACAATAAAATGTACTTACGTAATGATTGTTCTACATAACAAACAGAAAACATTGTCACTTATCCAACAGCATTGCACAATACCTATTGTTAGCTCCCTCAATGCCAATATCCCACATTATGGTGGCAAAGCCTTCATTTTCCATCATTCCACATTATGGTAACAATAACTTTCTCTAACAGTAGGGAAACTAACAACATTAAAAAGTAAATCGTTGTAACAAACCTAGCAGTAGAGGACTTGAGGTTTATTTTTATAACATTAGCAATGATGGTTAAGGGAGTTAATCCACTGATGGGAATATGAAGACTGCAATAGTAACCAACAATTCGTAAATTCTATTAGGACAACAGGAAGTAAAATCGATATCAACAGTTCATTGGCAGGTACCTTTTGATGGATTGAGATTACGTAGAAGCATTATTGGCACCCCAACCTTTAATCTCAAGTGATATTCTGGTAAACCACTCATCTTAATTGTGTTAAGACTGTTGGATAGCATAAATGGTTGCACCACGTGTATCATCATCAATTGTTTTATATCCATAATATGACATTTCTTCTGAGCTGGGAAACCATATACAGTTTTATAGCAGCAGCTATCTCATTTGTTGGTGCCAAGAATACTTGTTCAGAAAGGTAAGTAGCCGGATCAGTAATTGTTGAATTACTATAGACAAAGGTTGTGGCAGATATTTTGGAATCTCAATCCACAAAGCATCATGTTGGTCAGCAAGAGATGATCCGGGAAATGCTCCTTCTGCAATTTGAAGTAACCAATCTGCAGAAATTGGTGAAGGTCTGGGAACCTGTGATTGATGAAAGCTAACACTTCATGCTTCTTTACATTGGTAGAATAGGAAGTGTTTGCACTTAATGCTTCTTTTTCTGTCAAACATCAGTTTCAAGCGGCTGTCGATAACTAAAGTGTAAAGTCTATAAACAGAGTGCAACACTATTGAAGTGGTAAAGGTAGACATGTTTTTAAAAAAACATGTAGAAGCAAGTCTATTCTCAAAATCTATGCAAACTTGTAGAGTTACCTAGTAGATAAAATAGGTTTGCAGCAATCTGCAGTACAAAGATTGACAAATGTTAAAAGTAGGAATCACCTGAATAGTTAGACCAGAAAACTCTCCTATAGTCATGCATGAATATTACCAGCTTCATATGAAATACACAATCAACAATATCAGCCCGATCTGATCAATATTTTTCACGCCTGACCACAATGGGTTTGATGTAAATGTGATGAACAAATCAGGGCAGCCATACTTCGCACAAAGTGCTACGAAACGTTTCTTGGACCTCCAATGAATAATGGCGGTAACATAACTATCTAACCAGCATCAGAGCTATTTGTCACTCTTCGAGGAATTGCATCATGGATTTCTTCAAAGGTAATACTTGCTCCGAAAGGATTTTTTTTTTGAACAATATTTCTATCAATCTGCAGTACAAATAGAATAATATATTGAAAATACTAAAACTGAGGGATATAATTGAAGGTTGCTGAGGAGAAAGAAAAAGAAGGCCATCCAAATTATCATGGTTACCGGGTAATACAGAGAATCAAAACGATATCAACACTGACAATGAAATAGAATTAACAAGAACAATCGAGTTATATAGCTCTGTGCTAGCGCTCCAGCTCCATCGCCGCTCGCCCCTCGCCGTCCGCCGCCAGGGCGCCGCGCTCCAGCTCGCGTCGCCCGGCCGCCGCTTCATCACCCCGGACCCCGTGTTCCGCCGCGTCAGTTTTTTGGGGAGGTGACCGCCGGAGACGCAGCTGGAGCGCCAGATCTGAGGATTGTGGGAGCTCTCCGCCAGAGGTTGTGAGAAGAGGAGGAATAGGCGCCGCCGTCCAGCTCGAGCTCCACCAGCTGCCGTCCAGCCATAGCACGGAAGAGAAGAGTCTAGCCATGGCTCCCGCACGCGCTCCTGCTCTCGCCCGCCAGCTCTCCGCTCGCATCCTCGCCGTCACCGCCGCCGCCGGCCACCATGTTTCCTGCTAAGGGGAAGCATTCTGTCGCCGTCGATGGACCGCAGCTCGGTGGTGCCGTCGGACCTGGATTTCTCCGCGGGTCGCCGTCTCCAAGCTGAAGTTCTCGCCCGCTGTCACTCGTCGGTACATCATCCTTCTTCCTGCATCGATGGATCTTTTTATATGCTGGCTGTTTTCCGTCGCTTCACCTTTCGGCTTACTGAAGAATCAGTGAGCATTGCGCTGCACTCTGTCCTGGGAGGTACTCCAGCTGGTTTTCACGTTCACTTTGAATCGGATCGTCACTTTCAGTTTTCTGTGGCTTCTAAGCAAGTTGGGCTTTTCATTCGCTCTTTGGAAAGATTCAGCAACAAGCACTTTGATCTTTACTGCTTTCTCTGGCGTGATGGCACTCCTAACTGGGCAAAGGATGAAATTGTTTGGAACAAGGAACAAGAAAAGGAGTGGACTACTGTTTCATACAGAAAAAAGCCGAAGAAGCAGAGGAACAGAGTCAGTTTTGCTAGAGATTTGGTTCAACCCTCTCCTGCTCAGAAATCCAAACCTACTCTTTGCTCGGCGACTAAGATTAAGCCGGCCACTTTTCCTGCATTCAGAACAGTTCGTATTGGAGAGTTTTATTGTCCGATTGCTTCCAATGATTCAGTTAAGCACTCCAAATTGATTTTCCCGGATCAATCCATGATTCGAACAGATTCTGTGTTCAACAAGCTTCACAACAGCATGCAGAGTTTTCAATTTTTTTCAAATTCGAGCCAAAGGGCGGCAACTCAGGATTGGCCTGTTGATCTTGCACAACCCAACCAGAGTCGTTTGCTGACTGAGCAGGTCAATTACTCAGGCTTGGAAGCTCATTGGGCCAGTATCCAAGCAAAGGATTGTGAATCCTCCCAGGGGGGCCACTCTGACAGTGAACCTTTTGCCCAGGATTCCAGGGCCAAGCCCTTAAGCAGTGAGCACCAAATGAAGGCGCCTGCACCTCAGCTTCAAGCTCATAGGCCGGGTATCCATGATATAGATTTGAGAGCATCTTTGCACCAGCCTAGTCTGAGATCAAGTCCTGATCCTAGAGTCTGCTTCCGTTGTCTTAGTCCAGGTCACTTTGTTAGGCACTGTCAGGGCAAAATCAGATGTAAGTTTTGCTTTAACTATGGTCACATTGAACGTTTCTGTCTTAAGAAAAGAGCAAAACACCAGTATCAGTGGAGAGCCAGGGACATTTGACAGCAGCCCAACAGCCCAAGATTTAACAACGGCCCAACTAAGGTCAGGCCCGGTTTCAGGACATTTTAAAGATCGAGCTCTTGCTGTTAGTCGAGTCTCTTTACTCTCGCTTCGTGCTCCTCCTCTCTGGACAATCAACAACAGAGCTATAGCTAAATTTGCCGTGGATCCCCATCCTCTCTTCTCGCCGGAGATGGTGATCGACCATGGTGGTCCAAACAACACACCTAGAGGCGAAGTATCCATGGGGGGCAATGTGATCAGAACGCATGAAGAATACATCTTAGCTGTCGATGAAGATGGCGAGATCAACAGAGAAGACTATGGTATGTTTCTCGAGCAGATTAGGCAGTACCTACAGTATGAGATGTATGTCGAAGTTAGGCAGTGCAAGATACATCCACATCGCATTGGTTTGATTCAGCTAGGAGATGTGTATCAGAGAGACATGGTCTTTCATGCTAATATCCATAACATTGATGGTTTCCACATCAGATTCATTAGGCATGATAGAGCCAGGAGCTTGCAGCAGGGTATGGTTGATCCAATTTGGGATGCTGCTGCCATGCAAGGAAACCAAAACCAATGTGGGTCTGCTTGGAATCAAGATGAAGTGCAACAGAACCAGCAGCAAAACCAACAGCAACAGCTACCTGCACAGCAGCAAGAGCAGGTCGAGCAGGAGATCAGCTCTGGAGCAGAATCAAACTCTGCCTCCTCAACGTCAGTTAACCAGGCCATGCAGCAGGGACGAGGACCGGCTTACATTGTTCAAGTCCAAGCAAACAAGAAGGCTTGGTGGAGTTCTGATCTGAACACTGATACAGTGGTAAAATCAGTCAACATCAATGTTACAATTACCACAGCTAGACCTATTGCAACAGCCCAGAACCTCTTGCATAATCAGAGTTGCATCCTTGAAGAACTAGATGAGCCAACCTTCAAACTGGTTACACTAGGTCAGGCGCAGAATGACCATGAAGCAGGACCCTCCTCAGGTGGGAAACATCAACTGGCTGTACGCAATAGCATATATCCTCAAAACTTCTTCAATAGAAACTCATCAATCAGGCCTCAAGAGCAGCTGAGCAGCAGGGCCGATTTCCTTTTTCAGGGAAGTTTCGTGGGCCCTCAAATCTCCCCCTCTCAAAGCCTTGTCCTAAGAATACCAATCAGGTCTTCGCCAAATTACCAGCTTTTGCAGCAGCCTGCACTTCCAGCTCCAAGAATCCAGTTCACAAGGGCTCCTACACCAGTTCATGCTCTTAGTGTGAGAGGCACTCTGCTCCAGTGGAAAGCCAGCCAGATTATAACCAAGGTTTACCTCAGGAAAAAACACAAGGTCAATCCATCTGAAATCCATAGGAGGATAACCAAGGTTTATACGAGACGGAACATGCAACACATTGAGGAGCACAAGAAACGGGAAATTGTGGCATACTATCCGGCAGCTCAGACTGACACCATCCATGCAAGAGCTGAAGCACCAGTCAACGTGGAAAAGCTGAGGAGGAGCCCCAGAGTTGAGAAGATGGATGATGGTCACAAGAACAATCAGCTGACAGGTAGCAAGAGAGTTACCAGAAGTGCAAGTGCCAAGGCTGCCTTGGAACACCTTTCTCAACAAGCTGGTTTTGATCCTTCTACATCTTCTGGTCTCTTTGTTGGCCCAATTAAATTTCCAACACTCAAAGATATCAATGAGTCATCAACAACTATGCCTGAAATCTCAATTCAGATGATTCAGGAAGTGGCAGTGCAGCAGTGTGGTCTCACTCCTGTGGAGGTGGCCGTGGAGCTTCTGGTGCAGAGTGAAGAGAACAAAGAAGAACGCCAAGGAGTTCCAGCTACAATAACATCAACAATTCTTGATGGATAGTACAACTACTGATAAATTTGAAGCACAACTGTGGTGGCCTGAACTCTTTTCTGTACTGGCTATATATCTTAAATACTCAGCAGAATCTAAGACTGCATGTAGTATTTGTGATGACTGTGTTGTCTGTGATGGGGGCTACTATCGAACCTGCTGTTATGCTAATGTCAAAACTGTTGCTTTCAGAGTTACCTTTGTTTTGGGGTGCGGTCTGTTTATGCGACTGAGGCACTATGAATGGGATGTTCAGTTCAGAAATTACGCTTTGATCAATGTATGCACCTCTTGTCCTGGGGATGAGAGCAAAATGGAACAAACCAAAGTGTTTGATGGATAGTACAACCTCTCAGATACAGTCAAACAACTCCAATAGGAGTTGGAACATCCTGAACTGGAACATTAGGGGCTTAAACTCTGAGGACAAGCAGAGAACTGTTAGAGCAAAAATCGATGAGAGTTCATGCTCAGTCTATTGCATTCAGGAGACAAAAATGCAGCACATAGATCACTCAAAAATTAGAAAATGGGCGCCAAAAAGATTTAACCAGTTCGCTTTTCACCCATCGGAAGGACAGTCAGGAGGAATCATTATTGGTTGGGCTGGCAACATGTTCACAGGACAAATCATACACAACCTCAAATACGCAATTACAGTCAAATTGACATCGAGGCACAATGGGGATACCTGGACTCTCACCACAGTATATGGTCCATGTAGTGGGCCAGATAGAGATGATTTCATAAATTGGCTGAATGAACTACACATAGAGGAAGACGAAAACTGGATCATTATGGGAGATTTCAACTTCTACAGATCACTAGAAAACAGAAACAGGGAGGGAGGCAACATGAATGATGTGTTAATATTTAATGAAGTCATCGATAACATTGGTCTGGTTGAAATTCCACTAAAGGGAAGGCAATACACCTGGAGCAATATGCAAGAAGATCCACTTCTAGTCCAGCTAGATTGGTGCTTTACTACAGTAAATTGGACATTAGAATATCCAACACTCTGATGCTGCCATTGGCAAAACCAACCTCAGATCATGTTCCGTGCAACATCCAGATTGGAACAAAAATACCAAAGCAAAGATCTTCAGATTTGAAAATTTCTGGGTTGATCACCCGGGTTTCCTTGAACTAGTTCAAATGGTTTGGAGCACCCAGGTTAGAGCAAACAATCCTGCGGCCAAAATTGTGGCCAAATTCAAGCTCCTGAGAAGAGCACTAAAGAGATGGAGCCAAGGCTTCAGTAAACTGAGCAAACTGATCAAGCAATGCAATGAAGTTCTAGCTGTGCTAGACAAGATTGAGGAGCAGAGGCAGCTCTTCATCCAAGAAAAAAACTTCAGAAATATCCTTAAAAAGCACATTTTGGTACTGCTAAAGTATCAAAATGAATATTGGAGGAAGAGATACACTGTACGATGGGTCAAGTTTGGAGACGAAGGGACAAAGTTCTTCCATGCAGCAGCAACTGAAAGGTATAGGATCAACACTATAACTCAGATTGAGACGGCAGATGGAAGAGTGCTCACCGATCACAATGAAAAAGCAGCTGCAATACTGGACGCATACAAACTAAGGATGGGAAAAACATCAGACCCAACCATGCTTTTTGATCTATCATCTCTAGTACCAGCACATGAGGGGCTTGAAGAACTAAGCTGTCATTTCTCCAGTGAGGAAATAGATGACATTATCAAAAGAATGCCATCCGACAAATCACCAGGGCCTGATGGGTTTAACGGGATGTTCATGAAAAGTTGTTGGCATATAATAAAAGACGATTTCTATGAGTTGTGCCATGCATTTCACAATGGAACACTGGATTTAACTTCAATCAACACCTCATTCATAACATTAATTCCAAAGACAGCTAGCCCAGTGACAGTAAATGACTACAGGCCAATTTCACTGCTGAATGTCGTGCTAAAGCTTCTAACCAAACTACTGGCAAACAGGCTACAGAAGGTCATCATTCCACTCATTCATAAAATCAGTACGGCTTCATCAAAACCAGGACTATTCAGGACTGCCTTGCATGGACATATGAATACTTACACCTATGTCACCAGTCCAAAGAACCAATTGTCATTCTGAAACTGGACTTTGAAAAGGCTTTTGACACAGTGGAGCATGACACAATTATTAAGATGTTGACACAGATTGGCTTTGATGAAAGGTGGACTGGTTAGCTTGGGAGAAGGTACAAATACCAAAGAAGAAAGGAGGACTAGGGGTACTAAACCTCAAAATACAGAATGAAGCACTGCTACTGAAGCAATTGGACAAATTTTACAACAAAAAAGACATCCCTTGGGTTAACCTAATATGGCATGTCCATTACCCAAATGGTAAGATACCTCATGAGACTGTTCACAAGGGATCCTTCTGGTGGCGGGACGTCTTGTCCTTCAGTGATCATTACAGAGGAGTGGCTGATTGCAAGGTTGGAAATGGGACTACAGTAATGCTGTGGAATGACATCTGGAATGGCAGAGACCTAAGAGAGCAATTCCCAAGATTGTACTCATTCACAAAAAATGTGAAGATCTCAGTTGCACAATATATGCAGAACAGCATGATCTCAGAAAACTTCCACATACCCCTATCACAGCAGGCTTTCAGTGAACTGCAAGAGTTTCAGCTCATCATTCAACAAACGCAGCATCAAATGACAGGGAACAATGATGAATGGAATTATATGTGGGGGACTAAATACTCATCGAGCAAATTTTATTCAATTCCATATGAAAGTTTAAGGCCACCTCCACCCTTTGCCTGGCTATGGAAGTCAAAATGTACAAAGAAGACAAAGGTATTTACATGGTTAATGTTCATGGATAGACTAAACACTAGGAATATCCTCAGAAGAAAACACTGCCCTGTACAAGGAAACAACTACAGCTGTCCAGTATGCAACAACAACCTAGAAGAAACCACTTTCCACCTCTTCTTTGAGTGTCCTTTCAGCACCAGCTGCTGGCAGAAAATAGGAATGCACTGGAACACAGATCTCCAATTCTTCCAGATGATGGCCGAGGCGAAGACAGTTTTTCATAAGCCCTTCTTCATGGAGGTATTCATACTTGCCTCCTGGCATATTTGGAAGCAGCGCAACGCTCTCATATTTGAAGGACTGCCACCAAATGTGGATAACTGGAAGAAAGCCTTTGTCGACGAAGTGAACCTTCAGCTGCACAGAATTAATGGTTCCTTAAATCTCTCTCTATCTGAATGGATAGATGCTGTAAATAATAATAACAATTATATCTGAAGGCTGGTAAGGGGCCTTGTTGTATAGCTTATAGGGCTCATCTTCTGGCTTTGTACAGTTTTTTACGGTTTTCAGTTTTTCAATAAAAGCAGTGGGAGCCTCTCCTGCTGTAATTACGTCAAAAAAAATAGAATTAACAAAAGAAGACATATAGAACAATACAAGAAATAGAATTTCCTTGAAGCATTTAAGAGAATTAATACAAGAGTAGATAATTTACAGAAACAATTAAGAAAATAATAACAAAAAACTTTTGTACTGTAAGAAAATATATAATTTAAGAACAAAAGAAAGTTCCATACTATCATCTTAGCAAACTTCAGAAAGCTATCTTTAATCAGACAAATAGAAATAATTTCCTGCACAAAATATTAAAGTTTGTCAAAAAATGTGAGAAATATGAGTCTCTTCAGCAATCAGATCCGATAATGCCTTTGCCATGGTGAGACTGGAAGAATCATGCAGCAAACGTGTACAAATAAATTCAAAGTCAGTCCTTACTCCCATGATAAAACAATATGTGAGAAACTGCTCAACGAATTTGTATGACGTACACTCAGCTGCTGTACATTCAGGTAACCATAGAGAGGACAGTTCCAGCCAAACACCCATATTCAGAGTTGCAATCAGCAATAGACATATCAAGAAGATGAATTTTCTACATGAGAGTGTGCAGAAGAGCACCACTGCTCTTAACATAACGCTGCTGTCAATAGGACCACATGGGAAGGAAGAGAGACTTATAATCATTGATTTCTTGAAACTATTGACAATGGCAGACATCACCTTTTCCCGTAATTAATTTTCCACTGTTTAATCTCAGCAGCATTACTATTATTAGTTGTAGATTCGTTGGATCATCTGATAATTGGAAAGCTAAACCATATCCTCTCAAAGCAGTTTCAACACAAAAGGCCCACTCTCTATAACTCTGACCATCAAGTGTGATGTTAATGACAATGGCATTGATCTAAGACATGTTGTACTGATACTTGACGAATTAGCAGTGGAAGAATACATTGATACTTGACGAATTAACATTGGAAGAATACAACTGATACTTGACGAATTAACAGTGGAAGAATACAAAAGAGCAGCAGGCTTAAGTTACCACCGTGAAGAACATAGCAGAAAGTGGAGTTTCCTTGTCCTCTGTTCAGTGGGAGAAGCAACAGCAGCAGCAAATCAGCACTGGTGCAATCCCGATGAAGAGACCAACAATAGGCAGCAGCAAACGGCGATAGACAACGGCAACAGCCGCGATAGGTAGCAGCAGGAATTCGTGACGACAAACTGCTGGATAAGCGTGACGGGGCGTCAATCCAAACAGGGATGTGACTCAACTATGGAACAGTCAGAGGTTTTTGAAAAGTTGAACAACTTATACTGTCAGACTATGTTGCATCGGAATTAATTGCAAATGAAATAATTGATTACAATTTAAATGACAGCAAGCGCTTCAAAATGATCAAGACAGAGAAAAGAAAATAGACAATAAGATGTACCTGTGTTGTACTTGCACCACTGTCAGCTTGATTTCTGACATAACTGATGCAAGGAAAACCTGCACTGAATGATGCAAGGACTAGCCCACAATTAATGATAAATAATATATTATGAGTTTTTTATCGAGAAGAGGCAACAAACAATAAGGGTGAGGGTTCTGTGCAAGATATAAACATAAATGAAAATGAACTCAAACCAGATTTTGATCCTTGGGATCAAAGCATATTTGACAAAATGAATATTGGCGATAAGTAGTCATGCTCCAACCTGTACCTTTTCGAAACACAAACAAAAATAATTGCGCAAAAATATTGAAAATACTAGCATTGAGGGATATAATTGAAGGTTCCTGAGGAGAAAGAAAAAGATGGCATCCAAATGATGAAGGTGGTAGTTAATACAGAGAACCAAAAAGATTTTAACACTGACAATTAAAGAGAATTAACGGAAGAAGCGTAGAGAACTTCCTGGAAGCAAATGACTGTAGAAGTAAGAAGAGCTGGAGTTTGGTTAGTCATCCCTTGTGGGAGAAGCTGTTGCCAATCTAGAACTCGATCTCTGTAGTTTGCAGATACTCTGTGTAGTTGATGTTTAACTTCTTCTGAGAAATCATTCCTCCATTCTCTGGTTTCTGCAGCTTCATCGTTGAAATTTATTCCATATGATCCATGCTGCTATGGAGAATACTTCCATAAAGAATGGGTTGTTGAATTTGACTTTTGCATCTGAGATCATTTAGAAGAATATTCCAGCATGCCATTGGATACCTAGTATATTCCAGCATGCTTTGCTGAATGGACAAGTGAAGAATAGAGATGCATTGCTGATTCCTCTTCACCATATTGACAGAGTACACAGCTGTAATTCTGCCAGTCAATGTGAAAGTTCTTCCTTTTGAGGATATTTCTTGTGTTCAATCGATCCATGAAGAGTACCCTCAGCCTGTTGCTGCATTTGGACTGCCACATCTTGTCAGAATTGGGCCAATAATACTCGCTTGATCCCCATATAGGAAAAGAACTTCATATTAGAACACAACCTCCATGAAGCTCTCAGAAACATCACTATCATGATCTCTAGCAGAATAATCTTAATGAGGTTCTTCACTTGAATGAACTACAGAGGTAGAACCCAGGGGGAATGACCTTTCCTTGCCATCCAAAATGAACAAAAAGGTAAACATAAGCTTCGATGATTACTATGAAGAGTTAGAAATTTATAAGCTTCAGTGATTACTATCAAGAGTTAGAAATTTGCACCAGTCATAACTAGCCATATTTCACCAATGTCCTGTTGCAAAAAGTAGAGAATTCTGAGAGTAAGCCACAGCAACAGTAAACACTTCCATTGATGAGGGCAACAATGAGGATCAAGTACAGAGTTCAGGATCTGTACAATATGTGAACAAGGGTTCATCATCTAAGAAAGGACTGAACAAATAAGAGTTTTAATTCCCAAAAATTATGCACATGTAGCTCAACACTACATTTTCATTGGCCTACCATAGTGGAATGACAGTGTTTGTTTCCATAAAAGTAGATATTATGCCAAACCAGGCATCAGATACTATGAGCTGATGATATAACAATAATTTCTCTGTCCCCACCCCGCTCAGAATGCCAGAATAAATAAACATAATTAAACAGGCATAGAAATTTCACCATAAAGAAACAATAATAGGTTGAAGAACGAAACAGCTCTGTACAGTCCTTGTCATTGGTCTACCATAGTGGAAATGACAGTGTTTGTTTCCATAAAAAATAGATATTATGAAAAACTAGGTATCAGAAGTTATGAGTAGGTGATATAACAATAATTTCTCTGTCCCCACCCCCTCAGAATGCCAGAACAAATAAACATAATTATACAGGAATCGAAAGATACCCTTCACCATAAAAAAAATAATAGATTGAAGAACGAAATAATAATAGCTCTGTATAATCCTTCAGCTTGCTGCACTATGCCCCAAACACGGCGTGCCATTGGTCTCTACACAATGGAGAAATAGTTTATATGAACAATGACAAGGAAATGAAGCTTCTCAAAACAAGTTTGAAAGATCACCAGTTCAGAATCGCACCATTGACATAATGTAGAAAAAGACTGCACAGGTCCATATATATTGACCCCCGTCAGTGCTAATACAGTACAAGATATTTTGAGAAACTGAAAGCCCAGGTCTTTCCAGACCTATTCTTACTGAAAAGTGCATGGAATTCATCAGATGTTGCTCAGATTATATAACAAACATATAGAATCAATGGTCTACAATTGTTAGCATTACTCACTATTTAGAATGAGCTAAACTTGAGAAATCTAGCAAGGTTTAGAATGAGGTAAAATTGTTAACTCAGCAAGACTCATCGTGCTTTACAATTTTATTTTTAGTCCAAAGTAAGAACAAAATGACTCAACCAAAAATTCTTGATACCATCACAGCTCCAGATCATAAGATTTCAGGAGCTAGGGTATAAGCAGAACCAAGAAATCCATGGATATTTTGGAACAAGAGCTCTGCCATATAGGAACATAGTTGAACTTTACATCCTGAGAATCAGGTTTATCATCAACTGAATGAACCTTGGATTGAGATTAAAGAACACGTATTTCAACTTTGAATAAATTGGGTAAAAGTTAAATAGAGAAGTGGTGAAAAAGAATCCTTTTCGCTAAACGGATTGTTATAAAATTGTGGCTATTAGGTTTAGTAATATCAATTGTAATGATATGGAACCGTTAATATGCATGGCTTCTGCAGAAAATGTATCCGAATCCAATATTGCATATGTGTAACAAAGGGTATTCCAATGAGATGTGCTTTTAAGAGAAGCAAGTAGTCTGTACTCACTTAGGAACAGTTAAGATCCTAAGACAAATGTCATTCTGCTACAATCAGAATGGCAAGTAGAAACAAAACTACAAACTGCATATCATACACAATTTTGTCAGCAATTGACATAAAAATAAAAAAGATGTAAAAATACCTTCTTTGCTGAGATGGGTGCTGCCCATTCCTCTCTATACCTCAAGTTCATCAGTGCATTCCATGGTGTTGGCTTGTCAAACCAAATCGAGAGCCTCCAAATGAGTAACTCGAGGAAAGCATCGAGTTCAGGATCGTATTTGCATAAGAGACCTAGCTGATATGAGGAAAAAATGCCAAAACTGAAAGAAATAACTAGCAATGCACTAAAAGGATTTTGGCGCACTCAGTGCGAAATTAGTAAAGAAAGTACCTTCATCAAAGAAAAAACTTTGATAACCTGCTCTTTTCAACATGGCAGACATCTCAACTTCTAGCCTTGCCGCATCAAACTGATTTACCCTGGATATAGAAACTTGGATAATGGCCTACTTCAAAAAAAGTTCCTTTCAGCATTACGTTGCAAAAATAAATAGGAAAAGTAGCCTGCCAAAGTTGTTGCCCATTCTGGCAGGAGGAATACAATATCAAGGGGACTATGACAGAAAAAATATTAGTAAGAATATAACAAATATTTCAGTATCTCCCCCCCCCCCCCCCCCCCCCCCCCCACACACACACACACACGGAGTGCACATTGCAAGAGGAACAGTGTGAAAGGGAGTGTTTGAATCTCGATGTAGTCCTAGCATTTACCGAACTAAACAATTAAAAGTTGTACAGTACAAATAAACATTACCACAATTATCATATGATGCCTGATAGTAAATAAAATCTACCCCTTGAGATTATTATGCCCACAGGATTGCTGAGACTCGTAATGGCTGATATCTTCACCTTCCAAATTTCCATGGACAATAGCATTGTTATTACAGGTCATTACAGGCAGGAACAACATCAGTATGCGAGTCACCATTTGATTGAACAAGTAAATGAGAAATATCTAAACTGAACATGATACAAATATGCATCCAGGAATCAAAAGCAAATAGAATACTCCAAATCACCTGTGCCTTTTAACCTAATGTCATCCTTATCAGTAACAATTTGTTCCTTCACAAGCTTATCCTGAAAAAAAAAAGGAAGTAATCTGAGTTGCACCGAATTTTTAAGAATAAGAAAATAATGATCCAGTTTATATTATTAGGAGATATACTTGGGTAAACATTCCTCAAAATATGAACAAGCTGAATGCTAATTTGATTGAATGGTTGACCTTGAAAATTTGGAGAGGGTTTCGATCTTCTATAAAACTACCAATGCCATCAAAATGATCAGCAATTCGAAATGAATGGATGCTTGGATCATTGTAGTACTTGTGCTTTTCAAAATTGGGCAGTCGTACTACAATCTCGAAAAGAAAAACAGTGTTAATAGAAACTACTGAAGAGATCTATATAAATTGCAGGGATACAGTGTAAAAATTACTATAGGGCTTTAATTTAATTTGAACGAAATTGTAATAATACATGAAAACAGTAGCAAAGCAAAGGAGTGTTTGAGTGCTTAAGCATACCTTAGCTTTTTTCTTCAAAGCAGAAGTTGAACGTGATGGAGGAGCTTCAATATTAACATAAGTAGAAGTTGATCGTGCATTATCAAATGATAACAGAGTAACTACGAATAGTTCAAAATAAAAGAAAAATAAAACCCATTAACAAACATTATAAACTGGAAAAGCTTTTGGATTATTTTTACCCATCCATTCTTCCTGTTTTCTACCAACAGCTTGCAACACTTCATAAATATTCTCAAGTTGCCTCGAAGATTTAAGGAATCTAGTTTTTACTTCTTCTACAACTATAGGATTATCTTTAGAACCAAACTAGTTTTAAGGAATCTAGATTTAAGGTTCTAAAGATAATCCTATAGTTGTAGAAGAAGTAAAAACTAGATTGCTTAAATCTTTGAGGCAGCCTGAGAATATTTAGATTGCTCAAGAGAAAAATTGAAAAACCATCGGCAGCTCGAAGCTAGAAAAATATCTATAACAGGAGCATACAAAACTTGTAATATTAACAAAAAGATAAAAATGAATGAAACGTGCATCTACAAGAATAGCTATAACTAAAATTGAATAAGTATAACCATACCTGAACAGAAGGATCATTGATATTGGAAGCCAATGGAGATTTTCCAAGATTTTGAGATAGTTGCCTTCTTGTCCTAGATGCAACTGAATTAGAAGGATCCTGACTCAAAGATTTCCTAGAGGTACTCCCACTTCCGACTTGAGCTGGAATTGGCCACTACACAAGAAAACATGGAAATGACATATTTACAAATCAAAAAATAACATTTAGATGGGGAATCATCAGATTGAATCACTTGAGTAGGCTGAGATGCATTAACAGGCCGCAGAAGTCCCAGGCCGGGCGCAGCCGCTGCTCCAACAAAACGGCGGGGCCGCAATCTGAGAAGTGGAACACCAAGCCCTCAGCCAATCAGCGAGCAACTGAACAGAGCTGACAGATTCAGGAACCTAAAATAGAGAAAATGTGAAAAAGAATATCAGCGATCAAAACATTTAACCAAACCAAATGGTATATACTGTCATAGAGATATTTGGCAAGTATTAGGCATCCAACATAAGCAGCTAATCTTTGGCATCGAAATTACCAGCATATCCTTCCATCGAACACTAGTAAGATGTCCTTGGCATCGAATACCATCAGCATGTCCTCTGTATCAATATTCTGATGTGATAGGATCACATGAGTCTCAAACTCAAAGGATACAAATTTCAAAATTATTTAAAGTAAAGAAGAGACATAAAGAATCCACTTACATTTATGAATGATGTTTGAAGAAGGAAATCATGCATAGGAATTAAAGTTGTTAAGGATACAATACATTTTATATAGAATACATCAAAGTAACACAAACAAACAGGGAAAAATCAGTGTACCCGCTCCTGAGCTAGTTGGTACATGTACCTTTTGCCACGCCTCAGCAGCAGTAAAAGGGTCGGTGGATGGACAGTCTAATGATTAGAACAGAATAATAATATCAGGACAAATGCACTAAAATTGAGGTTTGAAGATGCATAACAGATCAAATTGGTTGCAGTGTGTGCAATATGCCCACATTAGCCACAAAGATTTAATCAAGCGTACCAGGTGGCAACTGTAGTTGGCGTGAATGCGCACGACGGCTGAATGAGAATTGGAAGTCAGTAGGCAAGTCACTGGTGCTATGTAACAGCGGGTACTTTGGACGCCGTTTAATAGGGAGTTTGAATCTGGTTGCTGTGGCTCTAACAATCACAGAGTGGCCAAATGAGATTTCACCGAGTAAAAACCAAGAAAAAAAATATGAATCAGAAAATAATCTAACATTGAAACTTGTGTGATATCATTCGCCCACGCGTATGCTATAGGAACCAACTAAATGTAAGAAAAAAAGAATATTTAGATGGAAAATTGAGTAACTTACCAGCAGGATCAAAGCACATGCCACACCACACGTGAAGGCGATAAATCGTTGGTACTTGGCGCTTGGCGCTTCACTTTTTTTGCTAGAGGCAGCAGCAGAAAGCACCGATCGTTACAACTTAAATTAGAAAGAAAGGCTCTAGAAGATAGCACGAGGAACACACATCATAGCCAACATACATGTGCAGCACTCTAAGAAAATAAGCTATGCCAGACAGAACATCTTGAAGCTAATTGAAAGCTCGTATGGAAGCTAGCATCACAAAATGGTTTGGAGGAAAATAGATTTAATGGTTGCAAAAGGGGGAAAAATGATGAGACATCCTGCATAAAGCCAATAAATAACAAAGATGTACATATATGACAAAAAAAAACAATGTGAATAAAATAAGGCATATGCGGCCTGCGTTTGCGACTTGGATCAAGCGATGATTCTGAAGAGACATGGCTCCAACCCTGCAGCAAACATATAATACATCTATGAAGCACAACTATACAATCATTTGTGATATAACTGGAGCAAGCACAACGCCATGTGAAAATGTATTTAGTTATACATGATCAGACAACTTGAGTTTTGTCGGATCCTTTTTTTTCAAACAGATCCTCAGTGTGCTGGCAAAGTAGAAGCTATATTCTGTTTTGTCGGGCCTGCTGTCAAAGTACATTCGTCTTTTTCCCTTTCTAAGTAGGAAAAGCATGGTCCATCAACGACTGATTCTATATGGAAAAAACTTTGAAATTTTATTGTGCAATACACCAAACATGGATGCAACCTCCATAAAAAATTTCTTGGCTGTGTCTGTTTCTAGTTTATTTTGAGAGGAAAATCATGGTTCACCTAGACTTGTTAAACAGAAATATTAAACAAATTTTCCAAGATTTATATCTGATCATTAAGATGTAAGCAAAATCCAGAAGGTGAAATTTGAGGATGGCTAATTTTTAGCGTAACCTTACCAAACCGAGGATACGCACACACAGAGACAAAAAAAAAGGAGGGGGGGGGGGGGGGGGGGGGGGGGGGGGGGGTGGTTGAAGTAGTATCTCGATATGTTGAGGCCGATTAATTTTAAGGCGCCATCAAATTGACATCAGGAAACATACCAATGTGTCGTCCTTGAGATGAGAAGCATGCTGGTAGCCCTCCACTGCCAACAAAACAGGCTGTAAGGTCAGCTTCTTGGGCATCGTTTGACAGGCACGAGACAACAAAAGGTGTAAAGCGAATTAGCAGGAATTGTCGAGGGAGATCTCGAGGGGTGGTTGATCTAGGTAAGATGTGGCGCAGTTTTCTCCCCATCTCCTGTGGCCGTTAACAGACGATCAAGAATTGATGAGATTGTTGTTGACAGGGAAGGATCGCAGAGATTCTGAACTCAGAAAAACTGCAAAGAAGGCGGCCATTATCAGTATGGTATGCCCTGAGGTTTTGCTAGTACAACTATAACCTATTACTACAGCATGAAATCTTAGTGCTATTTCAGATCAATATTTTATTTTGATAGCAGGTGTTATGTTTAAAACAAGGGGCATGTGGAAAAGAGCGGTCAGCATACATGGAAGAACTTGCTGGAACTGCATGCGACAATCCAACAGTAAGAATCCATGATTCTATAAAAAAATTCAAAATATCAAATGATGCCTATTATTTTCGTTTTACTATGTCTTCTAAAATATGGAACCTTGATGGACTGCTAATTTGTAAGTATTACAGACTGCTTAATAATTACTGAATGATGGAACCATAATCATAACAGTGACTGAGAATAGATAAAATTGTCACTAACCTTTGTTTGGCAAATCCACTTGATATTCCTTCTCTGCTTTGTACTTGCACCACTGTCAGCATCAGGCCAACAACAAAAAAACGTCTACACAGCATGTGTATGATATTTAGCATAATGAATAAGAGGCTGATAATGTAAACATACACTATGATAGTTGCTGAATGCAAGTTCCCCCATGTATTAATTTCCCTCTCTGGTGGATAGATAAAATTGAGAAGAGAATGACAGATTCACATCATGATGTTACTGCAGAATGCGTGTTCACATCATGATGTTATGCAGAAAGGTTAGTGGTGTCTTGTACAGAATGCAGTTACATACATACTTAAATGGCTTGTTTCGATTCATTTTTGGGCAATATATACCTGTGTTGTGGACACTTCCTTTGGGAAGCAATATCACACAAGAAAGAAGAGACAAGCAGAGTTAGCTGCCGAGAAAAGTGGCTAGAAAGTAGCTTGTTGAGATTCAGTTGGTTCCTTGCTACTCAATAACTTAGGGATTCAGTTAATCAGTTTGTAATCAGGGGCTCGGCTAATACTGGCAAGTTATGAAAAAGGAAGCAAGTTAAACCCTAAACACTCCGAGCCTCTACCGAATGCAAGTTATGAAATCTCAGCCATGTCGACCTGCATACTTGAACCCTCGTTCATGAATTAAGGCTTTTATTCTACGGTTTAGGGACAATTTTCTACCTTTTTCCTTTTATAACACTCTCTCTTTTAATAAGAGATAAACTATTTCCTAAGAAACACTATTAGCCCCTTTGTTCAAGAATAATGACTTGTTGGACGTAAACCCCATTACGGAACTTTGACCATCAGTGTTCATGCAATATGTTAGTAAAAGGTATGATATAATTTGTACATACTAGCAACCGAAGTTAGGAAGGTCTGATCACCCACTGAAAGCATAGTATATTTCTTTATAGTACAAGAACGTTAGTACCATCCTAATAAAGGCTGAGGCCTGAGGGTGTCTGTCACAAATAGACATATTACAAAAGATGATGTTGATAAGAATCACATTACCTATGTTGACATGGGTGAGCTATAAAAGAAATGCTAGGACTTGAGCGGCATATAGGACAATCAGCTTCGTCACCAGAAGAACCTGCAGACTTATCTTTTGAGAAAGGAAGAAGGAACTTCTTTACTGATGATGAGTTTAAAAGCAGAAGAAGCAAAAGCAACATTTCCTGCAGGAATAAGCACTGGTAGCCAAAACATGAAGTTCATGATTAAATGTTTAAGAATCAGCTAACTAAGGTCCCGTTCAGTTATGTAAGATGGCCATCAGATACCACCTCATTTGCCAACTCGTTCTCTTCCTCCAAATCTCAACCATGTCAACCTGCATACTTGGGCAATACATGGTTAATGAAAATGATAAGCAAATTTTATGTCAGATTTCATATACTGCATTCAGGGAGTATATGCCTGTGAACTGCCAATGTTCACTAAACATTGCTTGACGTTGTTATTAATACATAATTAAACAATGGCAGGAAATACAAAGACAGGGATGTGACTCAACTATGGAAAGTTGTCAAATATGTTGTATTGGAATTAATTGCAAATGAAATAATTGATTACAGTTGAAATGACAGCAAGCGCTTGAAAATGATCAAGGCAGAGAAGAAAGAGAGGTAAAAATAAAATGTACTTACGTAATGATTGTTTTTTTTTTAGGGAAATACAGTAGGGGAAGCCCCTACTGTGGTACTTACGTAATGATTGTTCTACATAACAAACAGATGACATGGCTCACTTATCCAACAGTAAGCATTACACACAGGACTTCATTATGCCAATATTCCCCATTATGGTAACGATAACTATCTCCAACAGTAGGGAAACTAACAACAGTAAACAGTAAAAAAAAAACAGTAAACAGTAAATCATTGTAAGAAACCTATGCAGAAAGTACAAAAGGGCAAGCAACGAACCTAGCAGTACAGGACTTGGTGAAGTCAAATTTTATAATATTGGCAAAGTTGGTTAAGGGAGTTAATCCACCAATGGGAATATGAAGACTGCAATAGTAACCAACAATTAGTAAATTCTATTAGGACAACAGGAAGTAAAATCGATATCAATAGTAACCTATTGATGGATTGTGATTACGTAGAAGCATTATTGTCACCCCAACCTTCAATCTCAAATGATGTTCTGGTTCATCTTAATTGTGTTAAGAAACTCTGCTGGATAGAATAAATGGTTGCATCACGTGTATCATCATCAATTGTGTTAAATCTAAAATATGACATGTCTTCTGTTGTTAGCTGGGAAACCATATGGCAGTTTTATAGCAGCAGCTATCTCATTTGTTGGCGGTGCCTGCTTTTTCATAAAGGTAAGTAGTTGGATCAGTAATTGTTGAATTACTATAGACAAATGTAATGGCAGATATTTTGGAATCTCAATCCACAAAGCATCATGTTGGTCAGCAAGAGATGATCCGGGAAATGCTCCTTCTGCAATCTGAAGTAACCAAGATGCAAATTGGTTAAGGCGTTCTCACTGGAAACCTGTGATTGATGAAAGCTAACTTCATGCTTCTTTACATTGGTAGAAAGGAGTGTTTGCAAAAAGTCTCCCACAAGTACTATGGTCAAACCACCAAAATGTTTGGCACTTAGAGATGGATCATTTGCTGGTAAGATGTCCTCATAAGGCGACCAAGTGCTTCAAAGCAATGCCTATGATTGACAGGTCCCTCATTTGACATGACTAAAATTGTCTGCCATATAAGCTGAGCTAATTGGATATTGTTCTCGATAACACAGACCAAGTGCTCTTCAATGTTTAGGGGTATTCAAAACCGAGAATGAGATGCGCATCCACCTGGAAGCAATAATAATGATGCTATTCATGGAGTGAAGAATGGCATTATAGATACCTCTTTGGTTAGAATATAAATTCCACACTGTTGAGATGCCTCTGCTGATATTATATCCAAATCATATAGTCATCTATTAAAAGATAGATAAATCTATAGTTGGGCGAGTCAATCCAAAGTGTTACAAATTATATCCATGATTTTGAGCAGCATGTCTATTTGAGCAAGAACAAAAGACAAACATGTTGTATAAAAAAGATAAGGAATACCTTCGCCCATTATAGAATCATGCTCCTCAAACCATTGCAGAAAAGGAGTGTAACATATAACTAGCGTAACTGATAAGGTAGAGCCCGACGAGCTACATCAGTAAGCATATGAACACTCACGATCATCACCAAGAAGGCAAGCATCTCGAAACATTGGATATTGAACACCTTCAATAGTTATCTGAATATATGATTTTGCCAACTCTCCTGTAATGTCATGCATGAATATTTCCAGTTTCATATGAAATACACAATCAACAATATCAGCCCGATCTCATCAATATTTTTCACCTCTCACCACAATGGGCTTGATGTAAATGTGATAAACAACTCAGGGCAGCCATACTTCGCACAAAGTGCTATGAATGAGAATGGTAACGTAACTATCTAACCAATATCAGAGCTATTTATCACTCCTCGAGCAACTGGATCACGAATTTCTTCAAAGGAAGCTATCCTGTACTTGCTCTGAAAGGATTTTTTTTTGGAACAATATTTGTAACAATCTGCAGTACATAGTATAATATATTGAAAATACTAAAATTGAGGGATATAACAAGGTTGTTGAGGAGAAAGAAAAAGAAGTCATATAGAATTTCCTTGAAGCATTTATTAAGAGAATTAACAGAAGAAGACGTAGATAATTTACAGAAACAATTCAGAACAAATAACAAAAACGTTTTCTACTGTAAAAAATATATATAATTTAAGGACAAAAGAAAGTTCCATACTACCATCTTAGCATACTTCAGAAAGTAATCTTTAATCAGACAAATAGAAATAATTTCCTGAACAAAATATTAAAGTTAGTCAAAAAAAATTGTGAACGGAAAACAGCGGGAGAGGCTCCCACTGTAAAAGGGTAAAACTGAAGACGAGTCTCTTCAGCAATCAGATCCGACAATGCCTTTGCCATGGTGAGAGAGGAAGAATCATGCAGCAAACGTATGAATAGATTCAAAGTCAGTCCTTACTACCATGATAAAACAATATGTGAGAAAACAATATGATTGTGAACGGAAAACAGCGGGAGAGGCTCCCACTGTAAAAGGGTAAAACTGAAGACGAGTCTCTTCAGCAATCAGATCCGACAATGCCTTTGCCATGGTGAGAGAGGAAGAACCATGCAGCAAACGTGTATGAATAGATTCAAAGTCAGTCCTTACTACCATGATAAAACAATATGTGAGAAACAGCTCAATGAATTTGCATGACGTACACTCAGCTGTTGTACATTGAAGCACCATAGAGAGCAGTGGTCCAGCCAAACACTCATTCAGAGTTGTAATCATCAATAGACATATCATGCTGCTCAAGAAGATGAATTTTCTACATGAGAGTGTGCAGAACAGCACCACTGCTCTCAACATAACGCTGCTGTCAATAGGACTACATGGTTTAGGCTGTCTTGAAGGAAGAGAGACTCATAATCATAGATAGTTCCTTGAAACTATTTCCCGTCATTAATTTTCCACTGTTTAATCTGAGCTGCATTACTATTATTAGCAGTTGATTCTGTTAGATCATCTGATAATTGAAAACTAAACCATATCCTCTCAAAGCAGATTCAACACAAAAGGCCCACTTCTATAATTCCGACCATCAAGTGTGATGGTAATGACAATGGCATTGATCTGAGACATGTTGTACTGATACTTGATGAATTAACAGTGAAAGAATACAAAAGAGCAACAGCAGCAGAAAGTTACCACCGTGAAGAAGATAGCAGAAAGTGGATCTTCCATGTCCTCTGTTCAGCGGCAGAAGCAACAGCAGCAGCAAGTGAGCACTGGTGCAATCCTGATGAAAAGGACCAGTAATAGGCAGCAGCAAACGGCGACAGACAACGCCAATAGCCGCGATAGGGAGCAGCTCTTCATGATGACAAACTGCTGGATGAGCGCGATGAGGCGTCAATCCAAACAGGGATGTGACTCAACTATGGAACAGTCGGATGTTTTTGAAAAGTTGAAGAACTTATAGTGTCAGATTATGTTGTATCGGAATTTATTGCAAATAAAATAATTGATTACAATTTAAAAGACAGCAAGCACTTCAAAATGATGATCAAGACAATAAAGAAAGAGAGGTAACAATAAAATGTACTTACATCATGATTGTTCTACATAACAAACAGAAAACTCACTTATCCAACAGTATGCGTTGCACAGTACAGATTGTTAGCTCCCTCAATGCCAAAATATCATTATGGTGGCAAAGCCTTCATTTTGCCAATATTCCACATTATGGTAACAATAAGTTTCTCTAACGGTAGGGAAACTAACAACAATAAACAGTAAATCGTTGTGACAAACCTATGCAGAATGTGCAAAAAGGCAAGCAACAAACCTAGCAGTGCATGACTTGAAGTGAAATTTTATAGTTAATCCCCTGATGGGAATATGAAGACTGCAATAGTAACCAACAATAAGTAAATTCTATTAGGATACCAGGAAGTAAACGATATCAATAGTTCATTGGCAAGTACCTTTTGATGGATTGAGATTACGTAGAAGCATTATTGGCACCCCAATCTTTAATCTCAAGTGACGTTCTGGTAAATCACTCATCTTAATTGTATTAAGAAACTCTGCTGGATAGCATAAATGGTTGCACCACGTGTATCATCATCAATTGTTTTAAATCTATAATATGACATTTCTTTTGTTGTTAGCTGGGAAACCATATGGCAATTTTATAGCAGCAGCTATCTCATTTGTTGGTGCCAAGAATGCTTGTTCACAAAGGTAAGTAGTCAGATCAGTAATTGTTGAATTACTATAGACAAAGGTAATGGCAGATATTTTGGAATCTCAATCCACAAAGCATCATGTTGGTCAGCAAGAGATGATCCGGGAAATGCTCCTTCCGCAAGCTGAGCTAATTGGCTATTCTTCTTGATAACACAGACCAAGAGCTCATCAATGTTAAGGGGTATTCAAAACTGAGAATGAGATGTGCATCCACCTTGGAAGCAATAATGATGCTATTCATGGACTGAAGAATGGCAATATAAATTCCACACTGTTGAGGTAAATTCTGGGCGAGTCAATCCAAAGTGTTGCAAACTATATTCATGATTTTTGAGCAGCATGTCTATTTCAGCAAGAACAAAAGACCTAAAACGTTGTATACAAACTGGTGTTATTCTGTGCTTGATATGATAAACAATATCTTCGCCCATTATAGAATCATGCTCCTCAAACAATTGCAAAAAAAGGAGTGTAACATATAACTCGTGTATCCGATAAGGTAGAGCTGCATCAGTAAGCATGACAATAAGATGTACCTGTGTTGTACTTGCACCACTGTCAGCTTGATTTCTGACATTACTGATACAAGGAAAACATTCACTGATACTAATGCAAGGAATAGCCTACAATGATAAAGGCATATACAACAGGTGTGATGAATAAAGCAACATTTACCAGTGTTCTTTATTTTGTATGCAACTAAAATAATTAATGATAAATAATATATTGTGATTTTTTTTTATCAAGAAGAGACAATAAACAATAAGCAATAAACATAAATGAAAATGAACTCAAACCAGATTTTGATCCTTGGGATCAAAGCAAAATGAATGCTGACGATACGTTGTCATGCTCCAACCTGTACCTTCTCGAAACAGAAACAAAATTAATTGCGCAAAAATATTGAAAATACTAATATTGAGGGATATAATTGAAGGTTCCTGAGGAGAAAAAAAAAAGATGGGAATCCAAATGATGAAAGTGGTAGTTAAGACAGAGAATTAAAATGATTTCAACACTGACAATTAAAGAGAATTAACAGAAGAAGACAGAGAATTTTCCTGGAAGCAAATGAGTGTAGTAGTAAGAAGAGCAGGAGTTTGGTTAGCATCCCTTGTGGGACAAGTTGTTCCCAATCTAGAACTCTATCTGTAGTTTGCAGATACTCTGTGTAGTTGATGTTTAACTTCTTCTGAGAAATCATTCCTCCATTTCATGAGCTTCATTGTTGAAAATTATTCCATATGATGCATGCTGCTATGGAGATACTTCCATAAAGAATGGGTTGTTGAATTTAACTTTTGTATCTGAGATCATTTGGAAGAATTCCATGTCTTCTTGCCATTGGATACCTAGTATATTCCAGCATGCTTTGCTGAATGGGCAAGTGAAGAATAGAGATGCATTGCCGATTCCTCTTCACCATATTGACAGAGTACACTGCTGTAATTCTGCCAGTCAATGTGAAAGTTCTTCCTTTTGAGGATATCTCTCGTGTTCAATCGATCCATGAAGAGTACCCTCAGCCTGCCTGTGGCTGCATTGGACTGCCACATCCAGTTGATTGGGCCAATGGAGTAGTTGCTGCATATGGGATTGCACAGAATTCCATGTCATATAGGAAAAGAACTTCATATTAGAACACAACCTCCTCAAAGCTGTCAGAACCTCCATCACTATCATGATCTCCAGAAGAATAATCATAATGAGGTTCTTCACTTGAATGAACAACAGAGGGACCCAGGGTGCATGGCCTTTTCCTTGCCATCTAAAATGAACAAAAAGGTAAACATAAGATTCGATGATTACTATGAAGAGTTAGAAATTTATAAGCTTCGATGATTACTATGAAGAGTTAGAAATTTGCACCAGTCATAACTAGCCATATTTTGCCAATGTCCTGTTGCAAAAAGTAGAGAATTCTGAGAGTAAGCCACTGCAACAGTAAACACTTCCATTGATGAGGGCATCAATGAGGATCATGTATGTGTGTCCATTTCTTAGACAAGGGTTCGTTGTCTAAGAAAGGACTGAGCAAATGAGAGTTTTTAATTCCCAAAAGTTATGCACATGTAGCCCAACACTACATTTTCATTGCCTACTGTGGAAATGATAGTGTTTGTTTCCATAAAAGTAGATATTATGACAAACTAGGCATCAGATATTATGAGCTGATGATAACAATAATTTCTCTGTACCCACCCCCCTCAGAAGGCCAGAATAAATAAACATAATTAAACACGCATAGAAAGATACCTTTCACCATAAAGAAACAATAATAGGCTGAAGAACGAAACAGCTCAGTATAATCTTTGTCATTGACCTACCATAGTGGAAATGACAGTGTGTTTCCATAAAATTAGATATTATGAAAAACTAGGTATCAGGTGTTATGAGCCGGTGATATAACAATAATTTCTCTGTACCCACCCCCTCAGAATGCCAGGATAAATAGACATAAATACAGGCATAGAAAGATACCCTTCACCATAAAGAAACAATAATAGATTGAAGAACGAATAATGCTCTGTATGAGATGCCCCAACCACGGCATGCCATTAGCTTCTACGCAATGGAAATAGAGTTTATAAGAACAATGACAAGGAAATGAAGCTTCCCAAAACAAGTTTGAAAGATCACCAGTTCAGAATCACACCATTGACATAATGTACAAAAAGACTGCACAGGTGGTCAAATATACTGAACCCCGATAGTGCCTATACTTGTACAAGATTGGGAGAAACTGAAAGCCGAGGTCTTTCCAGACCTATTCTTCCAGACCTATTCTTACTGAAAAGTGCATGGAATTCATCAGATGTTACTCAGATTATATAACAAACATATATAATAATGTATCAATGGTCACAATTGTTTGCATCACTCACTGTTTAGAATGAGCTAAACTTGAGAAATCTAGCCAGGTTTAGAATGAGGTAAAATTGTTAACAACACTCATCATGCTTTACAACTTTAGTTTTAGTCCAAAGTAAGAACAAAATGACTCAGCCAAAGATCCTTGATACCATCACAGCTCCAGATCATAAGATTTCAGGAGCTAGGTATAAGCAGAACCAAGAAATCCCTGGATATTTGGAACAAGAGCTCTGCCACATAGGACCATAGTTGAACTTTACATCCTGAAAATCAGGTTTATCATCGTCCGAATGAACCTTTGGATAGAGGGTAATTAAAGAACACAATGGCTGAATAGAGTATTACAACTTTGAATAAATTGGTTAAAAGTTACATACAAAAGTGGTGAAAAAGAATCCTTTTCGCTAAAAGGACATTTAAAAGTTGTGGCTACTGGGTTTAGTACAATCAATTGTAATGATATGCAACCGTTAATATGCATGCATGGCCTCTGTAGAAAAACGTAGCCAAATCAAAGATTTCATATATGTAACAAGGGTATTCCAATGGAAGGACAATGCATACATCGATGTGCTTTTAAGAGAAGCAAGTAGTCTATACTCAGGAACAGTTAAGAGCCTAAGACAAATGTCATTAAATTCTAATCTGCTATAATCAGAATGGCAAGTAGAAACACAACTACAAACTGCATATCATACACAATTTTGTCAGCAATTGACATAAAAAAATAAAAAGATGTAAAAATACCTTCTTTGCTGAGATGGGTGCTGCCCATTCCTCTCTATACCTCAAGTTCATCAGTGCATTCCATGGTGTTGGCTTGTCAAACCAAATCGAGAGCCTCCAAATGAGTAACTCGAGGAAAGCATCGAGTTCAGGATCGTATTTGCATAAGAGACCCAGCTGATATGAGGAAAAAATGTCAAAACTGAAAGAAATAGCTAGCAATGCACTAAAAGTATTTTGGCGCGCTCAGCGCGAAATTAGTAAAGAAAGTACCTTCATCAAAGAAAAAACTTTGATAACCTGCTCTTTTCAACATGGCAGACATCTCAACATCTAGCCTTGCCGCATCAAACTGATTTACCCTGGATATAGAAACTTGGATAATGGCTTACGTCAAACAGAGTTGCTTTCAGCATTACGTTGCAAAAATAAAAAGGAAAAGTAGCCTGCCAAAGTTGTTGCCCATTCTGGCAGGAGGAATACAAGACTTACATCATCTAAGAGCAGCTAGGTGTTTCATTGGAAAGCATAATAAGTAGAAAGTGACTGCTACACTAGGACTGAAGAAATCATCCGATATCTCACTAAACTATTTTACGCATTTGAGAACTCCAGATTTTTGTAAAATTTTGCATCTTGTATTTCATAACAAAAACAACCAGGAACTGAGGGCTCAGTTCCTTAGGGATGTGATTGTACAACTAGGTGCCTATTTCTTCTTAATTAAAAGGCCCCTAGTTTCTCCTAGGTTGGTTGGGTTCTTTCCTTTGTTGTCGTCGAAAAAACATCCAAACCATAAAGATCAGCACCAATTTACCTATTAGCACAAAATAATTGACTTTATCTATGAAACAGCTTACAAGTTCCATACACGTTAACAACCTAATAGTAGTAGAAATGGCAAGTATAGACTCAACCTTTGAATTTGATATTATCATTCACCAATAAATCAACAAAGAGTTAGAGTCCACAAAACGGAAACAAGATGATCTGGTGAATCTAGAACACGACATGGTATAAATACATACTCCAATCATAGCACTAATCTAACGCAACATCATCCTTTCTGCTTAATTGAACAGAACACACAGTTTAATAACAGAAAAGGTCCAACAAACATGCCAGAATCGAATCATCGATAATCAACTGCCACACCCAAGAATATGATGACTGCAGACTAAATGAACACGCCAGAATTGAATTTCCTTCTTCACTAGTCCTTCAGAATCAGTTATTTAAATCCCATGGCAAACCTTCAGAGCATAGCAATTGGTCCAGATGGAGAAAATAACTAAACCGCAGCCAGTAATCAAGTAACTGCAGCTTCGCTCTACCGCACACGTTCGCGAGATCGATTTGCAAGAACCTTGCTGGTAAGGGAGGTTTCAGGTTTCTGATCCCGTACCTTCTTTTCCTTGATGGAAGTGGAGACGCCGCGCGCTCGCCGTGACTTGATGGAAACAGCCGTGCTCGCCCTGCACCACCGGCATGGCCCCGAAGCGCCGCCTCCGCCCCAAAATATGCCGTGCTCGCGCCGGAACACAGCCGGCGATATCCAGAGCCGATTGTGTCGCCGACGAGCTCTGCACCGGAGCCCCGAGATCGATCGGAATTGAGATGAAGCCGCGGCGCTAAGGATTGGAATTGGGGATCGAGGAGGAGGAAGTTTATGAGGCCGATGGTTCTGGTGCGGTATCGATTGGATTAGGAGACGAGGGATATCGAGGCGGCGGCGGTGTTGAACTCGGACACGACGGGTGCGGCGGTTTCTAACGGCTATGAGAGGGGAGGGGAAGAAAGAAGGAAGGGGGCGTGCACCGAGCCGCACGGACTCCTTACCAACGGATAGTTTTCGGTAGCTGGGCTTTGGGCTTGGGCCGCAGAGAATTGGGTATTTGCAGGAAGCCCATCGCGTCGACTGGGTCTGAGAGCGAGTGCAGGGCGACGCCTCGAGCACCGTCCGCCGCGGCCAATTAGTTAATCTTAAAAAAATGGTCGATTAGTACTTCGATTTAAAATCCCTAAAAAAATTTACTTCGATTTAAAAAAGAAAAAAAAAGAAGTTCGGGCTGGCAACCACCAAAACTATTGGAAAAGTCTAAGGCGAGACGTGTCCAGTGCGGCCCGGCCCAAGATGGCAGAGTGCGGCGGCAGGGCGGGCGGTGCGGCACGGTGGCAAAGGCCCGCCGGCCGCCGGCATTGGGGGAGGGCAGAGGGTGTTAGGGTTTCAGGGTTGTCGGGGGATGGGGACTCCTATCACCGCCGGACATATAGAGAGGAGGGTGCGAAGGGCGGCGGTCGCGGCGAGGTGGCAGTGGCGTCTCCGGAGCCGCGGGCGGGGTACGCAGCAGGGCATCACGTTCCAACAGGTTAGCGTGAGCGGCGGCGCGGCAAGGCGGTGCGGCGCCGCCGGTCGCCGGGTGGTGGCAGGCGGGGGAGGGGCTGGCGCGGGGGCGGCAGTCGACGACGTGCCGCCAGAGTCGGGAGGAAGAAGATGAACGTGGGACACGTGGCAGCCTTGCGGGAGGGGCGCGCGAAAACCTCCCCAAAACTATTTGTTACTGGAACAAGCGTGTGCATAAGTTTTTCTAACCTTACTTTTTTCACCGCTTTTTTAGGAGTACTATGCATATCAATAAACATTATAGGCTGAGGCTGGAATAATTTTTTTTAACACAATACATAAACATAGATGTATGAGCAGAAACTGAACTAATCTTGAGATTCACTAAATCACCTTAGGCGTCCCGTTGTATCGACGCCTCCTACTATGGAAAGAATAATTAACTGTAAAGACTATAAATGTGCCAACTTTAAGACATGAACCCGGATGGTTTGATTCTATCACTAGGAACCTGACCAGCTTAGTTACGCTTAGTTTGTAGGCTAGAATAATATATGTGAACCAGAAACCCTATACTAGTAATATGAACAAAGTTCCTTTGAAATTTAAAACTAATCAAGCAAAAAGAGCTTGAATGTACAACGTGCCAAAACTCGGAGGATTATTTCTCTCTGAACTCTCTAAGTTCATCGAAAGGGGCCAGGCCGCTCAGCATGCCAAGCGTGAAGGAGCAACATATACATTTTATCTATGTGTTGTAGTTGTAGTACGATATGAGTGTAATTAGATCACTTCATTAAGAGAGGTTTTGTTGAGGGGTAAATGGTCAAGACACAATAAAAGCCGGCTCATTTTTCGAAGATGCTTATAGGGGTAAGGTTTGCGTATGTGCGTTCATAGGGATGAGTATGCGTGCGTTGTGATTGTCTGAGTTGTACTGTGTAATCGCAAAAAAAAAAGACACAATGAAAGCAACAACGGCACCGGTGCATGTCCGGAGGTTGACAAAATCGTCGAGGTTGAAGTTAATTAGAGTACGTAGGTCATGACGAACCGTCGCTACAAATAATTCGGTCGAAGAGTCCGCCGCTAAATATTATTTCTAGCAGCGAGTTTTGTCGAAACCTAAATATGGCGGTTGATGTCATTGACCGCTACTACAAATGGCATTTGAGAGATGATGGCAACATATCAAAGCATTAAATGTTGTGGATCTACGTTTCCATGAATAAGCCTCGTATAATGAATCGGGCGTGTTGAATATAGGAAGGGCTTCTTATATGTAGACACAAAAAAAAAAAATGTCATTGCTATCCTCTCGTATTGAAGCTTGCTCCGATCAACGAGGACGAAGCTAATTTGGCAGGTGTAGATTTCTCTCGCATTCTACGCGATCTGTTTCAACCTGCTTGTTCAGATGAACGATATGATAATTAATTGCCCCATAGCTTGTTCAGATGAACGATATGATGCAGCTAAACTTATTTTGGATTGTCTCCGCCTTGCCGTTGTTTTTTACTCACAGATGTATTCTTATCCTTGCAGCATGTACATGTACGCAGTTTTTATTAATTACCTCCTAGACTCCTATCAATGTGTTAATTACTACAATTGGCCGATGCCGCGATCTTAGAATATTACAACCCGATATTGTTTCCTTGTGTTATTATTCGTACGTAGACGCAACAAAAACATGGTAGCATTGAGTCATTCTCAGATCACTCGATCTAGCTATGTTTTGTTTATATCTTGGCACGGGTGTCTGCGCAGGAGCCCAGTCCTCACGCCCTGGGCGGACAGAATTCACGCGTAGCCTACCCCACTGTTAGAGTATTACTTTAGAGTATTGTTTATATCTTCTTCTTCCTCACGCCGAGCGCCTCCCCGCCGACCAAGGCACCACCTCAGCCGCTCCCGCAACCTCCTCCGGCGGCCGGCGGCGCCTCGCCGCGCCGCCCGTCCAGCCGTTGTTGTCACCGCGCCGCCGTCACGCTAACGACGCCGGTGATCGTACAATGTTCTACAAAGTGCATTATCCATCTCATATAGTTTGTATATAATGTCGGTATCAGTTTATCGTTTGCATGGCATTCTTTTTGTATGTATGGAAACCTTCATTTCTGTGGAAACATATAACATACACTCTTTCTACACTTTCCGGTACGTAGAGGATCGAGGGGAATCAGCCAGAATCACGAAGATTTTAGTTCCTTAATTACATTTTTTTGAGCAAAAGTTCCCTTAATAATTATCATATGCGAGTTTCCTTGTGTACTTTCACAAGGCACAACCTGCACGCATGCAAGCGACTTGTTTCTACCAACAATTCTCGCAGCGAGACGGAGGAAGATGCCCCGAAAGAAGCTGGAGATGAAGCTGATCGATGACCCCAAGAAGCGCAAGGCGGCGTTCAAGAACCGCCGCGACGGCCTCGCCCAGAAGACCTGGCAGCTCGCCACCCTCTGCGGCATCGACGCCCTCTGCATCTGCTACGACCCGACGGCCGCTGCAGGAGCCGACAGCGGCGGGGCAGCGGCGGTCACGTCGACGTGGCCGCCGGATCGCGAGGGCGTGCTGAAGCTTATCGCCAAGTACCGCGACACGCCGGCGGACAGGGTCCGGCAGGTGCTGAACGCGCGCACGTTCAGCGAGGAGGCGCTGAAGAAGGAGCAGCACCGGTTCCTCAAGGTCCGACAGTGCGGCGCCGGGGGCCACCTCGGCCCCTGGGACAGCAGCTTCGACGGCGCCTCCGTCGGCGACCTCAGCGCCCTCCTCAGCGCGCTGGACGAGACGCAGCAGAAGGTCCAACTGCGTATGGCCGCGCTCGGCTGCCACGGCGCCGCCGACGACATGATCGTGCCGGCGGTGGCGTCCGATGTTGCGGTCGCCGCACCCATGCCGCACGCCATGTCGCTGCCGGACAACGTCTTCAACTTCGGCTGCTTGCCGGACACGGGCGGCTCCATGGTAACTCAGTATTACGATAATCTTTCTCATGATCAGATGATGCCGTTTCCGCTCCACCCGCCGTGCCACGGCTACCCGATGCCGCCGCCACCGTGCCTCAGCTATCAGATGCCGCCGTCGTACATCACCTATCACTATCATCAGATGCCACCACCACCATCGACACTGCTAAGGCAACCGGAGTTTGGTGCCACCGGTTACGCCACGAACGTCGTCGTCGATGCAGCCTCCGCCGCAGGGCCCGAGTACTTCGATGATGGTCTTATGCAGGGCTTTGATGATGGTGGGGCGTATGTGAACAGTGATGTCCTTGGGCAAGCATTCGCCGCCGCCGGGCATGCCGGCGCCGGGTACCATCTTGCGCACGACGCGACCGCTGGCGTTTGGTCCGTCAGCAAACCGAATAATCCCATGGATGGTGCTGCCTTCCAGCTCCTGAAGAATGACTTTGCTAGGCCGCCTGCCGGGAGTAGTGCCAGCTGCAGCAGCAGCACAACCTTTCAAGGAGGATTTCAGAGTTAGCTATCTAGTGTTTCTTGCAGATTTGTTATGAACAAGTAATTCAGCTTAGCTCAGGTCGTAGTTGACTTGCCTGCATCGTAGGAGTCTTAGCTAGTGTTAATTTACATACGAACTAGAAGGCATAAAGACTCCCTTATTTTATTTTATTTTTGCCAAAAAAAAAAACATGCACTCTTTTATAGTTGGGTTTATAGTATGGTAACACGATGAAAGCGTGGAAAACAACTGGAGGTAGTCTGAATTTCCCATTTTTTTTCTTGTAAGAAGACTTTGTCTCAAACTAGAACTGCCAATGTTTATACTTTTCAAAGCCAGGCAATCTGCAAAGCTTTGGTTCAACAGCTAGCAAGGCCATAAGGATTAAGGCAGTCAGGTTGGGTCAACATTGTGTCGCTATCACAGTAAACCACCCTGCACAGAAATCTGTTGGGCGCAAATTTGATACTACAATCCTTCGCATACAACTTTTTTACTTGCACAGTCCGATAACTTCATCTTAACAACACAAGATTTTACAGTTTCTTCTCATGATACAATCTAAACATGATTCTTTTAATATATGAGCAACAACTCAAGGCATCAACATTGTCCATGCTTTGGGCAAATTATATGTACATGTCATAATTGTACATGGGCGAAAATTCTGGAACTGAACTAGCAGACTAACTTGTTCCTAGTCTTTGAATGGCCACAACGACCTCGTTACAACGTGCACATCTGTAAGAATTTGTAGCCGAACAACGTGTACGTATGCAGTAATAGCAGTACCTAAAAACAAGAAAAATATGTCATATAAACTTCGAAATTACAGAAAATCCGAACGTGTATGTATGCAGTAATATTCAGATTACTATAAGAAACACAATTACCCCCTTTGTTCACGAACAATATGACTCGTTGGACGTGAACCCCATTACAGAACTTTGACCATCAGTGTTCATGCAATATGTTAGTAAAAGGTATGATATAATTTGTACATACTAGCAACCAAAGTTAGGAAGGTCTGATCATCCGCTGAAAGCATAGTATATTTCTTTATTTTTTCCCTTTTAAGATGGGGCAGTTTGAACTACTGTACACTCCTTAGTCCAAGAACATTAGTACCATCCTAATAAAGGCTGAGGGTGTCTACCACAAATAGACATATTACAAAAGATGATGTTGATAAGAATGGCATTACCTGTGTTGACATGGGTGAGCAATAAAAGGAATGCTAGGACTTGAGCGGCATATAGGACAATCAGCTTCATCACCAGAAGAACCTGCAGACTTATCTTTCGAGAAAGGAAGAAGGAACTTCTTTACTGATGATGAGTTTAAAAGGGGAAGAAGTAAAAGCAACATTTCCTGCAGGAATAAGCAATGTTAGCCAAAACATGAAGTTCGTGATTCAATGTTTAAGAATCAGCTAACTAAGGTCCCGTTTCAGTTATGTAAGATGGACCACACTCATCAGATATCACCTATAGGTTTACTTGAGAGACAAGTTCTACATCTCTATATGATGGGAGGCATTGACACATTGTACCCAGGCTGGCCTGAGCAAGAAAAGAAAATTTGCCCCACAGATCTCTCCCTCTCCAAATCGAGATAGTATTAGGAGTCAAATTGATCACTCGCAAAGCTAGAAATATAGTATATTACAGGCTATTGTCAGATGATAATAGGAATATACAGGAAAGAGATTTACCGAAAACTCATTCCAAACCAGTTGTCGATTCATGTACTCAAAGCTTACTGCTCTATTCATATTCGGGCTACCATAAACAAGTCTTGCTTTCAGAAACCTTTCCACAATAGTTTTATACCTTCGTAAACACATAACAAAGATCAAAATCATATGTATGTCATATAAACTTCGAAATTACAGAAAAGACGATAATCTTCCTGACATTAATTGGCTAGTGGGCTAGTGGGGGGTTGATGTCACCCAGCCAACCGGGTTCGATTCTCACCTTCTACTAAAAGGGTGGATGTCTGCCCTACTAGTCGAGCTTTTAGTTACAGAAAAGCCAGCAGGAAGATAATCCTTTTTAAAGAAGAAAAATAGCTTGCTGCTTTCTTAACATTAAAAGCAATGTAAATATAGTTCAACACTACTTTGTCATCGGTTAACCATAATTAGATATTATGCAAAAATTATCACATGTTATGAGCCTATGATGTAACAATAATTTCTTGGTCTCCACCCCGCTCGTGGTGATAGAATAAATAAACATAATTACACAGGCATAGAAAGATACCTTCCACCATAAAGAAACAATAATAGGTTACAGAATGAAACAGCTCTGTATAATCCTTCGGCATTCTGCACTAAGCCCCAAGCACGGCGTGCAATTGGTCTCTACACCATTGAATAAAAGTTTATAAGAACAATGAAAAGGAAATGAAGCTTCCCGAAAGAAGTTTGATAGATCACCTGTTCAGAATCACCCCAACGGCGGAATGCAGAAAAAGACTGCAAGCGCGACCATATATATTGACCCCCCACTGTGCTAATACAGTACAAGATCTTTTGAGAAACTGAAAGCCCAGGTCCTTCCAGACCTGTTCTTACTGAAAAGAGCACGTAATTCATAAGATTCTGCCCAGATTATAAAACAAACACATAGAAAAATTTATCAATGGCCTACAAATTATTAGCACTACTTTTTTTTTCTCGAACACGCAAAGAGCTGTGTATCTTTGTATTACAGGGAAAAGAGACGGTCCTTACATGACACCTCAAGCTTGGACCATTGCAAGAGGGGTGAATACATACACTTGGTTTTTTCTTAAAATGCACACCCATCAATTATTAGCACTACTCATTGTTTAGAATGAGTTTACTCAGAAAAAACTCATAATTAGGTTCAGTAAACATGTGAAGTTTAACGTATTGGACACTTATCAAGCATAGTCAAGTAATTTGGTCCAAAATAAAATTTCCTTGCTAATCCAGAACATCAAAATGGAGAAACTCTGGATCTTCAAACATCACATATTTTTGGAACTAATGTAGTCACATAAATGGTATGGAATTAGTCCAACTTTACTGTTTTGTACTTAGGATCTGAGGTAATTAATCTATCAACTTAGAACACAATGGGTAAATGTGACATACAGAAGTGGTGAAACAGAATCTTTATCGCTAAAAGGACAGTTACAAAGGTAGTTATTACTTATTAGGTTTACTACTATCAATTGTAATGAACATTATCCTACAATGCAGCCAATAATATGCATGGCCCCGCAGAAAAACTTGAAGCTAGGCTGAGCCAAACCCAAGATCACATATACACAACCACAGTATGTAACAAACGGTGTACTATAACGAAAGCGCAATGCATACATCGATGTGCATTTAAGAGAAGCTGATAGTCTGTACACACTTGTGAACAGTTAAGAGCTTAAGATAAATGTCCTTAAATTGTAGTTTCTAATCAGCTACAAGCAGTATGACAAGCAGAAACAAAACCACAAGCTGCATATCATACACAAATAGTCAACAATCGAATAAAATAAGAAGGTATAAAATACCTTCTTTCCCTGAGACGGGTGCTGCCCGCTCATCTCTATACCTCAGGTTCATCAGTGCATTCCCGGGTGTTGGTTTGTCAACCCAAATCGAGAACCTCCAGATGAGGAACTCAAGGAAAGCATCGAGTTCAGGCTCATATTGGAACAAGAGTCCTGGCTGATATAAAGAAAAAATGTCAAAACTGAAAGAAATAACTAGCCATGCACTTGAAGCTACATGCCATAAGGATTTTGGAGCACTCAAAGCATCAAATTGGCAAAGAGAGTACCTTCACCAAAGAGAAAACTTTGACAAGCTGCTCTTTCAACATGGCAGACATCTCAACATCCAGCCTTGCTGCATCGAACTGATTTACCCTGGATATCGAAATCGGAACAATGACCTACATCAGACAAAAAGTTCCTTTCAGCAATTACGTTGGTAATATAAAAAAGAAAATTAGCCTGCCTTGTTGCCCATTCTGACAGAAGGAACACACGGCTTCCTTTATCTAAGAGCAGGTGTTTCATAGGGACGCATAATAAGTAGGAAGTGACTACTACATTAGGGACTGAAGAAATCACCCCATATCTCACTATTTACACATTTGAGAACTCCAGATTTTTGGCAAATTTAGTATATGTATTTCATAACAAAAACAACCAGGAGCTGTTCCTAGCTCAGTGGGTTAGGGGTGTGGATATAAATTGGGCGCCTATTTCTTCTTCTTAATTAAAAGCCACCTAGGTTCCCCTAGGTTGGTCGAGTATGTTAATAACACAAATTACCATCAGTTTATTTAACAGCGCCAAATAATTGACTTTATATATATTTGAAAAGGCTTACAAATTCCATACACGTTTTATAAATTTCATAAAAACGAGCAACTAGTGACGTCTCAAGGCGCCATCCAGCAACACAATCCCAGCAACATCAGGGAGACCGTAACATCTGTACCTGGGAGGAATCGCGTAGCGACTCCCACTGGGGGAGGAGGCGCTGGAGCTCGGCGACCCATGCGTCAGGCGGCGGCGGCGGCCGGTCGGAGTCGACTTGGGGCATAGGGGTACAGCCGAACCGCCCTAATTCGCGCAAAATAAGCTGCGCCCAAAGCCGGGCGGATTCGCCTCGCGCTCTGAGGAACAAAAAAAAAAATGTGACGGAGACATGGATGGTTGGATAGATTATAGATGAAATTCGCGGCTAGCCAAACTAAATCACAGAAGAACAAATCCATCCAAGCAAGCTACGTGATTACATACCAACAGAAGAAGTGGATCCGCTCCGGTACAAGTCAAGAGCCACAGGAGGGCAGGTCGGCGGCGGCGGCAGCCCTCGATGAGAGAAGACTTCGGCCGAAGATGAGGTACTGTTGGTGTATGCAGATTGTAAGGGGGCGGGAGTGAGGGGAGAAGGCCGGGCTTGGAACTCGTGGCAGGGCAGCGCTCGGTGGAGGCGCTCGGCGCAGCCGGCGGGGAGAGGAGCCACGACGCACGCTCGCCGGGCCGGGACGGCGAGGGGATAGGAGAGTCTTCCGGTTCGGACCGGTAGACGAGAACAAGCTCGGTCCAACCGGTTGGCTGGACCAGCCAGGCTTGACTCTTGAGTCTTCGGACCGTTTTCCCAAAAAGAGGAAAATCTCCATGGAAATGAAGCATCATGATGTGCTTGATTCCGATCTACGGAAGCATAATATATGAACAAACCTCCGTTCACAAATAATTGGTAATTTTGACTTTTTTAATCACCATTTGACTATTCGTCTTTTCTACATCTTTTTTTGTAACTACATAGGAACAAAATACATGTTTGAAGTATTTTTTGTTACAAATCTATTAATACAATTGTTAGCACCGGTAACTAAAAATTTAAAAAGTTATTGTCAGTCAAAGTGTAAACAGTAAAAGTCAACATTGCCAAATATTTGTGAACGGAGGTTAGTATTTTTCTTTGATTCCAGAGTGTAGTATCTCACCTCGTCGTGTGCTGGTAAAGAATTTCTTGCTTTTTCTTTGAGCGGGTGAATACGGCTCCCTTGCACTTTGCAAGGAAACACACAAGGATACCACAGCCTAATGAAGTTTGCAGTGGCGATTCTACAGGTCTAATAATAGTTAGAGTAATAACAAAATTATAAGTACAATGGTTGTAATAAAAAATATAAATATAGAAACACAAAATATAAATATGTTAACGTAAGCAATACAATAAAAAAGGATATATAAACTAATAGAGTTCTTGCCCTAAAAAAAAGCTAATATAGTTCTTATCTTACCTTATCACATTAAATAATTTCATTCACGCACCAATTCAAAATCATGATTCCAATTATATGGGTAGATATGTTTATGTAAAAAAATTTTGGAACTTGTTTTAATTTTACTTTTTCAAAGTTATAACGATACATTAAACGAGAAAAAAGAATAATTTAGTCGTAAATCTAACATCCGTGCCAAATCGAAGCTTTGAACCCAAAGATCGGTTTGATCGTAAGAAAGCTAAATATTCAGCTATACTGAATTTGCAACCACGACTGATATCTCATCATAGAAGCTCTTGGAGACTTGGAGTGCCTCATCCAATCATGTTGTTTGTTCAACATTTTAGTTTTAACCCAACAATCAAACCCAAAACTCAATTAAAATAGGAAGTTTGATCAATATTGCACGAGTTCGGTTTTCAACGGTTTTGATTTCCTGGAAGAGTGTCACACACAAGAAAGATTGGAATTGAGGGTGCTGATCAAATGATGTTGAGTTTTAGGTGATGTGGGTTTACGATATTCGTCTCTGTGTGATCAGAATTACACAAAATGAATAAATCGGAATTGAATTTGATTGGCAAAATAAGAAAAAGTGTCGAGGATTCGAATGAACAAAGCGTTATTGCTCAATCTAGAACGTGCTGAGGTCCTCGGCTATCCCCGCTCCGTTGCAATGGCGGCCGCCGCCGCCGCCGCTCGCCGCCTACTGCGTCCGGTCTCCTCCGCTTCCGTATCCAGCACCAGCCGGCTCCTCTCCTCTGCCGCCTCCCCACCTAACCACCGCAGTCCAAACACCAACTCACCCGTCACCTTTGACTGGTCCGACGACGACGCCGACAGCTCCTCCGCATCACCACCCCCGTCGACGGCAAAGAGCCCCGACCTGCCTCCCCCCTACGACCCTTTCAGCAAGAAGCCAGCCGTTGCCGAGCCTTCCGATCCGACCAATCTCCAGGAGATCTTCCACAAGATGCGCACCGAAGGCCTCACCGACTACGCCATCAAGATGTTCGACGGATTGTCCAAAGACGGACTCACCCACGAAGCGCTGGAGCTCTTCGCCGTCATCAAGGACAAGGGCGCCATGCCCGACGTCGTCGCCCACACCGCCGTCCTCGAGGCCTACGCCAATGCCGGCCCAGCGCACTGGCGTGACGCCGTGCGCACCTACGACCGCATGCTCGCGTCCGGCATCACGCCCAATGCGTACACGCTGGCCGTCCTGGTCAGGGGGCTTGCGGCTAGCGACCGGTACACTGAGGCCGGCAAGTACTTGGTGGAGATGCTCGACCGCGGGATGCAGCCAAATGTGGCCACGTATCTGGCTGCGTTCGAGGCGTATGTAAGGTTGGAGAAGGTGGAGGAAGGGAGGGCACTGCTGGAAAAGATGAAGGGTAAGGGCTTTGTGCCAGATGAAGAGGCTGTGCGCAGCGGCACAGTGAAGCGTGGGCATGTGTTCAAGGGCGTCATGAGCTTGCTCTTTGGCAAGTGATCGTGGTACGCATTACTTCTTCATGTAGCAAATGTTTGAATCAAATAGAATTGTTCGGTTTTCGTTGTTACTCGTCAGGATTCTACATCGGAATGAAATTCTGTACTATTTTCCTAAGTAGTCTTAGTACGCTTATGATTAGTGTTTTGAGTTCTTTATGTTTCTTGTGTCTTTTGATAATTGCAGAGTATGCAATGTCTGGTGTTGTGGAACTTATTCAATAAAATGTCAGAATGTTCCAAAATAGGATTTAAGCTCTATAGAACAAACATTTCTCATTTTTTTAAAGCATTGACTAGCTTTTCCTCAATAAATTATAAAGCAGTTGGCTATGCCAAAAAGTCATATATTAGTCCTATAGTCGGAACAGATCATATCCTTATTCTCCGAGTTATTACACCAGGATGTTCTTCTTAGAACTGTTCAAAACAGAAGAGCGGCAGTTAAACCTAAAAGTATAAAATAAAAAAAATATTTATGGAAGTATTTTATCATCTTGTGGATTTGTAGAATTGTACAGAAAACTAGGGATCGTGATGGTTTATCTATTTTATTTATATAGCTTACTGTTCTATGAAGACACCTTAGCATTCGGGAAAGACAAGAAAATTTCGGCCTCAGTCTGAATCCTCCACTAGCATTGGACCCCGCTCGGGTCGAGGCTGCCACTCGGCCCTCAGACGGTGCTCTTAACAAGAACAACCTCTTTTTTTTTTTTTTTTGTGACTAGAACAAGAAGCATCATGTATTTTAGTTGCTATATCTTTCAACCAAGTATGTTTAGTTAACTGATCAGTTTTGTCGTGGCATGTCTATCTCTTTTTTTTTCTGACTCCATATCTTACACGTTAGTACCTTTGGCTCATTGTGTTACTTGGAACTTTTGGCTTTGGCTTGGCTCAGTAGTGAGCCAGGATTCGAACCTGTCTAATTTTAGAAGCCATGAATTTGATATACACACAGGATCTAAATATATGTTGTATCCTATTAAGTTCATAGGATATGAGTTTTTACGATCAAGCTTAATGTATAGCAGCATCATTGCGAAGCTTTTCAACACCAACCATTTTGACTGAGGTAATCATAAGTTCATAACTAGTCAAGAATTTAGTTTACATTCTGTTGTACAACACATTAAAGAGCTTTTACAGAAGTTTTATGTGGTGACTTGTAGAGATTGCAATTACTGCAACTGATGCTTGATGCTTCACTATTCGGATTAGTAAATATATAAATTTCATAACTTAATAAGCTTTCATTGAGCCTCATTTAGAAGCAACTAAATTATTTTTTTCTTTGCCTTAAGGCCATTAAAACAGCATGCCAGCTAGGTGATATTCAGAACAACAAAATTGTGGTTTAGGTCGACTTTATCTGCAAACCTGTCTGAGAGTGAGAACAAATCATCTGAGGACCAAAGTTTGGGGGACAAATCTGGTTTGTTTGAAGTACTTGTTATCATCTTTCTTTTGTTGGGTTTCTGGAATAGGCCAACTGAAATAATTTGAACAATCAATGCTTAAAATGATTCCAATTTGACAACCTGTGGGAGTGTAACTTCATACACTGAGAATTTTGTTTATGTTTTATTTGTTGAAGCATTTCCGAAACCTATTTGGTAAGGTGACTGGTGACTGAATCACCCACACTGTTGTTGGGATGTTGGATCTGAATGATATACATTACAACAACAACAGCAACAACAACATAGCCTTTTGTCCCAAGCAAGTTGGGGTAGGCTAGAGATGAAACCCACAAGAAGCAAAGCTAAGACAAGCACAAAAGAGGCACAAGGCAAAAGGTGGAAAAGGAGATGAAAAGGAGAAGAAAAAGAAAGAGATCATGGTTCAGGCACGTTGATTGCGAATCTCCAAGCGCTCCTATCCATAGCTAACTCCTTGGAGATATTCCACTCCTTCAAGTCTCTCTTAACCGACTCGTCCCAAGTCAGGGTAGGTCTACCTCTACCTCTCTTTATATTATTGGCTCGCTTTAGAACTCCCATACGCACCGCCGCCTCGGGGGGCCTCCGCTGGACGTGTCCAAACCATCTTAGCCGATGTTGCACCAATTTTTCCTCAATTGGTGCCACCCCTACTTTGTCCCGGATATCTTCATTCCGGACACGATCCCTTCGTGTATGCCCGCAGAACCAACGCAACATACGCATCTCTGCTACACTTAGCTGCTGGACATGCCGCCTTTTTGTAGGCCAACATTCAGCACCGTATAGCATCGCCGGACGAATCGCCGTCCTATAGAACTTACCTTTTAGCTTTTGTGGCACCCTCTTGTCACAGAGGACGCCAGAAGCTTGGCGCCATTTCAACCAGCCGGCTGAAATTCTATGTCTCACATCTTCGTCGATGTCGCCGTCCTTTTGTAGCATCGACCCTAAGTATCGAAAAGTATCCTTCTTGGCTACCACTAGCCCGTCGAGACTAACGTCTCCATCCTCATGCCTAGTCGCGCTGAACTCGCACCTCATGTACTCGGTCTTTGTCCTACTAAGTCTGAACCCCTTCGACTCTAACGTCTGCCTCCACAGCTCTAGCTTCGTATTAACGCCTTCCCTACTCTCATCAACTAGCACCACATCGTCAGCAAAGAGCATACACCAAGGGATATCACCTTGTATGTCCCTTGTGACCTCATCCATCACCAAAGCAAATAAATAAGGGCTCAATGCTGACCCTTGATGTAGTCCTATTGTAATTGGGAAGTCACTGGTGTCGCCACCACATGTTCGAACACATGTCGTCGCACCCTTGTACATATCCTTGATGAGGGTAATGTACTTAGTTGGGACTTTGTGCTTCTCCAAGGCCCACCACATGACACTTCTCGGTACTTTGTCATACGCCTTCTCAAGGTCAATAAAGACCATGTGCAAGTCCTTCTTCTGCTCTCTGTACCTCTCCATCAATTGTCGTATTAAGAAAATCGCCTCCATAGTCGACCTTCCAGGCATGAACCCAAACTGGTTTTGAGTCACACTTGTCACTCTTCTTAGGCGATGTTCGATGACCCTCTCCCAGAGCTTCATCGTATGGCTCATCAGCTTAATCCCACGGTAGTTAGTGCAACTTTGAACATCCCCCTTGTTCTTGAAGATCGGCACTAAAATACTTCTCCGCCATTCTTCCGGCATCTTGTTGGAGAGAAAAATGAGATTAAAAAGTTTAGTTAACCATGCTATCGCTTTGGCATCGAGGCATCTCCACACCTCGATGGGGATACCATCAGGACCCATCGCTTTACCCCTCTTCATCCTCTTCAAAGCCTCCACTACCTCTGCCTCCTGAATTCTCCTCACAAAGCGCCTGTTGGTATCATCAAATGAGTCGTCCAACTCTAGAGTAGGACCCTCATTCTCCCCATTGAACAACTTGTCGAAGTACTCTCGCCATCTCTCCTTGATTACCTCATCCTTCACCAGAAGTCGATCTGCTCCATCCTTGATACATTTGATTTGGTTGATGTCCCTTGTTTTCCTCTCGCGGATCCTAGCCATCCTGTAGATGTCCTTCTCCCCTTCCTTCGTGTTCAGCCGCTGATACAGGTCATCATACGCTTTGCCCTTTGCTTCACTCACAGCTCGCTTTGCAGCCCTCTTCGCTGCTTTATAGCCCTCGATGTTGGCTGCACTCTTATCAAGGTGTAGGCGTTTGAAGCACTCCTTCTTCTCCTTGATAGCCCTTTGCACCTCATCATTCCACCACCACGAGTCTTTCGCTTCTTGTTTGCCTCCCCTACTCACACCAAAAACTTCTGAAGCTACCTTCCGAACACATGTTGCCATCTTTGACCACATGTCATCTGCATCTTCTCCTTCCTCCCAAGGCCCTTCACCTAGCATCCTCTCCTTAAAGGTTTGAGCCGCTTCCCCTCTAAGCTTCCACCACTTCGTTCTCGCGATCTTGGCACGTTTGTCCCGATGGACACATACCCGAAAGCGAAAGTCCGCCACCACAAGCTTGTGTTGAGGGACAACACACTCCCCAGGTATCACTCTACAGTCTAGGCAAGAACGTCTATCCTCCCTCCTTGCAAGGACAAAGTCGATCTGGCTCGAGTGTTGCCCACTTTTAAAGGTCACTAGGTGGGATTCCCTCTTCCTAAAGAGGGTATTCGCTATCAACAAGTCGTAGGCCAAAGCGAAGTTCAAGACGTCCTCCCCCTCCTGATTCCTACTACCATACCCGAAACCCCCATGCACCCGCTCGAAACCTACATTAGTCGCACCCACGTGGCCGTTAAGGTCTCCTCCTATGAAGAGTTTCTCGCTGATAGGCACGGTGCTAACCATGCTAACCAGATCCTCCCAAAACTGCCTCTTGGTGCTCTCACTAAGACCTACCTGGGGGGCATAGGCGCTGATCACATTTAGGGCCGAATCTCCCACTACCAACCGGACAAGGATAATCCGGTCACCTTGCCTCCTAACATCTACGACTCCATCCTTAAGGCTCCTATCGATCAAGATGCCTACGCCGTTCCTACCCGTTGTTGTTCCCGTGTACCAAAGATTGAAGCCAGTACCCTCCACCTCCTTCGCCTTCTGGCCCTTCCATTTAGTCTCCTGCACGCAAAGAATATTCACACGCCTCCTAATAGCTACATCGGCTAGCTCTCGTAACTTACCCGTTAGGGACCCTACGTTCCAACTACCTAGACGAATCTTAGTTGGCTCGGCTAACTTCCTTACCCTTCGCACCCGTCGAGGAAAGTGCGAAGACCCTTGCTCATTTTTCACTACACCCGGGCGTAGATGTAGCGCGTCACTAAGGTTGCGACGACCCGGCCCTTGCTCATTTAACACCACACCCGGGTTCCGATGTGGCGCGTCACTAAGGTTGCGACGACCCGGCCCTTGCCCATTTAACACCACACCCGGGTTCCGATGTGGCGCGTCGCTAAGAGGGTTACGCCCCAACGGATTTCTTATGGGTTTCATATCCATGTAGAGTGGCTGGTTTTTACGTTGGTTCGCCAAACCTAACACAACCCTCCACTTTTTTCATCCGGGCTTGGGACCGGCAATGGCAATGTTAACATACATTGTTTAGTGGATGAACACTTATTTGATATACATTCATACCCATATTTCATTGTTACTGTCTTAACATACATGGTACGATAGATTTGGTAAAGCCTCTGATATTTGCATAAAAATGGCATGGTATTGTTCTCAGTTGGTTAGTTTTGGCATGCTAGAGTGCATATATTGTTTAGTGGATGAACACTTAATCATGTGTTTTGATACAAAACGATATTCTATACACAGTTCAAAGTGAAACGCTACAAACCAAATCGGACTCACAAGTTGAAACTCTGATTTATTTGTCAAATCAAATGAGATATATGTTTGTGACCTTCTGTAGCTGAATTTAGAGTATTGTTTCTGTATGAAACATAAAGTTAGAGGCAATACATAGTTTCATTAGTGGTCTGGTGCGCACCAAGCTGCAGTACGTCGGCTGAGTGAAAGTAATAATGGTATGATAAATCCAACTTTTTGCTTGCTCAAGATTTTAGTTTAAGTGCGTGGCATTGACTTTTCAAGTACTCTAGAATATTTATGTGTGCTTTACTTATAGTGTTGTAATGTGTTTCAGCATTTTTAAGTACCGAAACTAGACAGAATCGCTGAAACAAATTGAATAAGTTTCATACGATAGGATACAAGATCAGTGTCGTTTCTATGTTCAATACCATAACTGAATAATTAAATTTATTAACTACAATAAATAGCAGTAGCGGATGGATACATGTCTTTGATAGCTTGTCTAAACATAAGCTATGAAAATTCCGTGGACAGCAATTCCGACGTTTATAAATAGTGGGATCAACTTTAAATTGGATTTTTATGGGAAATTTCAATACATTTTGTTTGGAAAATTCCGTGGACAGCAATTCCGACGTTTATAAATAGTGGGATCAACTTTAAATTGGATTTTTATGGGAAATTTCAATACATTCTGTTGAACATAAATCTGAAAATTTGAATGAAATACGTGCTTCCTATTCCTAAAATGTTCAGCTCTGCTATTTACATAATGGGCTAATTTTTATGCATAGTTCTGAGACGCCTGTGTAACATTAGCAGTTCGTTGCTTGCTTGAGGAGTAACGAACAATAGTATCCCATAAATTACTCTCACCAGGAACTATATGTCGAGAAAATAGATGCTAGACAAATGATAATAGACCTTTTGGTACTTACAAAAAGGCACATAAATCGTTACGTCCTTTTTCTACTCTATTGAAATAGACTTGGTAGCCTTCATACTTGCGTCTGAAACGCTTTCTGCTGAATTATGTTTGAAATACTTGTTGGACAACGGCCCACGGGTGTGATTTTGCACAGTGTATGAACAGAAGGAAATATTCATTTCTGGCTGTAAAAAAACAACAGGGCTTGCCTTTGTTCTTAAATTGATTGGATCAAAGAAGTTCGTACTCCTATAGAATGCAAACTCATCGGAATACCCTTCAATTCAAACAGTTCATTGTCCGCCTTCTGTGAGCTCTTTTATATTATACTGCTGACTATACATCCTTCTTTTACCTTGTAGACACATGCTGAATATGTCACATAGGTAACTATGGATCAGCTGGTCAACATGATTTTTTATTGGCATGTTCCAGTGACAACAGTGGCAACTATGTAATCAGACATGAAATGCAATGTGCCTGGACGAAGCTGTGAGGGACAAGGATTCCTTCTCCTCGCCCAAGGTGCGAAATCTGTGCCTTACTAGCTGCTTGGAACTCATTCATCTGTTATATTGTTATGGCTGATAGATTAGGCTATGTCTGTATCAGAGATTGGACTGATCATATCCTTTTCTAATAATGAAAAAAATTGTAACATGGGAATTTCGTCCTTAGAAAAAAGAGTTAATTTCACAAAACCACAACTATTTGGTTCCTTGTTGCAAGGAACCACAACTTTTGAAACCAGTTTCACAAAACCACACTATTTGCGCCACTTGTTGCACAAAACCACAAGTTTGTTCTTAGGCCCACTTGTCATCCTCTATTGGCTCTATGCACTCTTGTGTGGATGACATGTGGGACCGAAACTGAAAGTTGTGGTTTTGTGTAACAAATGGCACAAATAGTTGCGGTTTTGTGGAACTGGTTGCAAAAGTTGTGTTCATTGCAACATGGGACCAAATAGTTGTGGTTTTGTGAAATTAACTCTAGAAAAAAAGGAAAGTTATTTGTTACTGAACCCAGAAAATGAACACCCAATTTTGCCATTTTGTTGACTGTCTTGTCACTCTTGTTGTCTTAGCGGTTCTGTGAACAAGCGTCACAGCATATATGTACTTTGTGACTATATTGTTGCTCGTCCTCCATGTTCTGTGAACAAGCGTTTGAGACTGCACGTGAGATACAGGCAGTTGCCACCGATGATCTTCGAATTGGGTCCAATGTGTGCACACCATATTTTGCTGCCATCACCATATTGTGATGGCATTTTCTTTCCGATTCCTCTCCGTGTCCTCATGGGAATGTTTTGTGGTCAAGTTCCTAGATGCTGTAACAAGGAAACGTAGCATTGCTTGCTTTCCTCATGTACATTTTTCAGACGTATGGGGGAAAAAATCATTTTCATGCACTTTGGAGGTCTTTAAATCCAGGTGATGGGATAGGATATTTGATTCTAGAAATCATTTTTGTTTTAAATTCAGATGATAAAGGTAGAAAGTTCAGTAATCAAGGAAAGATCAAGTATGGCTGTATTTACCCTTTCAACTGCCATTGTCTCATGTCTCTATTGACAATCCGGTAGCACTAAAATGAAAGTGCCCAACATTCCTGAACTGAAGTCGCATCAGAAAATTACTACTTCCCGTATACTATCACATTTATCAGCAATATTGGATCATGACTGCAGTTGAAATGTTAAATCAATTCATTTAAAAGATCTAGATTGTGTAAAAAAAAGGTAGTGGTAAAATGTGTTCAAGTATTTCCATAGTATACAACTTTGTTGGGTTTAAAAGTATATTAAATAGAACCAAGGAACTTAAGTTTTATTTGAAGACTATATATGGCCCTGGCTCAAATGAAATGATTACATAAAAAAGATCGACCCAAATCAGTGCGTATTGAGTACTTTCATAAGAAAAAGATGCATTTGTTACGCTAGTAGTATAAATAAAATGGTACATAAGTTACCAGTATTGTGTAAAATTAGTCATTCTAACCGGAAATCTAGGAAAAGGTTTGATAATTAAGTGGAGGGACTGTTCAAGCTAGAGCCTAGAGAGATTGTAACCTCAAAATCTGCTTGGTCCGGTATAGATACGGAACTAGCAGAACGTCTATATGAAACCAGACAGATCACATTTGACAGGTCATAACTTGATGTACTGTTCAAAATAAAGCCAGACGAACGGTAGCTTGTGAATCACAACGTGATTTATTGTTCAAAGCATAGCACAGTTAGCAGCAAGCCAGCAACCCTTCGAAATAGTCCCCAAAAGAGCCATAATCTACAGGTACCAGCATGTAGCCCTTGTTTTTGACAAGTGAACGGTTGAGTCTTCGGCTGGGAGTGAACATTTGGAACAACACCAACCATGTGTGTGTGTGTATCCCATCTCTTAAAGCTTTGATAGACTTGGAATGTGTGGTTGCTGCATCTCAACGTGAATAGTGATCCTCAATTAGCTCCCACACTCTGTGAATTCCTAAAAATAACCCTTCCATGCGCACAATTGACTCTTGGTCTACGAGATTCCAGCTTATATAATTCTATGATGCTTCAATTTCTCTGTGTGCTCTCTCTCTCAAACCCTCTGCCATCCGCTATGTACTGTCCAAAATCCAAATGCACCATCATCGTTAATTTCCCATGCGAGCTAGCGCAGCTTAGTGTATCTCTCTCTGTGTCTAAAAATACTTTCATGCAACAAATAGGTTGTGCATGCGGCACACATCCATCTCCCTTTCTGGCCGCATCCTCTCCATCGCTCTCCTTCCCCTGTGATGGTAGGATAGAGGACGGCCGGGGAGGGAAGGAAGGAGAGGGAGGAAGGGATACACGCTCGTAGGACCATGGCCGACGCTGCGGCGGCCGTGAAGCCGATGAAGGCGACGTCGGACGGAATCTTCCAGGGGGAGAACCCGCTGGAGTCGGCGCTGCCGCTCGCCATCCTGCAGATATGCGTCGTCGTCGTGCTAACCCGCGTGCTGGCCTTCCTCCTCCGCCCGCTGCGGCAGCCGCGCGTCATCGCCGAGATCATCGTGAGTTCTTCAGTTCTTCTTGCCGCTATTCATCTGGCACGTGCCAATGGTTCATTGTTTGTTTATATATATACAATTATTTGCTTTGATCTGCAGGGTGGCATCCTGCTGGGCCCGTCGGCGCTGGGCCGCAGCAACGCGTTCCTCAACACGGTGTTCCCGAAGCAGAGCCTGACGGTGCTGGACACGCTGGCCAACATCGGCCTCATCTACTTCCTCTTCCTTGTGGGCCTCGAGCTGGACCTCCGCGCCATCCGCCGCACCGGCAGCACCGCCCTCCTTATCGCCGTCGCGGGGATCTCCCTCCCCTTCATCCTGGGCATCGGCACCTCCGTCGTCCTCCAGCACACCGTCAACCGCGGCGTGGCCACGGGGCCGTTCCTCGTCTTCATGGGAGTGGCGCTCTCCATCACCGCGTTCCCCGTCCTGGCGCGCATCCTGGCCGAGCTCAAGCTGCTCACCACCGACCTCGGGCGCATGGCCATGTCGGCCGCCGCGGTCAACGACGTCGCCGCGTGGATACTTCTGGCGCTCGCCATCGCGCTGTCGGGCACCGGCTCGCCCCTCGTCTCGCTGTGGGTGCTGCTGACGGGAGCCGCCTTCGTCCTCGCGGCGTTCTTCCTGCTCCGTCCCGTGCTCGCGTGGATGGCGCGCCGGTCCCCCGAGGGCGAGCCCGTGAAGGAGCTGTACATCTGCGCCACGCTGACCATCGTGCTCGCCGCCGGGTTCGCCACGGACACCATCGGCATCCACGCGCTGTTCGGCGCGTTCATCGTCGGCATCGTCGTGCCCAAGGACGGGCCCTTCGCGGGGGTCCTCCTGGAGAAGGTGGAGGACCTCATCTCCGGCCTGTTCCTGCCGCTCTACTTCGTGTCCAGCGGGCTTAAGACCAACGTGATGACCATCAGGGGCGGCGAGTCGTGGGCGCTGCTGGCGCTCGTCGTCGGGACGGCGTGCATCGGCAAGGTCGGCGGCACGGTGATCACGTCGCTGGTCGTGCGCGTGCCGCTGCGCGAGGCGGTCACGCTGGGGTTCCTGATGAACACCAAGGGCCTCGTGGAGCTCATCGTGCTCAACATCGGCAAGGACCGGCACGTCCTCAACGACGAGACGTTCGCCATCCTGGTGCTCATGGCGCTCATCACCACCTTCATCACGACGCCCGTGGTGATGGCGATCTACCATCCGGCGCGGCGGGGCGCGCCGTACAAGAACCGCGCCGTGCAGCGCGCCAACCCGGAGGACGAGCTGCGCATGATGGTGTGCTTCCACAGCACGCGCAACATCCCCACCATGATCAACCTCATGGAGTCGTCGCGCGGCACGCGGCGGAAGCGGGGCATCGCCGTCTACGCAATGCACCTCGTCGAGCTCTCCGAGCGCTCCTCGGCCATCTCCATGGTCCACAAGGCGCGCCGCAACGGCATGCCCTTCTGGAACAAGCGGCGCAACGGGGACGGCGACGGCGACCAGCTCGTGGTCGCCTTCGAGACGTACCAGCAGCTCAGCCGCGTGTCCATCCGCGCCATGACCGCCATCTCCGACCTGCACACCATGCACGAGGACATCGTCACCAGCGCGCACCAGAAGCGCACGGCGCTCATCGTGCTCCCATTCCACAAGCTCCACCAGATGGACGGCCACTGGGATTCGCTCGGCGATCAGTACCAGCACATCAACCAGCGCGTGCTCCACCACGCGCCCTGCTCCGTCGCCATCCTCGTCGACCGCGGCCTGGGCGGCGCCGCGCAGGTAGCTGCCAGCGACGTGTCCTACTCCATCGCCGTCATCTTCTTCGGCGGACGAGACGACCGCGAGGCCCTGTCCTACGCCATGCGCATGGTCGAGCACCCGGGCATCGCGCTCCATGTGCTACGCTTCTTGGCACCATCCAACTCCGACGACCGAGCCACCGACGACGCGTTCCTTGAAGACTTCCGTGCCAAGGTGGCCGACGGGAACGAGTCTGTCCAGTACGAGGAGAAGGCTGTAGGAGGGAAGGCGGACGTCGTCGAGGCGATCAAGGCGGCAGGGCCGTGCAACCTGTTCCTAGTGGGACAGGGAACGCCGTGCATGCCGCTGGTTGACCGGAGCACGGACTGTCCGGAGCTTGGGCCTGTTGGGAGCTACCTGGCGCTGCCGGAGTTCTCGACGGTGGCATCCGTCCTGGTGATGAAACAGTATGACCCGACGGCGAAGCACTATGACCTCGTCGAGGAGGTCGCTGAAGTCTCGGTGGACGTCGACACGCCGGGCCCTAGGGGCGCGAGCTCTCGTCGTGACTGATGCGTCCACGGTAGTAAACAAAGTAACAAACAAATATACAGCGTGACAAATGTATCGATCGGGTGTTGTAATCTGACAGCAGTGTAATTTGGAGAAGATAGCGGGTGTACATTTCGTTGTTTCAGTATTGTTTCGGCCATCCAATGCGTTTGAAAGGGTATGGACAAAGTAAACTAAGCTAGAAGTATAGGGTCTTTCCAAAAGATGACACTAACAATCTAAGTTGTGTATGTGATGTGTTCACCATAACAGCAGATTCCTAAACCGGCAGTAAATTGTATGTGATTCTCCATGGCTCAGAGATGGTTTATGAAAAAAAAAATATCATATACATCCAGCAAAAAAATTATGTAATTCCAGGTTGCACACTATGTTGCTGAAATCCCAAGAGGAGGATTTGAGGGAAATGAAGCCTCTACAAGTCACATCAGGATTAAATCCCCCTCAATCCCTTCCAATCTTGTGTTTAACCGAAATGTGCCCTAAGGGGTGTGGACTCAAGGGACAGAAAGAGAGATTGGATCCACTTACAGCCTCTATTTCTTTATATATGACACTGGTAAGATCAATATAACATTCATTTTTTATATATGACATGACATTGGTTAGTCATATATGAAAAATCGAAGGGAGCACACATTGCAGTAGTTTCGGTGAATAAAATGAACCGGATGTGCTGTATAGAGGTTGGTGTCAAAGTGGGATCTGAAGAACCGACAGGCTCCTAACATAATGTCAAAGAATATTTGGCATACAAAATGTACTGCATTGATTACTTAGAGGGCTCCGTGCTCCCAAGCCGCTGACTAAGTACAACATCGCAGTAATACAGGCAGGATCTCACAGACCATCAGCTTATAGAACCAAAAAGGAAATTCAAAATGAGCTTAGAGCTTATCAGCTATCTACGTCGATGATGTACTACTGCAGAGCGCACACCGTTAATCACTCGCCGCAGAGAGTTCATGGCCATAGTAAGTCATAGTATACTATATATACTAGTTGCACATCTTGTTGCTCGCCGGTGGACTCTGTTCACCTAGCTATTAGAAGTTCACCCAGGACGAGTAGGTGGCGCCGAAGTACCAGTTGGACGGCGCGACATAGTTGGCCGTGACTTGGCGGCCGTCGTCAGTCCTCACCATGAAGGACAGGCTCTGGCCGTTGAGGTACGCGTTGCTCTGCCAGTTGGCGCCCCAGTTCCTGCTCATCGCCAGCCAGTTGGTCGATGTCCCCTTGATCCACATCTGCGACACCACGCCGCTGCCGGCGACGTTCGTGACCGTCACAAGCTCGAAGTAGCTCCTACCGTTTATGGTGAACCTGATGCCTCCATTCTTCTTGCACGATACCCTGCGGGGAGAGTCACCCACAATCATCACATAATGCGCCGAAAGATCATTGAAGATAGGCAATAGAGCAAAGATGTTTCTTGCATCTTATTGTATGGATCAGCTGTGTTGACTCCTTACCTCATGAAGTTTACCGGGACGATGCCGGCTTGGTAGATGGCGATGCTCGTCCACGCCGGCTGCGACATGTCGAAGTGGCGGCGCGGCGGGTTGCACCAGCCGCCATTGTCGCTGGGGAGCGCGTAGTTGGGCGGGCAAAAGTTGGTGGCCGAGATGGTAACGGACGTGCCGGGCTTGCACCACCTCGTCTTGCTGGTGTCGCACGTGATGGTGTAGCACGCGCCGCACGTTGCGCCGTCGTTGAAGAGCGCCGTGCTCAGCGCCGCGTTGTTCAGCCCGTAGCCGGAGTTGTAGAGATTGCCGTACCCGCACGCGCCGCCTGCGCTCACAATTAAATCCGTCGCTTAATTTGGTTAGATAATCAATCAAACCATGGGAAGAACTGTACTCGCAAGGACAAAGCGCTGATAAGGAACAAACCCATAGTGCCGGAGCCATCGCTTCCGCCATAGAACGTCGCCGTAGCCGGCGTCCACCAGTACTGGGCGTCTACTGTATGCGAAGCCAATCTGCACAGCAATGTAAGAAGCACTGCGAAAGCTGCTGGTCTCGCCATTTGGATGTAAGCCTGAGAGAGAAGGAACTCTTCTGTGCTTCTGGCCGGGCTGTGTTCTTCAGATGCAGTCCTTGAACCTGGAATTTATAGTACTGAGCCTCTAACTGTTACAGTGGTGGTAGTTAGTAATTAATTAAGTGCATCGCTCGTCAATCTCTGATGTGAGTAGCCTGGTTCCAGTTTGATGCAAGGTTCGTTGTTTGACTTTGACATACGGCCAGTTTTCAAACTAATATGAAATACATTTCTGACGTGTTCTCCATGTTCTTGTTGCTGTAAGAAAGTTTTTTCTTCTGCAGAATTTGCTGAGTCCATGTGCCCTAACTTAGATTCCCACTGAGCCAAACTTCCGAGCATGTGATGAGGGAATCGTTGGTGCTGAAAATTCAACCAGGGAACAATGGAAATAAAATTATACCCAGTTACATTAACTTGATACAGCCGATCTAGCTTAGTCGGTGGAAATTAAGAGAAATATAACAAGGGCGTAAAATGTTGGACATCAAATTCCAGCCAGGCATTGCCTCATGCATGACAGCAAAGCATACTTACAGAGAATTTAGAACGTACTTTTCCTGAGAATTGTTCCCGTACGTGTTTATCAGTGACCAAAAGTATGATCCATGTCTCGACAAACTAAGAATACGATGCAACTATGCAACTTACGTTCTCTTTTTTCTTGATCATTTCTGTTTATTCCATTTATTCATTTCAGAAATTAAAAAAAATAGTTACAGCCATATCTGATGTCAGCGTGCGCAATAGTCGTTTGTCAAGTTGAAGATTTGTGACCACGGATTGTCTAACTGGTAGGTAGCTAGTACCTACGAAGGGGTATGTTCTGTGAGAAAGCTTTACTCAACTCTTCCTCAGAATGGGGTCCATCACCACGACGTACACCGACCGTACCTTACCGATGGACGGATAAATTCCATTATTTCGGATGCCATTCTCCACTCCAAACCTCTCTCCCAAGTCCGTCCACACCATGCATTAGGACAACTCATTCTATTTTCCATTGTGCTACGTAGTCGTGATTAGTTAATTAGCACAACATGTGGAGCCCGCGAACTAAGGGCTTTGAACGTGACCATGGAGAATTTACGGCCACTCCACTATACTACATTGGAATGGATTGCAATCATTACAGGACTTAAAAATGGCTCGCCGCGTATTCGAGGATAGCTGACAGATTGTTTGGATCTAGAGATGGGTAAGTACGGTAGTTAAGATTCCATCGCCATGTTGAGATTGGCTCTCCGATCTCTGTTGCTCCTTGATCTGCAGTAGTTGGACTTAATGCGCAATGCACATGGCTTCGAACTGAGATAAGCTCTCAAGACATAGCTCTTTTTTTTTTCTTTTTTTTTGGGTGCGTCCACGTGAGGAGACCCAAATATGGCTAAGCTTCAATTCAAAAAACGGGAGCTGACTTAGCATATTTAGTTACACGTCCCGAGCTCTACCTAGGAACGGCCATTTTTTGGGAAAATCTTAAATGAATTTATTCCTTAGTAATGAAAGGAAGATCTAATTACTCCTTTTTGTCTATATGTGTGCTCTAATTTTCCATTGAGAAGAAAAATCAGACAGTGCTCAATTAGACAATGTTTTTCTAGTTGGTTTGTTGTAAGATCTTATTTTCTGATAAACACTATGTAAGAAATCCAATTAGACAGTGCTCTAATTTTCTGATAAGAAAAACTGTATCCTCTAGTGTTTCTGACAGATCAGTCCCGGTCGCATCCTCATGTACTGCAGGTACTCAGACTTGATCAACGGGGACTGAGTTGGCGAGGACAGATGGCTAGATCTGAACCAACCTTTAAAAGCAAGACCATTAATTCATGGCTACTTATAAACAATTTTTTTTTTTTTTGATTATATTTACAGCAGCACCTGATGGGGTCCTAAACTTGAGCTGCCGATCTGTCGTAGTGCAGATCGCGTTCATACAAGGCTTTGACATTCATGCATGCTGCGCTGCTGCCATCGGCATCTAAAGGACCTTTTTTTTTAAGGAACAAAGGACTGCAGCACAACCATCGGCATCCAAAGGACTGGTTGTCTAAGGAGGACTTTGGGTTTGAGTCAGACACCCAAATCGCGAGCAAGGCGCTTGGGTTGGGCTGGAAAACGTCCCCTTCGAAATCTATGCTGGTCCTGGCCCAGCTCATCACAGCCGAGCACAAAATCATGATTCATTTCAAGTTTTCAACCCAGCGATCCATTCAATCTTTGATGCATGCCCAATACTTGAATATAGATCTCCACCACGCCAACACTCCACTGGCAATATGCTCCCTCTGTTCCCCTTCAAAAAAAATAAAAATATACTCCCTCTGTTTTTTTCAAGTCAATGATCAAACGTATCTTAAAAAACCAACAACGTCAACAATTTAAAAACGAAGAGAGTACTTGTAGCGGTAACTCTGATGGCATCTTATGGATCTCTGTGATGGTATTCGACCTTTGTATGTGAGCATGTCATGCTTATATTTGTGGTAATAGAAAGCTGAGCCTAAAGCACGTGCCAGTATCGTTTGTGCTCCTCCTCACCCGCTGGCCGCTGCTTGAGGCGACGGTGACGATGGTGGCCAGATCAATAGGATTGGCTGCTAATAGCGGCGCTGCCCCCGATAGAGATCATGGAGATTGATCTTCCTGGGCGCGCGATGCGAAAGCGGACAGTAACATGCTCGTGATACCATATCGGAGGGAATATATTGCATATAATGGATGAATGTATTGCATTGGATCTCTCGGCTGATATATGTGGAGTACAAAATTTGAGAGGCAAGACACCCATCGGATACATATGACAGTCTTAGATACACAATCTAAATTACCAATTATACTCTAACACTTAGTGCAATCCATTCCAACTTCAGCCAACCGCGCCTCCTGTGTACATGTCATCTCCTACGTGTTCCCCTTTTAATCCATCACGTGACCGTGCATTTCTCAATACCCTGTAATAATATATAGACACAGCTAATCGGCCACGATAGCCAGATAGCATTAGAGCATCTCCAAAAGATTCCTATAAACCTCCCTTAAATCAAAATATTAGGATTCAATTAAAAAAACTCATCTCCAACAGGACCACAGAACGACCCTCAGTTTTTTCATAGCCTCTAAACTCCCCTCAGTTGTAGCTACAAACAGGGTAAGAACTGAGCTCACATTCCTTCTTTTTTTTTTTCAATAGAACTAATGTTTTTGTGGCACCCAAATGCTGACGTGGCCCAATCAAAAATGTTTTAATCCACTTTTAAGGGAGGGCTGTTGGAGGAGGAGGCAAAAATTACCCCTCATAATTTTTTTGTTGCTCTCAAAAACAAGTTTATGTGGCTAATTTTATGTGAGTCTCTTAAAGATGCTCTTAGCTTACAGCTCCCCTATTCATCTTCTTCCTCGCATGCACCCGTCGACCACGACCCGCACCCTGCCGGCCTGCCGCCTCGCCGCTGCGCCCGCACGCTCCACCGCCGCCACTCCAGCCCCGCCTGCCGCTAATCCTGCAAGCGTGACACCCCCACCCCATCCTAGCCCACCATCCTGGCCACCACCTCCGCGGCAACGACGACCTTGCCGCCCGCCCGCTAGCCACGGCCCACCGCTAGGCCGGCCTGCTGCCATGGTCGATGGTCGAGGGGTGAAGAAGCTCTCCAGAAACCTGAACCACACTCTAAATCGAGGTCCTCACCACCGTCCGCCTCCACCACCGACGGCTAGCGGTACCGTGCGCCCGCACACCGCTGCCTCTGGGCCCACATGTGGTCGCCATGTCCGACGAGGTAGTTGCTTAGACTTTTCCGTAATATAAAGCATTTAGCTGAGTGTTGCTTAGCAGTTCAATTCCTGCTTTTGCTAGGAAGAGAAAGCAGTTAATTACCCACCTGGGGATGACAGTTTGTTAGGAACTTATGCTTAGCAACAGATGGCGCTACTGGAAGCGTTAGAGTGTTGCCATCACCAGCAGCCATGAGGCGGAAACGCTCTTGCGCCGCCCAGCTGGAGGAAACGGCGGACCTGAAGGGCGGCGTGAGCCCTGCGGCTTCTGCAAATTTTCTGAATTAAATTCGGCCAAATTGCAAAACTAAAAGGAGTATCTTCAGATCTCCAAAATTTCTGAAATATTCTGAGACGCCAAAGCAGACCAATGCCTTCAACGTTCCTTTTGGGACTAAGTTGACTTGAGCAACGGATTTGGAATTAAAAATTTCAGAACAGAGGGATTTGATGAAATTCTCTGAATTTTTAAGGGTGCTTCCAGAATTTGTAAAATCATGGAAAATCTTCAAATTCTCTTTTCTGATGTTCTTTCACATTAAATTTTGTTCAGGTCAAGTTGTTATTGTAAATTTTGAATTCTTTCACAACTTTGTTTTGACATTTATTCGAATTTTGAAATTTTGATTCTTTTCCTTTGAGTTTTGTTTGGTTTTGGAGTTTGATTTGCGATTGGTTGGGCTCAAGTGACACGGGGTGTCACATTATCCCACCAACCTTCTACGATCAAATTAATTGCATAAATTTGTCCTATATGTAAGATCACTTAAAATTTAGTACAAATTTTGAATGCTTCAATCCCATATATTCTTTAGAAATGAGAATATATTTCAATATCGACCAATGCTTCAATTCCTTATATAAAGGGATGAAAGTAGTATATAGTGACGTGATGCACATGTTTGAGTTGATAACTTCCCATGGATAGAGCTTCGTGAAGTACTTTAGAGGTGAATTCTGACTGGCGAACGGACCTCTGGATTTTGAGTTCCACGACCCCATGTACTGTGCCTTGACTATCGGAGGCAGAGAAGGAGAAGAAATGGAAATGGCGGTGAGGCCCGCCTAGTGATATGACAATGAATAACTAGTAGTAGAAAGGAAGGAGAAGCGAGGGGACATGGGGTGTCGGTTCACAGGATTTGAGGGCCAGCAGATGCTACATAATTTAAATAAAGACAACTCGTAGTTAACGTAATTGGAACTCTAGATCGTTCATAGTTTTGCTCTCTGTTTATACTGTAGCGATTTTGTAAGCTCTTGCGGCATCTTCTGGCTCACAAAAGTAAAAGAAATTATCACCGAAATTTTACTACTCATTCATCAGTATTCAGTTTCCCTATCAGGCTACATAACACAGTTCCCAATCCTACTGCAGTACCAAACAATTCCGGACCTCGATCAAAATCACCGGAAGTGGAATAAAATAACGAGCCTATCTGGTTGTTCCTTGTGTACTCCTGCAGCAATCTCCTCCAGCTTCGTCACGCGCACGGCCAGCACATTTCTTAGGGTGAAAGGGCATCTTGCCACACATACCTTCACACTCACATCACACTCTCTCGTCCCCACCAATTATAAATACGATCTATGTCTTGTGTCCATTCATCATCCAACAAGGCCATTCATAGCCGCCAGCCAGAGTAAAGGGTGGCCCTGGTCATAATACTCGCGCAGACAAGCAAGAGCAGAGCAGCAAGCTCACGATGGCCAGGCCATCTCCATTGTTGGCAACTGCCGTCGTCGCCGTGCTCTTCCTTCTCACCCCGCCGGCCCTCGCGGGCGACCCGGACTTGCTGCAGGACATCTGCGTCGCGGATCTCACTTCAAGTGAGTGTATTGCATACCTTATTGCTTTCGAACAAGTTTCAGGGGAATCGAAAGAAGTTGCATTGCTTACATTACATCTCTGAACGCAATCTTGTGTGCGCGCATGGCAGCCGTGAAGGTGAACGGGTTCGCCTGCAAGGCCACCGTGACAGAGGACGACTTCTACTTCAAGGGGCTGGCCGCCGCCGGCAACACCAACAATACCTACGGCTCCGTCGTCACCGGCGCCAACGTGGAGAAGGTGCCGGGCCTCAACACGCTGGGCGTGTCCATGTCGCGCATCGACTACGCGCCGGGCGGGCTGAACCCGCCGCACACCCACCCCCGCGCCACCGAGATGGTGTTCGTCCTGCAGGGCACCCTGGACGTGGGCTTCATAACCACCGGCAACAAGCTCGTCGCCAAGACCATCACGGCCGGCGACGTCTTCGTCTTCCCCCGCGGCCTCGTGCACTTCCAGAAGAACAACGGCGACGCCCCCGCCGCCGTCGTCGCGGCTTTCAACAGCCAGCTGCCGGGCACGCAGTCGCTGGCCATGACGCTCTTCGCGGCCACACCCGAGGTGCCCAACAATGTGCTCACCAAGGCGTTCCAGGTCGGCACCAAAGAGGTGGAGAAGATTAAGTCCCGGCTTGCCCCCAAAAAGAGCTAAGGGAAGGGAACAACATGTGCCTCTAATCTAATTAATGCTTCTTCTCCGGTGACTTGGTTGGTTCCATGTATCTTCCACTAATCTGCATTTGTGATCCTGCTCTCCATCAACCCTTTCGATTGTTCTTACCTGCAATGCTGATCTGTAGCAGGTTCAAAAGCTAGTAGGTGTTTCTTTTGTAATAAAATGCAGGGTCAGGCCTTGTTTGTTCATTCCAACTTCAATCATTTGACAAATTATGGTTCTTCTGCACCTAGCTTTTATCAGTTGCGTCCTCTCTTTCTCCATTGGATATCATAGCTGAAGAGAAACAAAAAAGGTTCCTTTATGTTCGTGCAAATACACTAAAGTACCCCCACGTAAAGACGAGGGAACGGATGACCTGATGAACTTCAGGTACCACAATCTGACAATTCAATTCTCTCCTTGTGCAAAGGTAGATCAGATTTACCGTTCTTGTTCCAAAAGTGATGTACACTAGCTTTAACGGTAACAATGGAGAACGTACCGCACACTGCAAAACAGTAAGAGCAAGTGGACAAGAGGTGCCATGCTTTTAGGAGAAAGCATGTCGTTGCGGTAGGGACCATGGGCGGGGGTATATAGCAGAACGCGAATCAGCTTTTCTTTCTCCTTTTAAATTGTGCCAGGCACAAACAACGCAGCGCCATCACTTTAGAATGAAGCAAGTCCCTGACCCATACATACCTTGGGAAAAGCAGACCAAGAGCTCTAAGATGGAGTTTAAATCCAATAATACATATAACACTAATAAATACTCCCTCCGTTCACTTTTCTTTTAGGCATATTTGGTATTGGCACAAAGACCAAGTAGCAGCCGATGCAGCTGCACATCCAAGAAAAAAGCCAGCTAAATAGCTATGTGAGTTAACTAGCCAGGCAAGAGGCATGCAAAGCAGTTGTGTAAATTAATTAGCCAGCCAATCCAAAGAGACATGCACATTATTTCACATCAAAGCCCAACAGTTACGGACACGGTACGAGGTGAGCAATAGGAATACGCCCAACAATTGTGAAAAAATCTGTTTGGCAAATACGCCCAAGAAAAGTGAATGGAGGGAGTAGTAGTTGTTTCATCAAGTGGAGAAACAGCGCACCAAATTAAAACCTTCGCTTCTTTCTGAAAGAACACGAGGACCAGGCTCTGCTCGTTGTATAAAAATATTAAAATAGTACATACATAAAGTTTACATAGCGAATGCAGATATTATTGATAAAGAATAATTGAGCCATTACACTAGAATTTTTTTTTACTTTTGCCTTTTGATGCAAATATTCCTTTCATTTTAATACTTGCTCGAGATAAATATAGTTATTATTTAATAAAACTCAGTGGTGCATATTATGTGACAAGGAGAACCTGATATGTGATTGCCTCTTTTTATTTCTGCCTTTTGACCCTTTATTTAATTCTGAAGGACATGAACAAGTAGTGTAGGTTTGATTAAATATCGAAAAGTTTACAAAGAAAAGAATCAGGTAGTTTAAGTGGATTCTCTTTCTGAAATTGCAGATGTAGCTTCCTTTGCATGCACATCTTCTATTCATCAAACATTCAGCTTTATATGTTCCCCCTACGGAAGTTCTTGAAAATTAAAATTTGCTATCTCTCTCTCTCTCTCTTTTTTTTTTGCCCCGTACGAATTTTAGGCAGCATCTCATATCAGTCATTCAGAGGACTGATTTATACCAATAAGAAAAAAAAAATACTAATATGATGGATATTAGTGCCTCAGAACATCACTGATATAAATATGCATTTAGATGGAACGAGGTTATATTTGTATAAATTGATGCATGCCATTTAATCTTTCATGTTGACCCTTACTTTCTAGACCTATTATTAAGATTTGTGACTTACTATCTACTGAAGCAAACTCATGTGTCAATTTTTGTGGACTTAAACTGTGCGAAACGGCTCCCGCGTCAAATGATAGGAAACTAGGAAAACAAAATATAAATCCGCCAGAGGCTTATCTGGCCGATGACTTCCAGTAATTCTTTCCAGAGCTCAATAAAAAATGGAGGGATTCAGTCGGGCTTTGGCCCGAGGCTCAAACTCTATCTTGTGGGAGATTGGGATGGCCTGGGCAACTCATTTGTGGGGCAAGACATCCCATACTCATCATATACACCCAGAATGATTTTCCTAAGTAGAAAGCTTATATCTTTCATCACTCATAAACAGTTTCTTAGACAATATTCAACACATTTACCATAGTGGCACGTGATTTTAACACTATTTAGGCAGTATATGACAAAATTGGTGGGAAAAACCTGAACTCAAATTGACTTGCTAGGATTTTCTCATTTATTTTTATTCCTGTGTTGACTTGATCCTTGAAAGTAAAGGAGGTGTTTAAAATACCTGCATGAGGTTATCCTGCTATTCGTGTAGTACCTTCGCATTATATAGATTCACAATCCTTCAGTAAAAAACATGCACTGAAGTTTTCAACTGTCTGTGTTTCCATAAAGGGTGCTAAACTGCAAACTAACTTCATTTCTATTACAACATGCATATTTGAACTACTTTGCTATCTAAACTGCTAACGCTGCAAACTAGCTTATCCATGAATACATACTTACCTGTTTTAATTCAGCATAAAAATTCAGTTCTGATTAGTATGTTGAGGTTTAACATTAAGCGTAAGCGGCCTCATATATAGATAGATGATCTCATATCGCAATACCATTAGGATTTTTTTATGATGTGAAAGTGAGAGAGAGAAAGATGGGGGAAAGAGTTAGTTGTTTTGTGAAGCTTGCAACTATCCTATAGCAAAAATTTAGAAGCATGAGACGAATTTTACATCATTGTGTGAGTTGCAATTGCCATGCAACTCGTAAAGAATTCTTTTTCTCATTCACAAATTAAGGATTCTGGAGACAACTAAAAATACAATCCATTGTAGTGGCTATCTGACAGGCGATTGTAAAGATTACATTTCATGCATTCACCACCCTTGTAATTATCCTGATAAGCGTAGTTATACGGCTTGGTTGTAATATAACAATGTTTTGGACTCAGCAGTGTTACATTTGTATTAGTAGCGGTCCATTTGACATTAACTTTCTACAAACACTAAAGGAACATCCTTGTTATTTTTTGGCCGAAAAACATATGAAATCTTCCTAATTAATAATCCATGTTCAGACTTAAGCATTATATATTATTTCACATGACACAAGAATAATTTTGTGCAGCGATGTAATCCCTACCGAAGCTCTTGTCTTCGTCACAACACATTTCTTTTTGCGGGTGAAGATTGGCGATAGCACTAAGTACGTTGTCCCCGACACCAAACCTCTTCAACTGCATATGCTCTAATTTGAGAAGTAAATTTTTAATTAAATCATCACTGCATAAATGCACAAAGAAAGACTATTCAAATTTTCCTTAGTTCGGAGAATTTGAAGACTTGCCATTTAACTTCTATTCTTTTCACTTCATGCCATTTGGCAAATGGCTTGGAGCCATGAAATTTGAAATCAAGATGACATAATTCTCAAGTACATTTGCTTGATGATATATGTGAAGTTGTAATTTCTGTTATTGCAAACAAATGATTCGTTAATCGCAAAAAATTACACAAATGATTCGTCTTGATTCTCTTGCTGCCGCTGACAAAGTGATTTCTCTATGTTACCTGATAAAGACAAGTGCATGCAACAGATCTGTGAGGAACGGTAGACAGAATACGTTTATTGACCCGACAAGTACTATAATACATTTAACTAACAGCTAAACACCATAGCCAAGGAATGTGACGGTCAGTAAACCATAAAACCCCAAGCTGCAGACACTTAACTTCTATCCATCTCTCCTTCTCAACGGCGCCGAATTAATTAAATTTGTTTTCTGACGTCAGCTGGAGGGTTCATCTTTCTGAGACCTTGCAGAATTTGCTTTCGAAACATTGAACTTCCCTTGGTTGATCTTTTGTATAGGTGCACAGTTTCATCTATAAGCAAGGACAGGACTGTAGCGTACCCAGCATGGTCCAAAATATTTTTTTCCGACTGATTGTACATATCTTTTGGATTTTATTTGTTGTATAATCTCCCCTGATTTTTTTGACTCCATTAAGCCAAAGCCATCGCCACGTTCTTCTTTTCCGCACACATAAATGAAACCATAATAACATTGAGAAATGATAAACAAAATAGATGGAGATTGGTCAGGGCAGTGTTGATATATATTTTGGAAGCCAGGCAAAAATGAAAAGTAGAGGCTCCTAACCCCACCCCCCACCCCCCACCCCCCACCCAAAATAAAATAAAATAAATTTTTTTTGAGGCCCTAAAGAAAAAGCACATATTAGCATCTAACATCATGCTGTTAGTGTTAGACTCTCGCTCCTACTGAAATAGTTTATATATTGGATGTCTTAAAACATTGCACAAAAAACAACTCGTATAGGATTTGCTTGCCCCGCTCCAAGAATCAGCTTTCACTTCATGAAGCTACCTATGTAACACTAAGAGCAGGGCTAATGGTACGCCCGCTTGCCGGCGTCTCGCGAGCTGAACGGTGCTGAGACGTGGTGGCGGGCCCCATCATCTTTTAATGCGTTGTACCCCTGGGATAGGACGTGGAAGGATTTGAGTGGGGAGGAAGCACCCCAGTTGCCAAAGAAATCCATTTCGCCTGCTAGGTGTCGGCGTCTCGCGAATCTTTCGCTTTCTTCTCTATCCTGCTTTCTCTCTCTGTCCCATTGGATTTCGCCGGCTGAACTAATAAGAATACTTGCTCTAATAAGAATGAAAATGGAAAATGTTTGCATCGATGCATATATCTTTGATTTAGAATCCGGACTTCAATTGATTTTTAAGTGTTTAGAATTAATCATTACAAATTACCTGAAACACAGTGCCGTCGCGGCTACCTTATACCTGATGAGTGATGGCCCTGTTAACAGGACCATCTTTAGTGACCAACAAGGCAACAACGAACGATGACAACCACGCAAATGCTAGGGTTCCAGTGTTCATGGTGGAGCCTTAGAGGTACGTGCTAAGGGTCAGCGCGAGTCCGGCAAGACATGGTTAATTCAGCTATTTTACTTGTCTGGTACGCAGCAGGAGCATGACTCAAAATGGAAGCCAATGACGACTAGAGCTCTGAAAGAAAACAACGGGATGAGGGCCTGTTACTTTTTGGAGCTGGGCTGTAACCCCACTTCCCTGCCCCCATGGCCGGCACTGAGGATGGTTTAATATAGCACAAAATAACTTTAAAAAAACTTGAAATAGCACCTTGCGGAGAAGGTGATCGCTGCAACGATGAGGAGGAGAAAGTTGGGAGAAGCATTGCTGCCTCTGCATACAACATGGTGAAATACCAGGATTTGTATCAGGTTCTTTATCATTTATGGTTTTACGACCAAGTAAGTTCGTTCATGTTGTGTATCCTCTGTATCAGAATTTTTCCCCAGACCTGAGAATATGCAGAATCTTGCACCTGGCAATGTGTGGAGACCTTGGCTACAACAATGACCGCTGGATGAAAAAGTAGAGCAAAGATCTAGGCTACTTCGTTCATAGAAGGCTATCCCCGACCACTGATCTTCTGTTCCTGTGCTACGTTGGGTACCAATCTTCATCTTTTTCAACACTGCCCGGCTTTGGAAAATCCCATGGGTACCAATGGAATTCTTGGCTTCTTCAACTCAAAATCCAACTTGTGGCCCCCTTTGACAGACTCCTTCGCAACACACTGTTGTGGTGATTGAAGGGTGCCGGGTGGTGCTTGATGTGTGAATGGGGTTGCCAATGCCTTCTGCTGGTAGCACATCGCTAGAGGGAGTATAGGGTTTGTTTCGCAGGCGGGGGCATGGGGTGTTGTGCGGAGGAAGGGCATGTGTGTTGCGTATCATCCCTTAGGTACCTTGTATTCATAGCGAATGGAAACTTGCGTGACCTTGCATATCTTACTTGCGTAACCTAGCATTTACTTACGTAACATACCTTTTTGGAAATGACCCAATTATTCAAGAACTGACATCGCCAAGAGTACAAAAGCTCCCACGGTAGATGGAACTTGTGTACATATAGGGAAAAGTGAAGGTGAGCCCGACAACTGCTGATGGTCCACCCTGGATCTCATTGAAGCAATATGCGTGGTACGTAAGTGTTTGTTTTTCAGTACCTTCTAAATAATTTGGCACTGATGATAATAATAGGAAAATTTGTTAAAAATTTCATAACAAGCGACACTAAAAAAAAAGGAAAAACAAGTCCTCTTACCTGTTAATAATTTGAGAAATTTAATTCAACCATTTCTGGGGACAATAACGAAACATTAATATAACAACTTGAAGTCATGTCATCATACTGGCCGGAACCTATATTATCTCTATTTTAAAACCTTATAATAACAAGTATATATGCATCTATAGTCAGTTACAAACACTGCAACTCATGATGTACTAAAAAAACGTTTAGTACGTATAAAGTACACAATGTTTGAAGATAAGGTGTCATGAAATTATTCGATAAAATCATGATAAATAAAGAAAACAATAACAATTGCATATCTGGAGCATATCAAGCCGCTCAATCAAAACTGTAGAAATGAAGAACCGTGTGTTTTGTTTTTGTCATTTAATGGGTCCACAAAATTAAGACGCAGAAAGTTTTTTTTTTACCTTGAAGCAATCATAACAAATTTTATTAACCACCATAGCTGTTACGTCGGTTGTACTAGAAATTAATATAACAGTACATAGAACAAGAGATACATCAAGCAAATCCAATTATAATACATCACAATATCCTAATTCGCTGCCGCTAATATCGATCCCCGGGATGACCATAAAAAAAAATGTTCGGCAACCTGTTCAAATTGAGAAGACATCTCTCAACTAGTAGGATCAGCACTGGTTGTGGAAGGTTCAGTTCCATTATAAGCCTGTGGCTCCGCACTGGTGGTGGAAGCAGCCCCTGATGGCAGTTCAGGCTCCGTGGCTAGCTTGTTAGTCTCGAGTGGCGAGACGTTACCGTAAGCCTGTGGCATCGGCAGATGAACAGTGCCATCAACCCCCTTCAGTTCCATCTCTGTAGAATGCAGATCATCATTGGCAAGCAATACATTCCTTGACGATTGCATGGTATCATGACGCGGTGACACGGGTGGCTTTACATTCCTATCCTCAAACCAGTGCTTGCGCTTATGCCCTCCAAGTATTTGTCCTGTTTGAAACCTCTCATTGCATTTGTTGCACACGAACTTCCAAGTGGACGCCTCGCTGCTACCACTTGAGTTACCAGCCGTGTCGACCTCACTCTGGTGTTGCTTGGGCTTGTTATGACTGGAGATGTGGCCTCCGAGAGCCTGGTATGAATCAAATATTTTATTGCATGTCGTGCATGTGAACACCGGTACAGATCTTGATGGCACCGTTACAACATCGCCTTCAACAGTTTGTGCCAGTTTCATCAATAGGTCTGCTGCTTCAATCATCTGTGTTGTGTCATCCCAGATAACTTTACTTAAGCATGCCTCATCGGTTGATACATCGATTGGTTTAGTATCAGGAACCGGCTGCCACCCAGAATCCATGGACATCTTTAGTAAAGCCTGTGATGCCTTCCAAATATTCATCAACTTTGATTGTTGTGTCTCGAATGCAAAGGTCTTGGTTTGCATCATGCGTATAAGCTTGTACTCCTCTTTCCGATGACTAGCCATGTGCCCATTTAGTGAATTAATCGTCTCAAATCTCTTGACACACAAATTGCATGCATGCACCTCATTTTGATAACTGCAGTCCTGCTGGGAAGCCCTGCCCTCATCATTTCCTGTCGAGCTATTTCCACTGATTTCATCCTCTGCACTGTTAGTCTCCTCATTTTCAGCTGAAACAGTTCCAGCTATACTTGTACCAGTCATATCAATGTCCACAGCAGCACTTTTTGATGATACAATTTCATCAACTACCTTAGAAATATTGCCCACGATCACAGCGCTGTTGGTTCCTTTCTCTGGGTTAGTTACCATTGCACTGTCCACAAAAGAGATTTCGTTCCTTGGTTCTGCATTGCTGGCCTCCAAATTTTCTAATGGATCCCTGGCATTTTGTTTTTCACGAGATGTCAAGTCATGTGACAAAATGTTAGATGTAGATGAAAGTGTCCCATATTTTCCAGCCTTGAACTTGAGAACAACGCCGGACCGTGCAACTCTATTCACGTAAAGCTCTTCATCAGAATGTTGCTTTGCAGTGTTATCTGCTTTGTCAGGCTGCCCAGCAAAATACATGTTTTTGTCCATGGCTTGGGGTAGACAAGCCTTGCTATATATGACGGGAAAATGTGGCTTGAAGCAGCGTATGAGGTCTTCCTTGTGGTCTTCCTTGCTAACCTTTAACCTCTAGGCTGTGTCCTTTTCATCTGCCCCTCCAAATCCTTGTTGTTCTTTCTGGCATAAAGGAAGACTGAACCAAAAGTTAATACTATATGCTTGTTGTAAAATATTTCATTGGTTGCCTGCAAAATAACGTCGCAGATATTCTGACATAGATGAAGTATACAATAAAGTAATAGAAATAAATTTTCATGTAACATAACTCATAATTGGGCAATGTATCTAATTCATTGAAAATTATAATATCACATTCCAAATGAAAATTTGTTGCGAAAAAACAAACAAAAATATAAACTAATAATAAAGATGGCCTCATTTACAAGAGAATAAGGAGCCAATACAGGCGATCCAATGTTAAATCTTATTTCCCCTACTTCTTGCATGACAGATGCGGCAACATATATATGATATAAGGATTAAAAGTTCAGATAGCTACAGGTAATGCTGTTCGGCAGGATCTATCTATAATAAGAAAAAAGAATATATATATATAAGAGATTAGAACTGTCAGAGAACCATAATCTACACCCAGAACAAGGAATTATGATGAATCGCGTGTCACACCTAAAGGAATTGATATTTCTAGGGCATTAGATACAGATGAAAAATCATGACCAGAACAAACTTACTAGGTCGATCATAAAGAATATCAAGGTGCATGAGGTCGCCGACGTCCTACTTCATTCCAACATATATTGCATATGTACGAAAACGTTGATATATACAACAGCAATATCTGAAAATTATAGCAAAGCAGAAAATTAACAAAAGATTAAGCAAACTTTTATGATTGTATAGAAGAATCTCCAGAAGGAGCCTAAGAATAATTAATGTTAGACTATCATGTAGAGGATGGACTCGACTCACTGCAAATGGTATCTTACTATATGGGGAGGAGAAGCACAGAGAATAATGAAAGGATCTTCGCAAAAAAAAAAAAAGAATCATGAAAGGAGGAAATGTGAAACATTGTAACCAAATCTGACATGAATTTAGAATAAAAAGTCACTGTAATAATGATGGTCTAACCAAAATTGTAATTAAAATTCGAATGTAAGATGAAGTTTGTAGATCTAGAAAAGAAAATGATATTGTGCTGCAAAGCCCCAAGGAAAATGGATGGATCATATCTGGCACTAAATACAGATGAAAATTGTAAAACATAAAAGAAATGAGGAAAGAAAAAAAAATGTTAGAAGAAATTGCCAACGGATGGTAAGAAATAACATAGGATTGTCCTCTGTATTGAAGTAACTATGCCGACTCAACTTACACCCATGCATCTACTATGCAAAAATAGAGAACATGAAGCTTTATGCCAGGCACAAGTAACCATAAAACCTGCGATAAAATCAGAAAAGATCTCGGGCCACAAGAAGTTCTGACCGTACAAAAAGTCAGGATACAAGACGAATGTGAGAACAATTTTGCATATCAATTTGAAGTAACCAAAATAGCTGAGCGAAAATAACAATGGTTATCAAGTTAGAAGGAATTATGAACAACAACCTGCAAAACCTAACACTGCGTTTGGATGTTGGTATTGAGGGCCAGAATTCCGATTTAGTATTCGCTGGCCTCCAAAGTCGCTGTTTGGATATCGATGGAATTCGCTCACAAAAACCAGACCGAATGCTTGAGGACTTCAGATGAAAAATCACAAGCACGCAGGACAATCACGCGAGGTCAGAAATAACACCATGACACATGAGTTCTCTAAGTTCCATGCCAACATGTTTCCTAGAAGAAAGTTAGTACTGCAACGAGATCTAGAAAAAGAACACCGGCCTGTAGTTTGGAGAATTTCCCAGATATTGGAAGCAACAACTACATGGATTCAACTTTCACCCTGTGGTAGCTACTTGGAACTATGAGGGGGAAACCTAGAAAAGAACTAAAATCAAATCGCATAAGAGTTCAGAGTAAGAAAAGAATTCACCTGAACAGTGGATCGGATGGAAAATCAAATAGATATGATCTACTCAGAATGACAGAAGTACGAGCTGAGCTTGATATATGGCAGATGTGAAATGGGAGAGGAAGACCAATATACGACATATGGGAACAACGGCCGGGGGGTGGCATGGACGCCCTGTAAGAGCCAAGTACATTAAAGTACTGCCAAGGATGGCTACCGATTTTTGTTGTCACGTCATTAATGTCATCCGCCAATTCAAACTATTTTAATACAATAATAATTAAGCATAATGTTAGCATATGATTACCTAAACCATTCCAATACGGATGCTGTCAAAAACAATACTATGATGATCTAATCCCGCATGAAACGTCAATAAAATTGTCTGCTCATAACGCAACTTCGCGCCTGGATCTCTGGTCATTTTAGCAAAGAATAATCATTCTTTTTTGTATGCATGTGTTCTCATAAATCTCTAACAATCATATAAGTGTATTAATGACTTGATATGGAGATATAGTTTAAAATTTCATTAGATATCATATTATAAATAAGAAACACATTCAGTGTGTTTCTCAGTTGCAACATTACGCTGTCAACAAGATGTGTCCATACCTGAAATGGCGACATGTATAGAGAATCCAACGAAAGTTAAAAGGATTGAAACTTGTTGCAAAGATTTGGTGTCATGGCCTGACTGTTTACATTCAGAACGACCATAGAGGCGAACGGATTTTAAGAAACACTTCGTCTCTTGAATCACAGGAGAAATATAGATGCACACGTATGTGCCCCACTTATTATTTTTTGTCGCGTGCTAGATACATTCAAAGAAAATTAAATAACTCGCGGGTAGGTTTGTTTAGGTGTAAATCAAGATGCATGTATCAGGTGAGATGTACTAGGGGCCTCCATAAATGTTCAAGGATACCGAAATGATCGATGCGATTATGTATCTCTGGATATCTTAGCATTTGAAGCAGATCGTCTGTGTTCTAATAAGTCCCAATCATTTTTTTTCTGTTTATATAACCCCATATTACTTTTTTTTTCTTTTTTTTACCATCATATGTAAGTTTACATAGTCTAATAGCACATATAGCAAGCCACCTATACAGTACATATGAAGTACAGTATAATAATTTATATCTTTTATTCCCAGTCTAAAAATTGGTAACCTTCCATATATTGATGTTCTCAATTATTTAGTGCTAACCAATTTACACTGTACATAAAAGATACCACCACCATATCTCTGAAGTGTTTATTATCTATTGTCATTATGTCAAACACAGAAATAAAAAACCATTCCCCACGATAGTTCCTTGGTAATGTTTTTATACTGTCAGATACATATAAACCCATGTCACACGGTCCTTAGGCCAGTCTCAATAGACACTTTCATTTCACAGTTTCCTGCCACATGCGTTATGATCTTGAATTGCAGAATAAAATTGCAACTCTCAGTGATTGATTCCATATCATGCTTTCATAAGCTTGTAAAACATAAAATTGCTGCTTGAGGGCTGTGATCAAATGTGGCAAACAATTGTAGCCACTTCTATTAGCCGGTGTTCGACGAGCTCCTAGCCGAGGCGGTCGGTGATGTCTTGGCTCGCCATCTCGGGGAGCGGCGGCGCCGGCTGCGACAACAACGGGAGGAGGACGGGAGGCGGCGAGCCGGCGGAGTGCAACCCTCGTGGACAACGAGGCCTTGGGCGAGTCCGGATGCGCGGCGGCGGCGGAGGTGCTTGGCTTGGTCGGCGACTCAGCAAGGCCCTGGCAGATAGCGGTGAGCTAGGTGTCGACGGAGGCGTCGAGCGGGCCAGAGAGGTGCATGCCGCCGCGACGAAGGGAGGGGAAGTTGAAGCGCGCGAGGCGGGAGGTGTAGGTGCTGTCCCGGCTGGCGCACCAGCACCTGCCGTGATAAGAACCCGCTCGGGTTTGGTGCCGATCTTTCGATGAGAGAAGGATAACTCGATTTGTGGATGGCGACGACGTTCACGGCTCGACTACAAACGTCCAAGGACGCTGCACCTTAGCAACCGATACACCGCCTCCAATGGTCGCCGCGATCTTGTGGGAGCGCGACCACCGGCCCCGAGGGCACTCGTCCTGCAAGCAACCGAAGAACTAGCAAGAACAAGTAAACAAGCACTGAATGCGAGATATAATTGAAGGTCTCAAACAACCACTGGTACAATAAAGGCCTGCTGTGGCGGGCAAAAAGAGCCTGCGGTGGCGGGCAACACGCCCGCCATTCCGGCTCCGCCACTGGAAAGCCAAATTAGCAATGACGGGCGGAAACGCCCGCCACTGGAAAGCCAATAAAAATATAAAAAAAAGCGTGGGCCAGCCTCAGGCCCACTGTCCGCCCCACCCCTGCCGATGCCGGCTGCCCGCCGTCGTCGCTGTGCCGTGCAGCGCGCCATCGTCGCCGGCCTGCCAGCTGTCGTCGCTGTGCCGTGCAGCGCGCCGTCGTCGCTCCCCGACAAGCCGTGGAGGAGCGAGCCGCGCGCCGTCACCGTCGCTGTGCCGCTAGTCGCGGCGCGCTGTTGTCGCCCTGCGTCACGCCATGGAGGAGAGATCCGCGCAGCGATGGAGGAGCGAGCCGCCCGCCGTCGTCGCGCCGCGCCGCGCCGCCCCGGAACCCTAGCCGCCGTCACCGAACCGCGCCAGATCTACGAAGAGAGAGAAGAGTGAGGGAAGGAAGGAGGGAGAGAGACTCGCGCGAGGGAGGGAGGGAGGACAGACCTGCGTGGAGGCGGGCCGCGACAGGACGCGAAGGCGAGCTGTGGTGTTGTCCGGCTTGGCGCGACGAAGGGGCTGCGGCGTGGCTCCGGGACGGCGGGGCTGCCGGGGTCGAAGAAGGGGATGTGGCGAGGAAGTTGGTGCCCTGCACGGCACCTCGGCGGGCCACCTCCTCCTCCGTCGCCGGGCCTCTCCTTCGTCGCCGGGAACTCCTGTGAGAGCGAGAGAGAACAGGCAGAGGAAGATTCGAGAGAGGAGGCAGGGTGGAGCAGAGGATAAGGCAGTGCGAGAGAGAAAGGAGCAGCGCGTGGAAGGGATAAGCAGCCTGTTCGGCTGCCCATTTCGCAGCCAGCTTCTTTGCAGCAGCTACAGTGTTCCAGTTATTTCTTCAGCAGCCGCTACAGTGTTCGCAGTTATTTCTTCAGCAGCTGCTACAGTGTTATCAGCCTGCCGAACAGGCCGAAGACCGGTGATTTTTTTTATTCGTTTTCTTGGGCCGGTGATGGTGATAAGGCTGGCGGTGGCTTTTTTTATTCGTTTTCTTCGGCCGGCGGCTCTTGCGGTGACGGAGGCATCACGTGACATCAGCTATGCCCGCCATTAAAAATACAGTTAGCAGTGGCGCATATAAATGGCGTCAGCAAACCCGCCACCACTAGCAGGGCTCTTTGATGATGTCATGGTTGTCCGCCACTAGTGTTGTTTCAGCCCATTGTAGTGACGCAAATAGAGGTGTCCGCCACTACTAAAAATAATGATGCGTCACTGCAGGCTCCTTTTGTACTAGTGAACTCAAATCAACTATGGTGGGGTTCCGATTACAAGAAGAGGACGGTTTATCCAACACGTGCGCTTACAAGGAAGTAGCAATGGCTAACTTTCGACTAAACAAAACCCCCAAATTGTTCTTGGCGGCGGCTAAGGGGTATAAGGACGTGGGAGGACGACCACAGGGGTGCCGGGGTCGTGCTCCAACCCTAGGACGCGCCCGTAATTGGGCTCAACTTGATACACGGCCCATCAGACCAAAACTGGACAGAAAAAGGTGTCTGTAGTAATTCGATAATTTCATATGGATATGACGCCAGATCCGTTGGAAAGAGGACTTGATAAGCTTTCCATGAAGTCCAAGATCAGCTCAATCGGAGTCCGTATGAAGTCGTGGTGCCCGTCACAAGTTGCCCCTGTCCTGCAGTCCGAATCCAGCACGCGCGAAGCCCGTCCCCTTCTTATCCTCTCCATCATTCCTAAGCAAAAGAACAGTTCACGTGTCTCCATGATCTAAAACAGATGGACAAGAGCTTAGGAAGGAACTCACTTGATATTTAAGTTGACGAGCACGAGCGCGAGTAATAGCACCAGCCGGTGTTGATGTTATTGGTGCTGCTGTAGGTGTGGATGTATCGATAGTGTTGATGTCCTCATCATCCTCCCCTTCTTGCATTTGAGTCGTCCTCGACTCAAGCTCATCTTCTTCTCTCAAATATGGCTTCAAATCTGCAATGTTAAATGTGGGACTAACCCCAAACTCTGCAGGAAGATCAAGCTTGTATGCATTCTCATTAACTTTTTCTAACACTTTAAAAGGGCCATCAGCTCTAGGCATCAATTTAGATTTTCTCAATTTAGGAAACCTATCCTTTCTCAAGTGCAGCCAAACCAAATCACCAGGTTCAAAAATCAATTGCCTTCTACCTTTATCACCAGCAAGCTTATACTTAGCATTCATGCGCTCAATATTTTCTTTAGTTGTTTCATGCAACTTCAACATAAATTCAGCACGTTGTTTAGCATCAAAATTCATTTTTTCAGAAGTTGGCAAAGGCATCAAATTAATAGGAGCACGAGGCAATAGTCCATAAACAATCTCGAAAGGGCACATCTTTGTAGTAGAATGCAGCGAACGATTATAAGCAAATTCAATATGAGGCAAACATTCTTCCCACATCTTAAGATTCTTCTTCAAAACAGCCCTTAACATAGTAGACAAAGTTCTATTAACAACTTCAGTTTGACCATCAGTTTGGGGATGACAAGAGGTAGAAAACAAAAACTTAGTCCCCAATTTACCCCACAAAGTTCTCCAAAAATGGCTAAGAAATTTAGCATCACGATCGGAAACAATTATATTTGGCACACCATGCAAGCGAACAATTTCTCGAAAGAACAAATCAGCAATATGAGTAGCATCATCGGTCTTATGACAAGGTATGAAATGTGCCATCTTAGAAAATCTATCCACAACCACAAAAACACTATCACGCCCTTTCCTAGTCCTAGGCAATCCCAAGACAAAATCTATAGAAATATCTTCCTAAGGAATACTAGGAACGGGTAACGGCATATACAAACCATGTGGATTTAGTCGTGACTTAGCCTTTTGACATGTAGTGCAGCGAGCAACAAATCGCTCCACGTCTCTCCTCATCTTTGGCCAAAAGAAATGACCAGCAAGTACGTCCTCCGTCTTCTTTGCTCCAAAATGCCCCATCAAACCACATCCATGCGCTTCCTGTAACAACAACAAACAAACGAGCTAGCTGGAATGCATAGCTTGTTAGCTCTAAACACAAACCCATCATTAACGATGAATTTGTTCCATGCTTTACCATCCTTACAATGCAGCAACACATCTTTAAAATCAGCATCATGCATATATTGTTCTTTAATTGCCTCCAACCCAAAGATCTTATGGTCAAGTTGTGTCAACAAAGTATATCGTCTAGACAAAGCATCAGCAATGATATTCTCCTTCCCTTTCTTGTGTTTGATAACATAAGGAAAAGATTCAATGAATTCAACCCACTTAGCATGTCTACAATTCAATTTTCCTTGACTACGAATATACTTCAAAGATTCATGATCAGAATGTATAACAAATTCTTTGGGCCATAAATAATGCTGCCATGTTTCTAAACAACGAACAAGAGCGTATAATTCCTTCTCATAAGTAGAATAGTTCAGAACAGGCCCACTCAATTTCTCACTAAAATATGCAACAGGTTTTCCATCTTGTAACAAAACACCACCCAATCCAATCCCACTAGCATCACATTCAAGTTCAAAAGTCTTATTAAAATCGGAAAGTTGGAGGAGATGTGCATGTGTCAACTTATCTTTTAGCAACTTAAAGGCATTCTCTTGTTTGGTGCCCCAAGAAAAGGGCACTCCTTTCTTCGTTAGCTCGTTCAATGGTGCAGCAATGGTGCTGAAATCCTTCACAAAACGACGATAGAACCCAGCAAGTCCTAGAAAGCTCCGCACCTGTGTGATGGTCTTTGGTACAGGCCATCCATCAATAGCTTCCACCTTGGCTTGATCAACTTCAATTCCCTGCGGAGTAACAACATAGCCAAGAAAAGAGACTCGATCCGTGCGGAAGGTGCACTTCTCAAGATTACCAAATAAACGTGCATCACGTAAAGCATCAAAAATAGCACGTAAGTGGTCAAGATGTTCATCCATGGATTTGCTGTAAATCAATATATCATCAAAGTACACAACAACAAATTTTCCAATGAATGCACGCAAAACCTCGTTCATTAATCTCATGAAAGTGCTAGATGCATTAGTTAACCCAAAAGGCATGACTAACCGCTCATATAAACCGAACTTAGTTTTGAAAACAGTTTTTCATTCATCTCCAAGTTTCATGCGAATTTGGTGATACCCACTACGCAAATCAACTTTTGAAAACACAATAGCTCCACTCAATTCATCAAGCATGTCATCTAGACGTGGAATAGGGTGACGATATCGAATGGTGATATTATTGATAGCTCTACAATCCACACACATACGCCATGATCCATCTTTCTTAGGCACTAGAACTACCGGAACAGCACAAGGACTAAGAGACTCACGTACATAACCTTTGTCGAGTAGTTCTTGCACTTGGCGCTGAATCTCCTTCGTTTCTTCTGGGTTTGTCCTGTATGGCGCACGGTTGGGCAATGAAGCACCGGAGATGAGGTCGATCTGGTGCTCAATCCCTCGAAGTGGTGGCAGCCCCGATGGTATTTCATTTGGAAACACATCAGAAAACTCCTGCAAAATGTTAGCAACAGCAGGAGGCAAAGAATTCTGCATTTCATGAAGGGAAATCAAAGCATCTTTGCATACCAAAGCATAGGCAACAGATGTGGAAGCAATCAATTCATTCATATCAGATTTAGTAGCAAGTAAGCATTTTCCCTTCAAAGATATCTCATTTTTCTTTTCACAAACAGATTTAGCATTTTTATTGTTCTCACTCTTAGCAAGGTCCGGAGATTTAACTTTTCTAGCTCTAGCAACATCATCATGCATAATATCTTCTGGAGACATAGGATGCAACACAATTTTCTTATCATGGTATAGAAAAGAATACTGATTTAATCTACTATGATGCATAGAATCTCTATCAAATTGCCAAGGTCTACCTAGCAGAATATTGCAAGCTTGCATAGGCACAACATCACATTCAACAACATCCTTATAAGATCCAATAGCAAAATTGATTCCCACAAATCTAGTTACCTTTGCCTTACCACTGTTGTTCAGCCATTGAATGTAATATGGTCTGATGGGATTGCGGGAGACAAATCTACTATTTTTTTTGGGCTTTTTCTGGACTATAGAAAAAATCGAAACAACGAAGAACAAAAAGGCTCTCACCGATAAACCTTGCTCTGATACCAATTGATAAGAACCCGCTAGGGTTTGGTGCCGATCTTTCGATGAGAGAAGGATAACTCGATTTGTGGATGGCGACGGCGTTCACGGCTCGACTACAAACGTCCAAGGACGCTGCGTCTTAGCAACCGATACACCGCCTCCAATGGTCGCCGCGATCTTGTGGGAGCGCGACCACCGGCCCCGAGGGCACTCGTCCTGTAATCAACCGAAGAACTAGCAAGAACAAGTAAACAAGCACTGAATGCGAGATATTATTGAAGGTCTCAAACAACTCAAATCAACTATGGTGGGGTTCCGATTACAAGAAGACGGACGGTTTATCCAACACGTGCGCTTATAAGGAAGTAGCAATGGCTAACTTTCGACTAAACAAAACCCCCAAATTGTTCTTGGCGGCGGCTAAGGGGTATAAGGACGTGGGAGGACGACCACAGGGGTGCTGGGGTCGTGCTCCAACCCTAGAACGCGCCCATAATTGGGCTCAACTTGATACGAGGCCCATCACACCAAAACTGGACAGAAAAAAGGTGTCTGTAGTAATTTGATGATTGCAAGCGACTCCGAATAGATATGGATATGAGGCCGGATCCGTTAGAAAGAGGACTTGATAAGCTTTCCATGAAATCCAAGATCAGCCCAATCGGAGTCCGTATGAAGTCGTGGTGCACGTCACAAGTTGCCCCTGTCCTGCAGTCCGAATCCAGCACGCGCGAAGCCCGTCCCCTTCTTATCCTCTCCATCATTCCTAAGCAAAAGAACAGTGCACGTGTCTCTATGATCTAAAACAGATGGACAAGAGCTTAGAAAGGAACTCACTTGATATTTAAGTTGACGAGCACGAGCGCGAGTAATAGCACCAGCCGGCGTTGATGTTATTGGTGCTGCTGTAGGTGTGGATGTATCGATAGTGTTGATGTCCTCATCATGCCGTCCTTTGGGGAGCGCCGAGACGGGCAAGCTGCTGGGTGTGGGCCGTGCCGACACGGCGACGCTGCTCATGCACGGTCCTCGCACGCACCTAATCTTCCTGCTTGACGTGGTGCTACGCGAGCTGGCGGCCGTCGCGGGCAATGGGTGCACTGAGACGACGCGCGTGCTGCGCCGCAAGAGGATGAGGAGCGGCGCGCTCGCGGAGGAGAGGGAGGGGTGCGGCGACACTCGCAGGGGAGATGGAGGCGCGTGGGAGCCGGAGGCAGCACAACACGATGGCGGGAGCGGGAGGGAGCGGCGCGCATAGGAGGAGTGGGAGAAGAGTGGGGCGGCACAGAAGCGGGAAGAGGCGACGCAGTGGCAGAGGAACCACGCGGCATGGCGAGGGGGCTTGGAGGCCGGAAGCGGGAGAGAAGAGAGTCGTCGTGGAGCAGAAGAGAAGAAGAGCGCGCCTGCAGAGGATCGAAAATTGGCTTCAGGATGAAAGAGAAGAAGCTTTTTCCTATAGGAAGAAGTCCATTTTACTACCTTCGAGTATCTTGGTTGTCCCACCTAAACTAAGTTTTTGTCCGTTTCACTCCCTGAAGTATTTATCAAGATTTGTTCAATTCACCTCTAGTAAAATTTTTTCTTATCTATTTCTCTTTGCATTGGTTATGTTTGAAAAGTTCAAATTTTGTAGGAAGGTACTCCGTCTCATTTTCTTCTGCATATTAGGGCACCCACAACGCCATTAATTACACTGTCTGTAAGATGCCACATCAGCGTTATTTACCTACGTGGAGGCGATTAAATGAGGCGAGAGAAAACTGTCGTCGCCTCACGAGAGGACGGCGAGAGCTCGTGCTCCGAGAGCAAATCGCCCGCTCGACGCGCGTTGTACGTGTTGCTCTGCCCCGCCGTTGTCTCCGCTCGATCTGCTGCGCCAGCCCTGCTTTGGCAGGAAAAACTAGCAGTAGCGGCCAGGCCTAGTAGCGGCAAATTCTTTCTCTACGCTCGTGCAGCGGCCGCGGCAGCAGGGAGAGAGCGCAAGGGTGTGCGGCGGCGGCAATCTGGTTGCGGTGTTGCCGACAAGAGCTGCTTGCTCCTTCACCATTGCTGGCGGCACCGGCACCTCGCCCTGCCCTGCCCTGCGAAGCGGATGATTCGCACCCTGGTTCCTGCTCTTGCTGCCCAAATTGAGCCCCACGATTCCCAAATCGAGCTCCTCCGCCCACAGTCTTCTTCCCTCCCAGTCCCCTGCTTCTCATCTTTGCTTGATCAACCCACGGGATTGAATCTTGGCTCTGTACTAATCCCATCCATGCTCCCTGCTGTGGTCCTCTACAAGCCAATGCTGCAATTTTGACTAATGGATTCGGCAATCGGAAGAAAATTAAGCTTAGTGGGGTGCTGCTAATTCGGAAGATCGATGGGTTGCTAGATTGGATTTAGGATTGTCCCCTTTGTTCTGTTTCTTTATATGCGCTTGCAGAGGCTAGAGTACTTAACTTTGTCAGTCAAACAAACACAGAGGAGAGCAAATATTCCAAAATACGTGAATTTGGTTCAATTTACAATAAAGTAGAGAATTTTTTAATTTTAATTACTTTACAAAGATGGAATTTTTTGTAAAATTAAATGGAATTTATGTAAGTAATTTACAATGCATTCCATCATGTAAGCAACAATATAGTCTACAAGATCAAATTCACTTTTGATCACTTGATTTATGCTCTCATGCGTGAATTAAATAGTATACAGACAGACTAATAGACAACTCACTGTACAATCTGTCTATTTGGTTGTCTATGTGCAACAATCAAGAGACTTACAGACAGCAGCTGTCTGTAGCAATGTGGGTGCCCTTAGGCTATAGCACGGAGACCAAGTCTGTTTAGCGCTGGCCACAAATGCATTGTGAACTAATTACAAAAGAAGTAATGACGAGTCGCTCCACCTGCCACACACTAGCTGCATCCGACGTCACTTCAATTGGGCCCTCTCATCAGCGGCAGGTGTGTGCATGCGAAGAGGCAAAGCAAGGAGGCGGAGTCCTGCTTTGCTTCTTCATGCGAACAGACTGCATGGATGCGAAGACGTGTCCTGTCACAACGGAGTTTGAGTGAGTTGGAGAGAAGTTGTATAGTTTGGAGCTTCTCGTCCCTGAAGCCTTGAAGGGAAGGGCAAGCAAGGGGAGCCACCTTTGCACCTACTGTGTCAGACTAAAGCACATTGCGCCATTTACAAAAATGCCTATGCAATACCATTTCAGTTATACTAGTGATATTTTGCGCTATAAAAGTGCTTTGTGAAAAATGTTTTTTTTTTGATAAATTTTGTGTAAAAGTCCTTGAAGCTTTGTGAAAAATGTTGCTTCGGTTTTAATATACATGCCTGAACGTTGACAAACTGTATCCGAAGTAAACATCAGTTATGTAATTGATTAAAAAATCTGAATGCAATAAATGAATGCTAATTGAACTGAGATATCAAACGATAAAGTAAACAGTGCGTAGCAAAGAATATAGAACTAAATATTCTCGATTTCAGTCATACTTTTCTTCATAAGTTCATGGCCATACGCCATCACATAATATTCTGACTTTACAAATAAAACCAAAGCATAATAATCTTTCTTATGACCAATGCGGCTACTGGTCAACAACAGTTTTATTCCAATCCAGCACACATATAAGCACTTGAAACACATCATCACGTATCTAAAAGAAGGCCTTCATCTCATCCTTGAAGTCCATGAGATGCTTGCCCTCCACACATTGCGTCATAATACGAGTTCCCTTCTTCGGCACGGGAAGAGCACCAAGAACGGCCACCGCCATATAATCTGCATAAGTGAATGGTATGATGTGGCTTGGTGCACCCCATCCATAGTCAACCTCGAAGAATCCTAACCTTGTCCAATCAGAAACAAACAACACATTATGCTCAAATGTCAGTTGGTATGGGTCAACCTTCACATCCCCAGAGGCCCACTTGGAAAACTCTAGGGGAAGCCTTGCCTTCCCATCCCGAATCATTTTTATGACATCAAGCAATCCTGCTCCAACAACATCCTCCACGGTCGCCGTTACAGTGACCGGGTAAAAGCAATTTCCATAGAAGCCCCCATCCTTGGGTAGCACCTGTGTGAGGAGGTGGCGGGTGTTGGCGAAGAAGCAAACATGCACCTCGTTCTCGGGATTGTATTTGAGAGCCCTAGTCCTAGCCTGCCAGACCTTGGCAATGGCGACATCAAAGGTAGAACAATATTGTCCAGTGGTCTGGAAGTACTCAGCCTTGACATGGGCGACCCGGTCAGAAGTCACATCGGTAGCGAAGTGCTGGAATCCTAAAGGCTTGAAGGATGGCGGTGGCCCTGGAGGCAGCTTAGCTGGGCTCGGTAATAAGGTCCGTGCCCAAACAGGTGTGACCGTAGGCTTGTCAAGCCCCCGGGCAAACTCAGAAATGGCGTTAATGAATTGTGCTGCACCCAACCCATCGGCAAGGGTGTGGACTGCCACCAACCCCACTACAAATCCTCCACAAGCAAATTCTGTCACCTGGTACAGAGATAAGATTTCAGTGTGTTTCTGAATTATGAGACCGGCCGTAGTCAAAACAATTAAACTAGCTTTGGGTGTAGTAAGTCAAAACTATGCATAAAAGTAAAAGGCTGGTAATATGTAACCCATTGTCATGATGAAGCGAGCATATGAATATTGAAATGCATGATGCAGTGGTTATGCGTATTTTGACTATCCAGCCAGTGAGGAGCAACCTGTCAGTGCTTCTGTTTGCTGAAATATGTGGTGCTGGACTGATGTCTAAGTTTTCGACCTACCACCACTAGCAGGTGCCCACTATGGTGTTTTCTAGTCTCAAGAGTTGTCTCCTAGTTTCATCTGTGTTTTATACTGATGTTGTATGTGGTTGAGCACGTCTCATATTTGGTCAATGTTGTTCTCCTTATAAATAGAATAAACGAAGACAGTTCAGGACGAAAGATGTACCTAATACAGTTGAACTACCTTTCGTCTTGTGACACTCGCGCAAGATCGGGCTGAACTAAAGTTAGTTTTACGAGAAACTGAAAGGCAATGATCATGATTATTTTTCATAAATATATAGTCTCTTTCCCCTTTGAACGGTGGACCTAGCATTATGACAAGGAAGCACACCAAAGATATATTTAACTACTCTATGTCATGACATATGTTGGACTAGCCAAACACTAGTTTGTGGGGTGCCACACATTCGTTGGGATGTTGGGCTTTTTCTAGCTTGATGTGTGCATGGGGGAGACAGAAAATATGTGACGATCTTCTAATCACCCTACCTTTCGAATACAAAAGTTGTTTAAGACTTTCTCGGTCACCACGGGTCAGTTTTCCTCGTGCACGCAAGAGGGCATAATAACAGTTACCAGTGGAAAAGTCTGCAAAATCAACACTACTGCAAGTTGCCATCACTCTTATTCATTCAGGAACTATCGGATTATATCCCACCAATATCTTCTATCGTTGCTTGCAATTAATTTCTTATCAGTTCTTTTCCATCTCGAACTGTGTACTATATTCCATACAGAGACATGCCAAAGCTAGTCTTCTTAATCGATGAATGTAACGTACGTATTATATAGTACTTGACAACTTCAGAGTGGACTCTGACGACAATTGGCGCAAGGTTGTGACGATGTTCTACACCAACTACGGATCGCAACGTCTAATCATTTCAATCCACATATGAGAGCGAAATACGAAGCAGAAATTTAGTTTATCCTTTCTCCGCGGAAATTCTTATGCATGTTGTATATGCACGAATGTAATATTTAGCTGTGACATCAACATGCTATATATAGCTGTGATAACGCCTCGTCAACAACCATATCATGCCATATAATGTCTTAAGAAAAATACACTTGGCAGAGGTTAAACATGCCCAGGCACACCTGCGCACCTTTTAGTCGATGAATATATGCATGCATGGTGATGATTTGATGTGATCTGCAGCCTGCTGGACCTCACTACTACTACAGCAAGTGTTGGACTTTAATACGTACACAAACACGTACGAAGGTGCACTACTTCGACCTCTTGCGATATCTCTACCCCAAATACAAGAAATAAAATATCTATTTTTGTAGAAGAAAACATGCATACGTACAAGGCTGTTCATGAGTACTTGAGAGAGAGATAAATGTTTTCTTTACTGTCAATGATTGCAAAAAGACAAGTTAATCAAAGATGTCAATTGTTATGACTATTTATTTAATTCAGTAATAAGGAGTGTAACGCATGCTGCAGCTCCAGTTCTACAAGTAGAATTCATGATTCCTTGCGTCGAGCCCTCAAAGTTTGCGGTCTTTTTGCACTGTACTTTATAGTAACTGCAGAAAGGCACTGCGAAAGGGCACAGAGACTAGTACAAGAGCCTCACCTTAGATCCTGGGTTAAACTCCCTGTGAGACTGAATTTTTTTAAGATTTAACGGTGTTATAATTTAGGTGATGTTCCCGTCGACAGTGAGATGACAGTCGTGACTTCGTCAATATCAAAAGTTTGTCGATTCCATCTTCGAAGATGCTCATAGAAGTAGAATATGCGTACGTACGTTCATAAGGGTGAATGTGCGTGCGTTGTGAGTGTTTGAGTTGTACTGTGTAATCGCAAAAAAAAAAAACTCAGAAAACTGGTTCAACCTTTAGTTGGGTCGTAAATCTCTAATATAAGGAGGCCAAACTTTCATTCATGCGTTTGTTTAGTTTGCCAGATGTGTTTTTCTTAAAAAAAAAGGAAGTTCGGATACAAGTTTCATATAATTTTTTGCAACGCAATTGAATGTAGTACCTCACTGATTTTTGTTTTTTTAATTTTGCAGCCAACTTCAACCAAATTCAGTAGAACACTAGGTATATGGTGTGCCTTTCGTTCCCAGTTATCCCTCTCTACGTATTTTCTTTTACCAAGTTCAGTTCTGTCTATCCGTGAGTGGGGATGGATTCTGTGTTAATCGTGGATTTGCTATGTTCACTCACCCACAAGCGGGTACGGCTTTCAAAACAAGGTGGGTACGGCTTTCAAAACAAATCTTACTAGTACTCCCTCCAGTGTCAAAAAAAAAACTTGTCGTTTAGGGTATTGACACGGTCTTCAAAACACTTTAACTAATACTTTTTGCTATAAAATATTTATAAAATATAGCTAAAGTGTACTTTTATGAAATCATATTTCAATACGAATCTACTCGTATTATTTCACATTTCTAAACTTAATGCATAAAAAAATATTTTAAGTCAAATTTAAAAAAGTTGACTTAGGACAACCTCAAAACGACAAGTTTTTTGACACTGAAGGGAGTACCTCACAAACAAGTGTATAGTATTGTATAAAAAGAATAACGCCTCTAGACCATATAAACGAGATGTGACGTGCTAACCGATTGCCCTCACATTTCACTTCGGTGGAGTTGTGCCACCAACAATGATGTTTGACACGACACGTTTGCTAAACTACTTGAAAAGTAACACGTATCGTTTATAGCATTTTGTATGTTTATTTTTCTTCTTATATACGGAATACCATTATTTTTCCAGCTATATCCTACCAAAGCTATGAAATGTGTTTATTTGGAGACATCTGTGGTGGTTAAAATGACAGAAATTTGGGGCGAAATATATCTTGAACTTCAGCAACAAGCCTCATGATTGATAACAGCTGTCGGTTCGGTACCAAAAAAGTAAGTGTGCATATTATTGTGTATTTCTCAAAAGAAACCATCATGTATATATGACGATTACCACTGAACGATTTTCTTGTTTTAGTTAGTATATAAAAGCAGATCACCTCGAGTGTCAAAAAGAAAGCTAGCTGCGATCAACTAAGTGCATGGAGGGGAGTGACATATCTATCATACCTGCATCATGACAGGAATACTTGTCGGGTCGACGCCTTCCTCCGGAGCGGGCAGAAGCTCCTCCTCGGAGACCATGAGCGGGTAGTCGAGGCCGTTCACGTCGTCGAGGCTGCAGTCGGCGACGGCTTCGACGAACCACGCGCCTTCGTCGGTGCACGCGACGCAGGCCTCGCCTGCCACCAGCGAGCCGACGAAACGGCCGGCGAACGGGCGGTAGTCCACGAGCGCGCGGGACAACGCCGCGCGGATCACCTCGGCCGGCGGCCTGCTGCCAGTGACGGTGGCGTCCTTGTGACGTCGGAACACGTGCAGAGACCGCACCGTGTGGCGCAAGCCCGGCACGCGGTCGATGGCGGACAGCTCGAGCGTCTCGGCCGGTGCCGGCTCGGACGGCACGACGAATGCCTGGGACTTCCTTGTCACGGTGATTGCTACCATGGCGGCGACTGGCGTGCACGCAGCTAGCTCTGTGAAGTGAGAGCTGTGGGTAGTTCCCATGTGGCTTTTAGGCAGTACGAGACTTGTATTTATAGATGGGGAAGCAGAGACCCACGGGTGAAACCTATTTATCTCCAACTGAAACCAGGACCCGCGGGTGAAACCTATTTAATTAGGCAGCTCAATACATACTGAATAACCACAGTTTTTTGGGGCCAATGTATATTGTACAGTATCAGACGGCGGTAGTTGAGTCCTGTCACCACATATGCTCCACTCGCTGCACTACTCTACCCGATTGCCTGCTCCACTCGCCGGACTGCACCCGTGCTGACAGACTCACCATTAACTATTGTCCCCACTCCCCATTCATGGTCATATATGCACCTGGCGCCCGTCGGTGCCAACCGACCAAGAATGAATGTTTTTTCTTTCATGCAGAATATCAACATATCCTTAGACGGGGAACAAGGTTGTAAGAAATTAACATTTGTTCCCTTCTTTTTGGACCAAATAAACTTCTTTAGACCGATTAAAGTGCATCAAGTTATGTGGAGTCGTGATGTAACTTCTTTACGCATAGTGATTGTGGATTTGTGACTAGATACCAAAGGGTTAAATCATATATCCGCCGAGGCTATCAGCCAATCCAGGTTTTATCTTGCTACTGCTATGTGGCTTGTGCTGTTTGGACTAGACAGAACATCTGTGGGCTTTCCAGAAACATATAATGGTCATCCAGCTTAAAGCGTTAGCATGAACCGGCTGGCTATTCAAAACCACTGAAACTACTCTATATTACAAAATAAATTTGGTCTGGTAGCTCATTTGCTCACTGGTCGCATGTGTTTGTGTATATCCTCCAAAGAGAACGTTGAATCAGGTCAACGACGCTTAGGTACATGAGGATAAGACTTGGCACAAAAACTGTGATTTGGTGCAACCACTGGGCGTTGTTTGTTACACCACCTCAAGCGTACGGACACGCACAATACATCATTTAGAATCGGCGCCGACTAATTTCAGGCGACTGAAAACATGGGGATGTTTCAGTCGATCAGGAGAACCATTAGATTAAAATCCGGCGGCTAGAATATACTCCCCTTGTTTCTGTTGTCTGTCCATGTTATCGGGCCCGCCAAAAGGACCCGTTAAGGCAATCCCACCACATAACGGGCGCGCGAAACAGAAAGTAGACCCGATAAGTGCAACTGGACTCTACGGGTGCAACAAAAGACTCATTTCAGTGCAGGACTATTGAATAAAAAAACAATGAAGAAACTGCTATTATCCTAGGAACAACAAAATACATATACAAATAAAATAACAATACACAAATAACACTTTGTTTTTCTATGGTCAATACGTATACAAATTACCATATGTAGTGAAAATCACCTCAGATTACAGGATCCCTGACAAATACAAGTGTAAAATCCTAGTGAAAGCAAGACAAAGGAACAAAATAATTAACTTTGCTGAATTGCAATGAATATATATCAAAATTGCAATAATTCCCCATTGAGATTCATGTTATTATAACAATAATTGCAGTTCATAATTATTATTTAGGAAACAATAATAAACAATATTGACTACAAGAGAAAGCCTGTAGTTAACATGAGCAGAGATACAACAAGGAACAATACCTGCAAAGAACAAAAATAATGTATCAATATTTGGTATATCGAAAGAGTGGTTCTAACTATGCAACAAGCATATTGGGAGTCTATCTGCTCTTGTTGAACAATTATTGGGACCAGCTGACTTGTAATAAAAATTATGCATCAAACAAACTCTGTAATGCAAATTGTAGAAGAAAATACATGTGCAACCAGTTTGAAAAATAATGGAGAGTAACCTCCTCGAGTATTTCACTAGAACATATAGCACAAGCAACATGCTAGGAATTGGAACTTAGCTTTGCAAGTGCATGAGAAAAAATACACCATGCCCAGCCACCTAATACGCTCAAAACCACACAGCAAGCATCAAGAACTTGCAATGTAACATTTACTGTTAGTTACTTCATTTTTTGCACTTACTCTAATTTACAATTGCATAAATCATTTTGTGTAATTCCCTATTTTATAATTCTGCAATGAAATATGCAGATACCTGGATGTGCACAAAGACTGAGAAAGTGAAACATGTAGTAAAAAAGTACATATTTCTGCACTTACTATATCACAAAATTAGATAGACCAAGTCATGCAATTCACTCCATCGGTATGTGTTATTTTTTATGCAGAGAATTCCATAAAATAAGTCTAACAAACAATAAAAAAAAGTGAAACTAGAGGCTGGGATATATCACACTCACACCCCTTAATTGGAGGCAAAAGGAAAAAACTGGATAAAACTGAGATAAATACACACCTGAGACAAGCATTGTAATGCAAATACCACTGATGAAACTCATTGACATGCAACCTGCGCCCAAGAAATCAAATGGCTTTCTCATCACCTGTTGATGTACCCACAAAACAGAAAAAAATATCACAACAGACAATAACACAAAGTGATGAATATCTATATACCAGAACCAACCAGCAGGGAGGTACAATGAACAAAGTGGTAAACAAAGTGGCTCTCCCATGAGGTAAGACCTAATCTTCTTATGACTAAGGTAAATGAAATGAGTTAATGAGGAATTTCAAAATTTTAGATAGACTGTATGAGCGTGAGGCAGATGGACACCTATGGTGATCCATGTGTTCACCTGAGCCTCATGAGTCACCACTCACTAGAAATTCAGCAGCACACAAATAAAAAGTTTACACAGACCCAAAACTTATCCACAAAAAATAGCAATTCATGATGAACTCAAAAATACAATTGCACATGTCAAACATTGAAATTACAAGTAAGTACATGTGTAAATATGGCACATCATAAGTGCAATAACAAGCATAGATGGCATATAGCATTAGCTAAAAGAAAGAAAATACTTGAAACATTGAGATTTGTTGCTAGCATTAGATGCACGAAAGAAAAATACAAAACATAATAAATATTAACAAATATGGTGGTGATGGAGAGCAGAAAATGACCCAACATACACTAAGACATAAAACCATCCGTCAAGCAATAGGCTTAGCCAGAATATTAAAATACTTAAAAAAGAATGTACCATTGGGTTGTTTAACAATACATAACACCCAGGCCCTCGCAATTGAAGACATGTCAGTCATATCATTTCCAAATAACATATATAAGCAGCAGAGCAGCATCATGAAGAGTGGGATGTGTTTAAATATGGTTTGGATAGGAAAATTCACAGATGGGAGTTAGGATATGGCGACGACATGCAACAATTATAGTTAAAAATTCAAAAGGCTGGAGAACATAGTGTAGAATAAATGACTAAACAAAACTCAGCAAGACACACATTATTAACAAACTGAGTAGCATTACTGACCAAGATTAGCTTCTACTCTACACATCAGCAAGACAATCAAGTCCACTTGCTCTCAAATAACTTATAAATAGCATGCTCAGGCTACGACATCACTAACCTTGGTATGCATTGTATCCGATGCTTCATAATGAACAGTACCACCAAATGCACTGAACACCTTTTCCTCTAGCACTTGGCATTGTTAATGGATGTCCTAAAGTAATACAAGAATAGTATCAATAATTTGAGATACCAATCAAAGTAACAAATTCTTGAAATACAAAATATAATTACATTGTCTTTATATAAGAATTGGACAAAACAAAGTCTGCAATTTCCAACTCAGGCTTGTGCAATTAAATAATGATCCACCTCAATTACATGCAACAAACAAATGTGCAAGATAGAATCATAGAAATAACAGTTCAAACTGCTTGTCAATTAGGCTTTCACTTATAGTACATCATTTACTAGCTTCATTTAAATTACAGCTTATGCATATCATGTATACATAAACAATATAATTGGCATTGACTATCTATTCTACAGTTAAGACTAAAACAAAATAATTTATTATTATAATGACATAAAAAATCCCTTATAGGAAAGAAATAGAAACAAAGATATGAGACAATCAACAAATTAAGACAAAAGACTGAAAACAGAAATCAAATGGCTCTCTCATCATATGTTGTGATGATGTGCTCACAAAACAGAAGAAATGAAATGAGAGGAATATCACAACAAACAAAAAAAGGTAAAATATCTATATACCAGAACCAACCAGAGAGCCAATGAGAAAAAAATGTAACAAAGTGGCTCTTCATCAGTTAAGATCTAGCCTTCCTATTACTAAGATAAAGAAAATGAGGTAATGAAGAGTCTAAGAATAACCATTAATTTCTATCCAGCCAAACTCTAGACAGTGAAATTGCATACTTAAAATGAATAAAAATTCACAAATTAGTTGCTACAGTTACTTATAGCAGAAGGTGCTATTGTTGAATGCAAAGACAGTAGAAGGCAATGAAGGTTGGTCATTTGCACTGAAATCATTAGTTTGAGGTAGTGATTTTTAAATGCATTCACGACTAATGTGAACAGGATGGTTGTTCCAAGGGAGAGACATCAGGCTACGAAGACGCATTGTTTGTATCATGGATACATTTAGACATACAGAGCTGACAGATTTTTTTTCTCGAAAACTAAGCTGATAGATTTCACATTACCAAACTAAGACAGTAGTTGCTCTAAGTGATGTGTAATTTTTGGAGGAAATAATTTTAGCTAAACTGCATGAGGCAGATGGACATCTATGGTGATCCACGTGAGCCACATGGGTCACCAGTCACTAGCAGTTCAATAGCACAAAAAAATAGTTTACATGTACCTAAAACTTATCGAAAACAAATAGCAATTAATGATGAACATGAAAAATACAACTGCACACGTCAAACATTGAAATTACTAGTAAATACATGTGTAAATGTGGCACAACATAAGTGCAATTACAAGTATAGATGACATGTAGCATTAGCTAAAAGAAAGCAAATACATGAAATATGCAGATTTGTTGCTAGCATTAGCTCCATGAAAGAAAAGGTACAAAACACAATAAAGATTAACAAATATGGTGGCGACGGAGAACAGCAAATGACCCAAACATACATTACTAAAAATACTCTAATATCACTTAAAACAACCTGTGAAGCAATAGGCTTAGCCAGAATAATATAATACTTCAAAAATAATTGTGTAAAAGTACATAACACCAAGGTCCTCGGAATTGAAGACATTTCAGTCCTGTCATTTCCAAATTAATATACAGAAGCAACAACGCATTGTGAAGAGTAGAACATGTTTAACCAATGCAAAACTTCCTATCACCATGGAGCTTAACTCTTCTAGGAATTTGGGACAAATTAGAGTATTCACTTATCACTTTCGGTATATACTTAGCCCCATGCTCGCCCAACACTATCACATCAGCTATTATCCAATAATCCTAGCACTATTCTGTGATAAAAACTAACAAAAAATAAAGCACAGATATGGCAGCACACATGCATTCACCCTCCAGCATATGGAGGAGTAGCATGAATACGTATAACACACAATGCTTTAGTAGTTGAGTAAAAAGGCCCAAAAGCACACTACATGTTCGGAGGAATGCTACAGAACAGAAAATGCTATAGAACTATTCTTGGATTTGGGGAATAGATCGAGTAGACAAAATCACAGGGAAACTAGGATTTGAAGTCCAGAAAGACAAAAATACACTTTAATAGGCAGACAATGGTTCCAAATCGAACAAATTAACCCTAACTATCCCACGCTTCATAGATCAGATCTGGGGAAAAAGAGCCAGGAGACAAAAATTAGAAAGAGCTACCCTCTACAACACAAATCTAACTAATTTCCACCGAAATGAATCACATATTCTACAGAAACAAGTGCAAAATCTAACTAGAAATGCCAGGGGTTCGCCCGTTCAGCGCTCGTACATGGGAAGGATGGGGGTGTGGCGAAAGCAACACAGATATACTCCTTCCGTTCCATTTTATCTGTCGTTTTGGCCAGATGAAGTTTTACCAATTTAAGTGTCGTTCTCGCTGTTCGAAGCCATTCTCCTGACTGATTTTGTCCTTGCACATGGTGAAAGCAGGCCGCTGCTGCCCACCCACTCTCTCTCTGCAGGCCCCACGTACTTCTGCCCCAACGAAGTGCTGCCACGATCCTCAACTACTGATGAGTGTTCGTTCATTCACTGCACCTGTCGCCCTCAAGGTCTGCTCCTGTCCAGGACCCTGTTGCACCTTGGTTTCTGCGTTTTTGCTAAAGCGACAGATAAATGGGAACGGAGGGAGTAGTAAGAAGGATGGGATCATGGGAGGAAGGCCAACTGCTCTCGAGAATACCAACCTAGAAACTCCGACGCCGGTCGAACGCAGGCGCGCGCTCCGCTGCCGAAATCGCCGTCGAGCGAGCCCGTCCATTCCTCTATGTTGTGTGATGATTGGAGAGGAACGAAACAAATAATGTTACGTCAAAAAAAAAACGAAGCGTTTATCCACTCACGCATCCTATCGGGTTCAAATACAAATCCAATATGAGAGGCAGGCCCGATAAAAGGCTTACTTTGCCCCGATCACCAGCGCGAATTGCGTGACAGATCAAACGGACGAACCGTCGACTGAACAGAAGAGAAGTTTCAGTCGATTGAAACAAAGTAAATATGTTTAGAATCTCTACTGCGTGCACTTTATGTGCACTAGCCAGTAGGAGCACGCATTCGACCCAAAATATATGTAAGCAGGTACAGCTTAAATGTCAAAACTCATTCAGCTTTCTACAACCAATGTACGTTATCTAGCTCTATATATGGTTCAGCAACATAATAATCACAATGAATAGAAGGAGATTACATGTAAAATTAACTCATTTAGCTTTCTAGTACTACTTAATTGCTCTGTCAGCTACCTATACCTTGGCGATTCCAAATGCTCTTCTCATAGCTGGGATTCGGTTACTACTTTATACATTTTGGAATATTCAGCGACACTTTGAAACGTGGCACCAACAACCAGCAGAAATGGAGCCTGCACTGGTTTCACTTACGAATGAAGCCATATTGTCTGTTTTTTTCCCCTTCTTTTTTTTTTGTCAGGGAGATATTGTAATAGCTCCACTATCCATTGTTCCTTTTTGCTTTTCTTCAGTAGCATATTCAAGTGCATGTCTTCATGAGCAATCAATCGGTGCTTAATTCGAGTTTCTCGGGGCTCCAAGAGCTGTCAACGGAGATCAAACTGATACACAGATTGAGCTGCGTTTTTTTCCTTGGGAAAAAAAGAAGAAGATTGCGCTGCGTTTCGATATTGTAACGAACGGGATGGACTCCGTTTTTGTTTGGTCGTCGTTTGACTGACACGTATGCTCTTATACACAGTTGGGTGTCCTTTCCGTAAGAGAAAAGTCTAATTTGGGTCCCTCAACTATTGGAGGTAGTGCAACTTTCACCCTGAACTATAAAACCGGGTATCCACAGTCCCTCAATTGTATGGGTAGGTGCAAATCGAGTCCCTCGGCAGTTTTCAGAGCGGTTTTGTCCTACGTGGCACAGTGGGGCTCATATGTCAGGTGCCACGTCACTTTTTCTTTTCTTTTTTCTTTTTTTCTCTCATCTTCTTTTCTACCGCCCCTCCCCGCGGAGCTCCTCCCCGCGCCGCCGCCGAGGGCGCACCGGCGGCCTGTGCGGCGCTCCAGAAGCTCTCTGTCTGCTGCCGGGGCTCCGTCGCGCCAGCGTGCTCCTCGAGCCCTCCGACGACTTCGGCCTCGAGCTCGACATCGGGCCCGACGTCCCGTTCCGCCCCGCCGCCGCCGCCGACGCGTCCTCCGTCGACGAGGGGCTCGAGGCCACAGCCACCTCGCGCGAGGCCAGCAGGGACGCCGCGCCGACGGCCGCCGACGTCGCGTGGTCGCTCTACGACGACCTGTACCTAGACGCGGCCTACGACTGCTCGTCCGAGCCGCAGATCCCGGCCGCCGCGGGCCCAGACCCCGCGATCGGGAGGAGGAGGAGGAGGAAGAGAAAGCCGCGACGGCGTCGACCGACGCCGTGGTCTCGCGGCGCGGCGTGGTGGCCGAGAGCCGGCTGCGGGCGCCGCGGTGGGTGGGCCCCGTGGGGCGCACCTGGCGTCGGGCTCTACCTCTGCAACTGGCCGGGGTGCGTGCACGCCGAGGAGCGCCGCAAGTACATGGTCTTCCGCGGGGAGGGCGGCGGAGGGAGAGGGGCCGCGCGGGGATGGCGGCGGAGGGGAGAGGACCGCGCGGGGAGGGCGGCCGAGGGACATAGAGGTGGCAGGCCGGCGTGCGGCGTAATGAAGCAAGCGGCATGCTGTCCGGGAGAAGAGAGAGAGAAAAAAAAAGAAAAAAGAAAAGAAAAGTGACGTGGCACCTGACATGTGAGCCCCACTGTGCCACGTAGGATAAAACGCTCTGAAAACCGCCGAGGGACTCGATTTGCACCTACCCATACTATTGAGGGACTGTGGATACCCGATTTTATAATTCAAGATGAAAGTTACGCTACCCAACAGTTTTTTTTTTTTTGAGCATCCGCTACCCAACAGTTGAGGGACTCAAGATTAGACTTTTCTCTTCCGTAAACAACCGATCGCAAAGAACTTGCGTGCCAAGGTATTCGAAGAGTCCAGGAAGCATCGTCCCGATTTGGTCCGTTTTCGGGCCTCCGCAGTTGCAGCACCCATAAAGGCCCACAAGACCCAGGCAACTGAGTCGGCGCGCCTCCCGTCGTGCCCGTACGCAACAAGGCCGCAATCAATCGCGGCGAGAGGGAAAAAAAAAAAGGACCTAAAAAGAATCCAAACGGCTTCGCTGACCCGACCCTTCTCGCCTCCCTCCCCTTTCCGCCCGCGCCCTAACCCTTCCCCGCCGCCGCCGACGCCGACGCCACCGATCTCCGCCGCTCGCCGAAGATGGACGACAGCTGCGCGGTGTGCGCTGACACGCTTGAGTGGGTGGCCTACGGGCCGTGCGGCCACCGCGAGGTGTGCTCCACCTGCGTCGTCCGCCTCCGCTTCGTGTTGGAGGACAAGCACTGCTGCATCTGCAAGACCCTCTGCCCCTCCGTCTTCGTCACCAAGGTTCGTCTCCCTAGGGTTTGCTTACTCCGGCCTCGACGGGATCGGTTCCTGATCTGTAGCGTGGGTTCGCCGGTGAATCTTGGGGGACTAGGGTTTCGGTTGGGTTGCGGGATCGATTCCTGTTCGATGAATTAGATTTAGGGAAGGGTCTTGTGCTGCGATTGGAATCGGGAATTAGTTCGAATATATCAGGGTTTTGATGTCGTTGTAGATTGTTGTGGAGTTGAACCATCACAGGAATTAGTATCTGGGCAGTTGGGGATTTGAACCGGTCTTATGACTGTAGGCTAAGACGATAGAAGAACTGTAGTTTGGTTTATAACTTAGTGTTGCAAACAATTATAAGATGTTTGATAATTTTGGGAGTCATATGATGACATTATGCACTTTAGATTATGTTTGGTTCAGAACGTGCCAGTATTAAATACAATATGACTTGGTTGGGGCATATAATTATATTATTGTCTGAATTTCATGCATATAAGAGTAAGTTGGATTCTCTGTCAGTATGTTAGAGTTAATGACAGTTGCCCTGCTCCCAGTTATATTTGTTCATAGAAACATGTGCTGTATTATCATTATATACTTATTATTTGATGAAAATGTTGCTCTTGTAGGGCTATTTTAAGGTGATTTAGAAACTGCTATTTGCTTTTCTAAGAAGAAAACAATATATTAATTATCTTTCCTTTTAACAGGCCTTGGGTGATTACACGAGAGTGGTCACTGATTTCTCTGTATTCCCTGCTGGGGTAAATGAAGGAAAGGCAGGAGATTTCTGGTACCATGAAGATACACAGGCCTATTTTGATGACGGAGATCACTACAGGATGATACGAGCGATGTGCCGGCTTTCTTGTAGTGTTTGCGACAATGCTGAAGATCAGGCTGCTCCTGCTGCTCAACCAAAGCGCCGGAGCAAGTTCAGGAGCATAGAACAATTGAAGGGACATTTGTACCATCAGCATAGATTGTACATGTGCAATCTTTGCTTGGAGGGGAGGAAGGTGAATTTCCTGGCTACCTAATTTCTACTTGGTTATTATTTTTTGGGTTCTGGGAACCGGGCTAAATCATGTCATTACTGGGTATTCAACCCTTGGTTAGTTTATTTCATGGCAAAGTGTTAAACAGTCAACCACGTTTTGGAACGATCTAGCAGGATAGCCTTTTACCATATGGCTTCACTCTGTTCTGTGGGCCCTTCATTGTGGATGCATCATATAGGCAGTTTTTTTTTTTGTAGATAAATATCACTTGGGTATCAATATTTGTTGTTAGTAGCTATGCTGCCTATGCTGTAAGTATTAATTCACAGTAATGCCTTGATGAAAGTTAACCAATTGTTAATTCCTTTATTTAGTTTTTTTGCTTGGTGTAATGAGTTGGCGCTGTTATATTTATATTTTGTGTTGTCTGGTGCATTGTTTGAGATGACTTTGATTTCAGCATATGCACTATCCGCTGAAAGTGGAAGTGTATAATTTTCTTTGTCAGGTTTCTAATTCTAATGTTAACCACTTAACCTAATATAAACTTGTGGTGTCCACCGAACCACCAAATTTGCAATCTGGTCTTGGTCAAGAAACTATTTACTATGTAGTATGACATTACCCAGTCTTAGTTTCTTATTATCCTTGTCTATCTTCAGTTAAACATAGCATTTGTGCAGCTGCTCGCACGCTGTGTTACTTTGGTTCACCCACTCATATCAATGTAACTCTATGCCCAATGGCTGCCTCTTTTATGTTTGTATTCTTATAATTGATTTTCTTGAAATATAGTGTACTTGGTAACGTAAACAGGAAACTGTTGACTTCTTGCGCTATTGTTATGTGTTAATGTCTGTGAATCTTTGTCCAATTAAAATGTTTGTTAGGCATTACTGTCAGTCTCATCATTTTTTATGAGGGATGTGCATCCTGGAAAGCTAAGAGAAGTCTATCAGTAGACTATGATTTAGGGTTGAGATGTTATTGGTTAGACTCATTTTTTTTAAATACCAAAATTGCAACCATAGATGAAGGGGAGCCCTGGCGCAGCGGTAAAGCTGTTGCCTTGTGACCATGAGGTCATGGGTTCAAATCCTGGAAACAGCCTCTTGCAGAAATGCAGGGAAAGGCTGCGTACAAAAGATCCAAAGTGGTCGGACCCTTCCCAGGACCCTGCGCAAGCGGGAGCTACGTGGGCTGCCCTTTTTACCAATTGCAACCATAGATACAGAAATACTATTGCAATTCCTAATTCTATATGATTGCCATTGTGCTATCACCTCATTAATTATGCATTTTAACAGAGTGCTGTTCCGTTTAGATGAGAACTGATGAATTTGTGTTATTTTTCTTTATAGTATTTGGTGAAGCTATTTTAAATATGAGGAATCTGGCGAGTTTCTTGCACTATCTGCTTTTTGGACATATAATCATACTGTAAATTTGACCCATGCAATAGATTGTCAAATATGATACTGATATAGACACTTAAATATGTTTTGACATGATTGTTTCTTCATATATGTTGGATAGGTATTCATCTGTGAACAGAAGCTTTATACAAGGTCACAGTTAACTCAACATATGAAAACTGGTGACTCTGAGGTGGATGGCTCTGAGGTAGAGCGTAGTGGTTTTTCTGGGCACCCGATGTGTGAGTATTGCAAAATTCCACTTTATGGAGATAATGAGCTCTACACACACATGTCAAGAGAACACTATTCTTGCCACATATGTCAAAGGTATCGTGCAACCTTCATCTTCTGGTAACATAGCTAAGAATATACACAATGTGTTGACACTCTGATTGTTTACAGACTGCATCCTGGGCAGTATGATTATTTTCGGAATTATGATGACCTAGAGGTATTGTTGCACCAAATTGATCTGATCAGGCCTCCCGTATTATGTATAAGTTGCAAATTTATTTCTATTTGTGCCACTGCCCACTAGCTTGCTCTTGTTGCATTTACAGTGTTGATTTGGAATGCATTCTCATACTTCTTTTTATTCAATTCAGATGCATTTTCGGAGTGATCATTTCCTCTGTGAAGATGAAGCATGTTTGGCAAAGAAGTTTATTGTCTTCCAGAGTGAAGCAGAGCTCAAGGCAAGTTTTAGTAAAACTTGTTTATTTTCTTACGTATGTGCTCTTGTTGACTGACCTACGTGTTTCAACAGAGACATAATGCTATGGAGCATGGTGGGCGAATGTCTCGTGCTCAGAGGAATGCTGCACTTCAGGTATTGACTTGGTTTTTCGCACCCCCCCCCCCCCCCCCCTTTTCTAACGTACCATATTATTTCAAGCTAACACTTCTAATTTTGCTTTGTCAGATACCTACTAGTTTTGTATTCCGTGACAGGAGGAGTGAGGAAGATCAACGCCGTGGCAGAGGCAGGGGGCGTAATGCTCATCGTGATGGATTTGACAGTCAAATCTCATCATCTGGGCGGAATGGCAGTGCAACCGTGAATGATGGCCCTTCGAGCCGAGTTGATAACCTCACAGGGTCATTACAGTCATTTAGTGTTCAGTCTAGTTCTGGGCGAGCAGAAACTGGCCAAAGCTCAAGGACTGGACGAGTGCTTGAACAGTTGTCCTTTCCTCCTCTTTCGAATCCAGATATTCCTGATACTAGAGCTGACTCTGTTCCGGATGAAGCCTATTTCCTTCACTTTCAGAGCAGCAATCAAGGTATGCACTGGCTCTCAATCAGAGCGCAAGGGGTGCTGCCAGGCTTGGGGATGATTCTTTATTCCCTCCTTTACCTGGTTCTAGTAACAATAGGGGTGCTTCAACACAGCAGGGGTTACAAAGTCTAGCCAAGAGCACACTTGCAGCAAGGCTTCAGCAAAAGGGCACTGTGAAAGTACTTCATACTGCTCGGCCACGCCCGCCTGAAAATCCTGAACTGTTCCCTCCTGTTTCAAGTTCCACACAGACGTGGCCTACACCTGATCAGGGACTCCTTTCTGGTTCTTCTCAGCTTCGAATTGGAACTCGAGCAACAAGAGAAAATGGATCTGTGCCAGCCGTCTCCAGTAATTCAGCATGGAATCCTGGAGGTCCAAACAAGATGAAGCAATCTGTTTCTACGCCTAATCTTGTGTCTGGTGGCTCCTCTGGCCAAGCATCGTCAATGTCAAGCACAGCTTATGGTGGCCAGAAAATCCAAGAATCTCCTCAAAATAGCCAAACTTTGCCCGTTGCGGAAGATGTCCGTGCTGCAAACAAAGCTCTGGTTGAAAGAATGCGTGCTGCTTTAGGAATGGATGAGGATAGGTACTCTGCATTTAGAGAGATTGCTGGCGAATACCGTCAAGGTATCATAGATACTTCAGAGTATCTTTCATATGTTGAGCAGTTTGGACTCTCACACCTTGTTCATGAGATGGCAAGGCTGTTGCCTGATCCTCAGAAGCAGAGGGAACTTCTTGATGCATATTATACTAACATACGGTTCCGAAGCGTCCAAGAAAATGGTGGAAGTGGAACTAGTTCGAAAGAGGGCAACCGGAAAAAGAAGGGGAAGGGAAAAGCTCCTGATGTTTCATCAGAAAGTAATGCTGCTAAGGATGTGAAGGATGCACTAGCAGATAACTTTCTGGACAGTGTAAGGAGGCTTCAATCAAACCAGAAAGCTCAGGAAGTAGAGGCTGAGGTGCTTTCAAAGGATGGGTATCGGCCTTCCAAGGCAATCCAACCATCTGTGGGATCTTCATCCAATGCAGAGGTGAATCTAAACAGTGATGCGAGCAAGGGGGGAGGAAATAGCAGCAGTAATAACAATAAACAACCAAAGAAGACATCAAAGTTTCTTAGAGCTCGTTTAGGCGATAACTCACTAGCTACCCTTGACTTAAGTCGTCCTAATGCGAGTCCTGAACGACCAGAAAGGGAACCGCAAGGCCTGCAGAATGGGTTGCCTGTGCGTGGTGCTTGGAAGAACGGTGGGGGGCAGAAACTCTTTTCAAGCAATGGAAGGAAGTAAGTCATTTTGCCGCTTCAGTTAGACGTGTCCATATAGCTTGTCAACAAAAGTAAATCCTGCTGCCAATGATGCACATTTTGTTGCCAATGGTCGCTGAAGTCGTCATCAGCTATAAGACCACTGTGTTTAGTTATGGTTCATTTTCTTTTTGTCTGGCAGCTTCAAGTGAGGATGAAACCTAAAAATGTCAATGGTAATATCATTTTCTTCTGTTAATACCTCGGGCAGAGAGTTAAAACAGTGCAGAGGATTCTGGCTGATGCTTGATTTTGACGACAGAAGCACTTATATTTACTGCATGTTGTCAGATGTGCGTTAGGCTATGGAGCAATCTCCTAACCCAATGTTGAAATTTTTGTTCTTTTGGCATTTGTGCCATTTTTGTGGCATGATTTTCATGGGTTTGAATTTTTTTTCCTGGTACCTTTGTTGTTTAGTTTAGTGAAACAAATTGTCTTCTTTCTTCGTCGATCGGATTCAAACTAAAACTCGTTTTTCTGATCAAATCGGCCAATTTGGTCAGCAATCTGTCCCGGCGTCAAACCGAGAGAGAAAAGGTCGGCATCCATTAGTTTGCGGGTTCAGATTGCAATTAGCAATGTATGGAGCTGGCAGACGCTTACGTATTTGATGGCTAATATATAGTGTCTTAGTAGCACAGTTCGGATGAGGACCAGACCGTCTTGCATTCGTCTCCTAATGGCTCAAACAAAAAGTAGGGCAGCTCATTTATCCTAGAGTGTTGTGGGAGTGATACGGCCTTGAACTATAAACATTTTGTATGGTGAAGGAACATTGTGGTGTGTTATAGTGGTAACCAGGGATCACCCAAAAAAAAGAAACAGGGATCACGAGAGAGAGAGAGAGAGAGAGAGAGAGAGAGAGAGAGAGAGAGAGAGAGATTTGAAGGGTCCAGTATGTGACGGGGTGGGGGGAACGAGATCGGGTGCAGTCAATCAGTCATTGCAACTTGTGCCGTGGGCCAGTGGTCACCTACAGCTAGGTCCAGACCCGAATGGACCTACCTGTCAGTGAGCACAACAAGTTTGCAGTTACTGCAGGCGAACCGATTCCCTAGAGAGGATTTATGTGGAGTGGGCTCAATATTCTTTTGAGCTAGGCCTGGAGTTTATGGAAGCATCGTAATGCATGTGTTTTTGAGGGTGCTGCTCCGAACGTTGCTGAAATTATGCGTGGGCTGAAGGATGAGCATCATCTGGTGTTTAGCGGGAGCCAAAAAGCTCCCAGCGCTTGGGCTGGGTCGAGTTCAGATTCAGGAGTACTAGTGCTGCTGTGGTCGGGTCTTGTTTATTTAGCTTTTCATTAGATACAAACTGAAGTGTATTAAACTACCTCTCAACTTTAGTCCTGGTTGAGATTGTATTGATGTAATAGACCTTTTTCTTCTCTTAATACAAAGATGCGCAGCTCTTCTGCGTATTCGCGAAAATAAAAAGTTTCTCTGTACGGTTGTTTTCCAAGTAATTCTGAAAACAAAAATAGTTTAGTTAACAAGACGACTTTAGTAATTGCATTCATAAAAAATATCATAAAACTACATTCTCGGAAATATATTTAACTGATGATGCAATTTTTTTTTAGTTATGAACCATCGCATGACTCAACTTTTAGAACCCGTTTGATTAAACTATACATTCTTGCAATTTCATGTTGTGAACTGTATACTCACTCTGTCGCAATATTGAACTTTTTAAAACGTGGTAAGGAAACGTAGTTTCCTGATTCCAAACACAAATAAAAGTGAATTTTAGGATTCAAATGCAAAGTTTAGTGATGTGGAACTTAATTTAAAAAGTGTAGCTTTGTGAGTTGAAGGGACATAGAAGTCTACGTTTGCGAATCTGTACATGAAGTGTAGATTTACGTCACCTTTTTCAATGTAATTTACAGTAATACGATCTCTAAAACTTTTTTCTTCGTTACCAATGTGAGGTGTTTAGTACTAATTCAGACGTACTGTTCTAAGGATAAGAAAAATACATGGCAGAGTAATACTTTCTACCTGCTTGAAGCCAAAGAACTCCATTAAAGAAAGAGGACAATGAGATTTGAGAGAAACTGCGTGTTCAAACGGGGTCTAATCTACAAATGAGGGGCCAAAGGGAAAGTATCCGGCGAAAAAAAAGGGGAAAAGGTAAAAGAATCGAAGAGACAGCGGTCCAAATTCCGAAGGTCACCTCCCTCTCCCCCTTCCCCCCCAAATCTTCACCAACTCTGGCAGATCGCCAGCGATCTCCACGCCTGCCGCCTCCGATTAGCACAGGCGCCCGCCATCGCCTCCCTAGTTCTGGCAGGGGAGTCCTGAGAACAGCGCCGGCTGCAGGAACTTTGGCTAGCGGCGGTGAGGCGAAGCAAGAGAAGAGGGGATGACGAGCCTGTCGATCACTGTGTTGACGCTGAACCTTCACGAAGGCGAGCAGCCGAGTGAGAGCCCCAACAGCTGGGAGAAGCGGCGGGACATCTGCGTCAGCGTCATCACCAGCTACTCCCCCACCATCCTCTGCACCCAGCAAGGTGAGGGGCGTTATACAAGATGCAGCTAACAAAGCGTGGGAGCTGGGGCTGCCAGCTATCGTCCATTGATTTGGTTCAGATACGCTGCTAGATGTTGATTTGGTATATATACTGATGTTGGATATGTGTAGTACAGCTGCAAACCTGGCAATGTTATTTGTTAATAAAAAATATAAAATCGCGGCACAGATTTGGCTCAAATTGCTACAGTATGTAGGAACTGTTTAGTTTACCTCATTCAATTAAGTCAGTCTGGAGTAAATTTGGGACGCATCACTTGGTTCTACTGGTCATTCGATTAATCAATGTTTATTTTGTTAATAAACATATAAATCCTGGTAAAGATTTGTACTTGAAATGGCAATTGCTTGTGTCTCTAGGCATTGTTTGGTTTGCTTCATTCGATTAAGTCTACGAATTTGATGTATAATTTGGTTCTATTGGTGATTGGTGTTCTAGATTTGAGCTCTAGTGCTGCACAGTTGCAGAGTGCTAACTCTTTCTATAGGTGATCACTGTATGCATCCGTAATTTCTCTTTCCTCCTTTTAATTTAATTGGTTTTACCATTTCGTTCTTGGCTGAAATAACGGCTTTGATATGCAGGGTTGAGGTGGCAACTGGACTACCTGCAACAGTGCTTGCCGGGTAATTTGCCTGCTGTGCACACAAATTATGCTTTTCTATAACTTCGATTATACTGATTTCTGGATGCTAACATGGACATTGCTTGATAATACTAATGCACTTTATGCATACTATAGCTTTGATTGCATTAGTTTTCTTTCAGAAAGGGTCATGTAACCTTTCCAAGCTATAAGTGGTTAAATTTCGTAAGAATAATAATTAATGAGGGGTAGAATTCTCAGCTCAATTTGCAGAAACAAAGATTTTAATACCAACACTTAGCTTTATTAGGAACGGTTGGATTTTTTTTTTCTAGAATGAATTGGTCAAGCCACCACTACAATTAATCAAGCCATAAGGACGCTAGTTAAGTGTCAAATAGTCTGAGGTGCCTTCAAAAAATCAATGTAGTGGCCTCATAGGTACCCAAGAAAACCTTATTTCGTAACAAGACAGGAATACTTCTATTTTCTATCTAAGAAAAGGAATACTATCACATGTCACCAAAGGATTATGCCTTATAGTGTCTTTTTTCCATTAAGGCATGCCTAGAAACTTGATAGTGTTTACATACAGAGCTCGAATGGAATATGACCTCGTATGGCTTCCACCACTCACCGGTCACTGTATAGCACTATTTATAGGATATATGAGAATTTAAGTTTGATTACAAATTAATGTCAAGAATCCAGTGAGGGAGAGGTATGGTTATACAATACAGGAGTCCTCAAGAAACATTAAATGCTTGACTACCATTCAACAGAAACTTACAATCCAAGGCTGATTACGATTAAATGTTCAAGAAAGATACAGCTGGATACTTGTCTAACGTGATTAGCTGTCAATGTCTATTATTACTATTGGGTGTCTTGTTTCTGCCAATAGAGTTGTGGTTTTTTTCTCGAAAACTCAGGAGAGCTGCACTTCATTATATTGAGAAGAAATTGGGACGAAAACCCATTACAACACACCCCACATTAGTACTGGTTACATTCGCGCCTTTGATTACAAAATAAAACGACCTCTCTACTAACCATCTAATGAGTGCGCACTTGGGCAGTCAAGAAAGATAACCCTCGAGCCCCTGCCAAAGACCATAAGCGTTGTTCTTCTCCCGCGGAGGTCAAGGCTTGTGCAAGGCTGGGAGTTTCTCCATCGAATACACCGCGATTACAGTGATTCCATAATATCCAAGCTCCAAGAATTATGACAGTATTAACTCCATTACGAATCAAACCACTAGGCTAGCTACTTCATTTTCTTTTGTCCACCATAGATCAAATGAGGTTTCTGTACGTCGCGGAGAGATGAACTGTATACCGACCTGCCTAAACAGTTGGAACCAAAACTGACGTGCAAAGACACAAGAAACCAGTAGATGGTCGATAGTTTCCAAGAGTTGTGGTCGCCAATGCACTGCTGGATTTTTTATTTTTTATTTTTTGGACACAACAGGAGGTGCAAGGCCCCTACTGATTAATATATATTATGAAAAAGAGAATGTTACAAAGTCAAGATACCAAGGGTTATGAAACTGAAACCAGCCATTCTCTCTGTGCAACAGCAGCGAGAACTCCTTGAACTTCATCTTGCAGACATGGACCGTCAGTGCAATTTGGTTGAAAATCTAGTCATTTCTGGTTGTCCAAATACACCATGTCATGAGCACAATGATCTCCATAAAAGGAGTTTCAGTTGCCCTTTGATATTAGAGATTGTCCTTAACGGACGACCTCCTTGCTGTAAGTGAATACCAATCGATTCTCAACATTTCCTTGCAAAACTGCAATTAAGGAATAGGCGTTCTCTTGTTTCATCTTGTTGCCAGACATAGCTCACAGTCATATGACTCTAGTTCCATATTATTATTATTTTTTTTCTCTCGAGCAAACGATGCATTGCTGGATTGGCTGTTGACTGCTGATGGCTTAAAAGAAAAGGGGGAAAACGAATCTAGAGCTCTTGTGCTTTTTCGGGACTCCTTATAGTAAAACAGAACTACATCTTATTTTTAGGGAAGCAAATCCTTGAGGATCCAGAGAAGGTATGAGCATAGTTGGCCAACCAGTAGATATCGAATCCAGGAAAGGAAAAATAAAATCATTGTTTGTCTGGATGAAACTTTTATTTCGATCCGGCCTCGTGTTCTTTAAAATTCCCCAAGTTAATTTAGAACCTAGAGGCTTAGGGCATCTAGTCACCATATATCTTGGGCAATACTGGTCTGCAAGTTTGGATCATTAAGAAGCCTTCACACATTGGTAATATCTTAATTGTCCGAATCGTTTCCTGGCTCCTGATGATTTATAAATGATAGAGACCTTCTGGTCACATTTTCATAGATTTATAACCTCCTTTGTTGTTCATGAAAACGGGTACCCATTGTCATAATCATATGGGACAACCGAAACCTAAATATGTTTTGCCTCCTATGTTTTCCTGTCCATCATCCACGATCACAAGCAAGAAAAGTCCTGTGTTCTCCACAATCCATAAACAAACACTATTTTATGTTGTCTGTTAAAGGCTGATATGAGTTTTTGAGAATGTTGTTGCAAAAAGAGGTACCTTTTTATTTAGTTAATCTCTGAATGGCCAAGATGTTGCTCTCATCCAGGTTATGAACAGTTTGGGATTTCAAGAAAAGGCTCCCAGGACACCACTGATGAATACTGCACTATATTTTACGAGAAAGAGAAGGTTTGACATTTCTTGCTATTCATTTCTGTGCAGCATTTTTTCTTATCTCGTTTCTATTTCGAAACATCACCATCTTGCTTTTATAATTCTAATATCAAAGTATGAATAATAATGCTATTCCTAGATGAGCTGAACTGCTGTGCATTTGATGAAGGTGGAACTTACTGAAGGCGGTACCTTTTGGCTATCAGAATCTCCATCAGTGCCAGGAAGCATTTCATGGGGAGCAACTGCACCTTGCATTGCTACTTGGGCAATATCCTGAGCGCAATTCTGTTCTCATATTTTATTGTTCTATCATTTTTCATAGTCCCTTGTTTGCACTAAAGATCATCTGTTGCCTTAACATGCTGTACACACGTTTCAACTCAAAAGAGTAGAACCACCTGGATTCAGTTTCCAGATTGTCAATACAAATCTTGATGAAATTAGCCCTCGTGCTCGTCGAAGAAGTGCTTTGCTTACATGGCAACATATAGCATCTCTGCCACCCAATTTGCCTGTTATTTATTGTGGAGGCTTCAACACACAGAAGGAATCTATGACCGGGCGGTTTTTGCTTGGCAGATCAAGGTATGTCTCGACGATCATAATTTTGATGCAATTAAGACAGCTGTTTCTTATAACCATTGCAGATGTATAGACTGAAAATTGTCTCAATGCTATTCATCTTTTCTCTTAAACCCCACGGTCTTCATTATTATAGAACATCTTTTGTAACTTGCATGCATCTAACCTAATAACCTCAACCACCACTAGCGCGGACAAAACTCATGTTTCTGTAATTAAAAAATTGTGTTCCTGTAAAGTTGCGCCATTGGGTAGAGGAGATTTTAGCTTCTGTTTGTGCATCTTGAAATTTCACCATATTATATAGTATTTTCAGTAAACTTTTAACAATAGCTTAAGTACATCTGATAATTTTTTGAACTAGATTTATTTGTTCTGTTTTCTATCTGAAGATTGTACTTGAGATTTTATCTTTTAAAACATGAGAACTTGCAGATATCATATAACTTCTGATATCCACTATTATTCTGAAAACACCGTAAGTTTACAGTTTCCTAGTCGTGCGAGTATTTTCATATTTCTAGAATATATCAGTCCAAAGGACTGTTGGATAAGACGCAGATGTTTTGATGGCACATGGAAGTAGGAAAAATCAATACCTGATGACAGAACTTATCAATTGGATGGTTAGAATTTGCCTGTTCAAAAATGCTTTAGCACTATGTATTCAGTATGATTCAAAATAAACCTTGGTTTTGGGTGAATCAATATCGTTGTTTGACTTGAGCTTTAGAAACTCATTTGAACAGCTTATTTGTGTCCATAAATAAGTGCACCCAAACCAAAGAACCACATTACTGATGCTGTATTTTCTTAGTATTACCTGAGAAATTTCCTACAGTATGTTGACACTGTTCCTTGTGGTGTTTTTATAGGGAACATGGTGTTGTGGGTGATATGAGAGATGCTTGGCCAAATGCTCGTGTGCGAAAAAATGTTTCTTTAATACACACATATCATGGATTTAAAGGTTCTTCTGATGCTTCATCTATACTCTTTTCCCATTTTTTTTAGGAATTTCAGTTGCACAAAGAGAATGATTACAGCCTTTGTCTTTTACATGGTTTTATGAGGTTTTGTAGTAACAGTAAATTATGTGGTTGTACGAGGAAAAAGGAAACACAACGGTAAATAATTAGTACTACTCGCCTTACACAATTATTGAATGTTCAACAACTTCATTGACTAAGACGCTTCACATTTTATAAATAAAAACAGAATTTGAAAGGAGAATAGCTTGAAATGTTACTCGATTGTTTATTAGATATATCATGAGGATATAATCAAAGTTTAGTTTTGTAACCTTCATTTATCCAACAGTAGTTCATTTTTCTGCATCATGTTATTTGTCTATGTAATGATTACTTAAGCTCCATGTGTAGGTATGGTATTTAATGACCTTGTTAGTTATATCTGCCGATGTTTCATTTTTCAAGTTGGTAATCCTAGTATTTATTTAGTTATGTAACAAAATAATGCTTTGTTGCAGGGGAGAAACAAGGTGCTCTCGAATTTCTTAAATTAATATTTAGAGCCCTTTGTCTCTGTTGGGATCGACAGACTCAAGACTTGCATATTGATTGGATACTATTTAGAGGACGCCCACTCGTTCCTGCACTCTGTGAAGTCATAAATGACAATATAGACGGTGTTTATCCATCCTCACACTTTCCCATATTTGCCGAGTTTTTACTTCCGCGCTCAGTCCGCCTGGTTGAGACAACATCATAGTCATTGCTTTTGTTCTTGTGGCCATCTTTTTTTTTTCTTCCTTTTTTGCCAACCTTATTTTGACTTTGGCTAATTGTTTCATTCTACATATCTGTCCCACTTTGTCTTATTCCTTTATCTCGTTTCATCGCAATTATGGGTCTATGTAAGGCTTGGTACTAGCTCAGAGTTCTACAGTTGTGTTCCCTCAGCTCCGTTGTTCTCTCTTCACCTGTTCTTTACGTTATTCATGATGTTTTTATGTACATATTCTAATTTATCTCACTTGTTTGATAACTGCTGTGAGATCTTTTGTGCACCGAGATATTTGTTTGGCAATTTTGGAATTATTTTTATGAGTAAATTTCAGAAAAATAAGACTATTTGCATCCGAGTAACAGAAAACTCCAACTTTTGAATCGACCCACATGTCAGTCACACATCTCCATTTTGCTGAATGAATGGCTGACAGGTCAGGCCATATCCAAAGTCGTAGTTTTGTGTTACAAAAGCGCAAATAGTCGGTTTTTCGAAATCGAACTCAAAAGTTGTAGTTTTCTGATATCTGGGTGCAAATAGTTGTAGTTTTCTATGTAGACATGGTTGTGACATGTAGGTGTATCAGATCTTAACCCATTACTTTTGGGATTGCTAGCCAAAAAATCAGGCAATATAACATCCTAAATTTCTAATAGGATTTTTCTGTAACAAGTTATTTTCAGGACTTTATTATATCAGAAAATCCTTTTAGGGGGTGGTCTATCGGCAAGTCAAATGTCATATCTGATTCAGGCAATGCAACAGTGCTCCTTCACCAGGCATGATGCCTAATAATTTCTTGGCAAACACACTGGGATATTTGCTTTTTTTTAAAAAAAACTTATTCAAATACGTTGAAGATGCAATGAACCTAAACACCAAAAACATCGCTAGAACGACAGATACGTTTTTTGAGTCCTGACCTGCTAGCGTTCTATGTAATACGGAGTAGTAAGTGGTAAGTCCTGTTTGCTAGGTCTTAACTCTTGTCAAGACAACTTTGCTCTGGCTTATCTGATACTACTATCTAGTGAAGGAGCTCTTTCTGAAGCCCTTTGGTAAAATATGAATATTTACAGTATTTCCGAGTGGCAATGTGGTAAGTTTTGTGTTTTGGAGGGAGGATGAGCCGGATAAGCCACATTTCCGCTTCTCCATTCTAGTTCCTTTTGGAGCAGCACTTTGGTAGTGAAAAACAAATTTTGGTTTTGTGCTCTTAAATAAGCCTTGACCAAAAGTCAGCTAAGAAGCCGGTTGAAAAGCCTTGACCAAGTCAGTCCCACCCAGGTCAGTTCAGGCACTGCAAGAGCAGCAGTGGCGGTGGGAACTGGGAATTCCATCCGCCCGTGAGCCTGGCCGTGACCCCGCATCCTTTTTTCATTCCATTCTCCCTTGTCCGCCGCTGCCGGTCGGTCGTCGGAGTCAAGGCTCTCCATCGCGCTAGCTGCAGGCGCAGCTACTCTCCTCGTCCCCGGCACTCCGGCCCCGTGCGCGCGCGGGCAGCCGCACATCTGGCGCGCTACGCAACAAAGGCCGCGCTCACGGGCCTCTCCCCGACCTCTCACGGCCACCCATCCCCGGCTCTCTCTCTGCTGCTCCGTGGATTCCGCTTTCCAACGACCAACCGACTGTGCCTGCCCCACTCGCCGATCGGCAACGCTGCGTGCCGCCTTTTCCCGTGGCCGATCATTGTGCGCACGGGAAGGGAATGGTTTGTGCTACCAGTTCGCCTGCCTGCTTCAGCTTTCCTGCTGCCCTGCGCGTTCCCATTCCATTCATGTTCGCTCACGTAGAGCTCGTGGTCCGCGGGCCCTCCCGCAGGAAGCCAGCTGATTCTATGAGGCACGTTGATCATCATGTTAATTGCTCCCAGATAAATGTCAATACCCGTGTTATGTGTTTCTCAGCCCTGCAATCCCAACTGCCAATCTGAATTTCGGTACAGGTTGGTCACCCTCATCAACCAACTTATTCTCCTTTTTGGGTATTTCCAGATATAGTGAGAGTTTAGTTAGTGAGGGACCCAAGGTAGCCGTGAATTCTACCACTACTTCCCTAGTGAGTAATAGCTTGCTCAATTGCATTCTAGTTTTGTCTGTGTGACCTGACAGAGTTTAACTAACCGATCCATGGTAAATTACTCGAACAATTTGGGCCATCGATGGCTCCCACTAATTAGTGCTCCCTCGGTTCCCTAACTGAGCATTTTACATACTCATGCACAACTAATTCGGCTATTTTCTTTTCGAGCAAAATAACAACGACATGCGCATGAAGCTTCTAGAGCCGGTTACCTCAGTCACGGGAGTGCACGGATGCGACGAAGTGGCCCCGACACTCTGAGCCCTTTTTGTAACCATGAAAACGATTCGTGGTGGAGATCTAACAAGATACGCTTTGGACATTGATCCATGTACTACAAAAGCCTGGTACCTCCTGAATTCTGATATGAACAGCCACGCTTTACGCATCTCTAACAAGAGGAGATTTTGTTCATGTCCAGTTTTAGCGTATTTTTAAGTACAACTTCACACACTCCGACGTTCGTTTCAATACACATATATAATCTGGTTCAGCCAGATGAACGCTGCTCCAATCAAAGCTAAAGACCAAACAGACGCTTGTAATTGGCAACTTTTTGGTGTCCTCGTCCTGTGACCCTGCCCGTCAATTCTAGTGGCCACTAGGAGATCACATACTCAGTGAGGACGAAAAGGACAATAGCCTGTGAGCGGCAAGTCATTTGTCATGGGAACATTCTCATTAAAATGACCACCTCCAATGCAACCGTGAGCTGATCTCTGCCCGCAATGGACACCATGGTGACAATAGTTTATTAGTATGCAGGGATGCAAACAAACACAACAGTTTATTTATTTGTTAGCAACCTCATTGTTCGTGCGAGTTCAGGCATTGGGATTTGGCGCACATCTTTTGTGTACTAATGATAAACAAATCTAAGAGCTGCTACAGAAGAAGGAAATATAGTTGAAACTTCCCGATTGCCATACCTGTCATAAAATCTTGAGTATTAAACAAGGTGTGGCAAGAGTCTGACCGCTAATAAGGGATGATGAAAACGGTGGCAAAATGTGGCTACGAACCAAATGGGCCTAAGTTCTGTTTCAGCTTTAAACATAGATCATAGGCCTTGGATTATAGATTCTCCGTGTTATTTTATCTGGCTATTTAACATTCAGCTTGAAACATGAGGCAGAAAGAGAGGCAGTGACCTTGCAATGTATGACCACTTCCACATTAAATTCCGAATTACCAGAACTATAGTAGATAGACGTACCGTAGAAATTCAACTTCAGTTCCCTCTGCTTTTCTACATTATCATGGCTGAGGAGCCTGCCAAAGCCTGACGCAGTTCGATTTGATTCATCATTCCTTTCCTCTGTTCCTCTCAAATAGTATTATACTACTATCACACTACGTACATATGCTCCTTTTCTGACCTGCTGCCTGCAAAGATTCATGTGACGAAAACGATAGGCGGCGAGATGAGTCCGTAGTAGACTCCACACCACCCCAAACGGCACCGATCTCATTGCCTGCGCTGCGCTCTTGACAAGTGTCTCCCTGCTCGTGGCCTCTACCTCCATTCGTCTCCACGCGAGCTAGCATAAGTGCGGGGACGCCGCAACCTCCAACCCCTCGCAACCATACCAAAAGGCAATCTTTATCGTGAGACCACACTGAAAGCACACTATCGCATTGGCATTGCAACAGTTTTCGTTTTAGCCTCGCCGTTGCATTGCATTTCCCGTTAGCTTCCTCCTACCCGCATTCACAGTCACAGCAAGCACACACCACACTGTCCCCTGTTTCTTGAAGCAGAGCTTTGCCCTTTTGGCAATGGGGATCGCAATCAGGCTGCTCGTTGTGCCGTTGATGGCGGTGGCGTTCTGCGGGTACGGCGTCAGCGGAAGAAGCCACTACCACAAGAAGCCGTCGCACGGCGGCGGCGGTGGCCGGAACAGGGGCGGCGGCAAGGGAGGCTCTGTGGTGTCGTCCCCGGCGGTTCCGCCGCCCGTGGACAACGACACCCAGCCGGTGGCGCGGCCGCCACCGCCGGGCACCGTGCCCTCCGACCCTGCCAGCCCCGTGCAGCCGGCCGAGCCGTGCGTGTTCGACGTCCGCGCGTACGGCGCGGTGGGCGACGGCACGACGGACGACACCCAGGCGTTCCGGGAGGCGTGGAGGGCGGCCTGCGACGCCGAGTCGGCCGTGCTGCTCGTGCCGTCCGACGGCACGTTCACCATCACCACCACCACATTCTCCGGCCCGTGCAAGCGCGGCCTCGTTTTCCAGGTACTGTAACAAACAATGCTTGTATCCCAGCCAGTCACCATGGTCTCTAATTCACTCATTTCTTGGTCCAAACTGACTGAACATGCCAATGCCGCGCCGTGCACAGTTGGACGGCGTGCTGATGCCTCCCGACGGGCCGGACTGCTGGCCGCCGTCGGACAACCGGCGTCAGTGGCTGGTCTTCTCCAACCTCGACGACCTGACGCTGCGCGGCGCTGGCACGATCGAGGGCAACGGCGAGAACTGGTGGAACCTCCCCTGCAAGCCTCACAGGGTACGCCTGACACTGGCATTCCGCAACCAATCAATTGTTTCAACGCCGTTCCCTTCGAATTGACATCACACACCACAGCGTCACAAGCTCCGTGCCCAAAATCTCTGCAGGGTCCCAACGGGTCCACGCTGCGCGGCCCGTGCGACAGCCCCACGGTATGTAGCGACGTGCCGTCCTTTCTCTGCAACTGCATCATCATCATCATCGAATTGTCGAGCGAGGTTGCTTACGTTTCGGTGGCTGCGCGCAGCTGGTGAGGTTCTTCATGAGCCGGAACCTGGTGGTGGAGGGCCTGCGGGTGGAGAACAGCCCGGAGTTCCACTTCCGGTTCGACGGCTGCAGCGACGTGCGCGTCGATGGGCTCTACATCAGCTCGCCGGCGAACAGCCCCAACACCGACGGAATCCACGTCGAGAACACGGAGCGCGTCGCCATCTATAACTCGAAGATCAGCAACGGTGGGTAACCGCTGCGACCACATTTCGTTGCAGCAAGTTTTGGCTTAGTTTTTTGTAAATGTCGTGGCGTGTTGGCAACTGAACAAAATGTGCTCTGGCGTAGGTGATGACTGCATCTCAATTGGGACCGGGAGCTATGACGTGGACATACAGAATGTAACTTGCGGACCTGGACATGGCATCAGGTAAACCGGATACGTCTTCCTCTGTTTTTTGCCCCCGCTTTTCCAATTTCTTCTGTGATGCCATGTTGAGGGAAAAGTTTGATTTCCAATTCCTTCGTATGCTTTCTTGAATTATAGAATTTGCAAATTGGAAACTTGAAAGATTTAAACTTTTGGTGCTACTATAAGGGGTAGCCGAACTCAGACATGTATGAGGCTCAGGAAGAAACCAGAATAGGGCCAGAATCATCCAAGACATGTAAATGCGTGATAGCATCAGCTTAGGTTCCGCTCGTCTTCTTCTGCATTGTGATTCGTCGTCCTAGATTAGACACATAATCCAAATTTTGTTAGCACGCGACTCGGTCACATGATGACAATATGTTTAGTAGTAGAATTTTGTTACACATGAGCTGCCCTGATTCTGACTGTCACCTCATTAGTTTTCTTCCTTTTGGGGAAAGAAGGTGCCTATTGCGTGCACTATTTTTGCCCTGAACCCATGCCTCGTATCTGCATTGGTTTTTGCAGCATCGGCAGCCTGGGCGTGCACAACTCGCAGGCGTGCGTGGCGAACGTGACGGTGCGGAACGCGGTGATCCGGAACTCGGACAACGGCGTGCGCATCAAGACGTGGCAGGGCGGCATGGGCTCCGTCTCCAGCATCGCCTTCGACAACGTGGTGATGGAGAACGTGCGCAACTGCATCATCGTGGACCAGTACTACTGCCTGGACAAGCGGTGCATGAACCAGTCCACCGCCGTGCACGTCACCGACGTCTCCTACACCAACATCCGGGGCTCCTACGACGTCCGCAGCGCGCCCATCCACTTCGCCTGCAGCGACACCGTGCCCTGCACCAACATCACCATGGCCGAGGTCGAGCTGCTGCCCTTCAGCGGCGAGCTCGTCGACGACCCATTCTGCTGGAGCGCCTACGGCCTGCAGCAGACGCCAACCATCCCGCCCATCGCCTGCCTGCAGGAGGGGCTGCCGGAGTCGCTCCTCGACAACCCGGACCTCAAGTGCCGGTCAGGTGACTGAGCCATTGTCATTGAGGAGGACCTGTCCTAGATCTGCTGCTAATACGAACGATCCAGGAGGATTTTGAGTGCATTGAGTTATGTGGAGTTGTACATGTGTGCTTCCGCTCCCTCTCAATAAACAACTTTTACTGTTTGTCAATTGTCATGCATGCTGGATTCAGAATAGCAAACTGCTGGTCTCCCCGTGTGCTAGTACTTCACTCTCTGCACCTGCTCTGTTCGCATCAGTCCTAACATTAGCAGACTAAGTGCCTTACTGTTTCGTCGTCCGATTTCCCCCTTTTGTGTACTCACCATCCACCTAATCGGTCTGCACAACGTGAGAATGGATCCAATTTTTCTTCTTTATTTTCCAACAAGTACAAGATTTTCCACATATACAACAAGAAACCGACTCGTATTTTTTTTAAAAAAAAGAAAAAATTGAAGCAATAAATAAAGAATCCATCCAACACATACATTGTTACTGCACAATGAATGAAGCATTAATTTACATAACCCAAATTAAGGAAGGAAACCAGCTAGGGCTACTTCTTCGCATCACCTTTCACCACACCTTCATTTCCGGCCAGCACCATGTACTTGTCCCTCCTGGTCAGCTGAGTGGGCTTGTACCCGAGCGCCTCGGCGAGCACGCGCTGCACCTGGTTGGCCACCCGGATGCTGTGTCCGTGCCCGCCGGCCTCGCCCTCGCCCTCGTCCGGCGCGGTCGTCACCACGCGCTCCAGGAACTCGATGCGGTACTCGGGACGCGAGTTCATCATGAAGTAGAAGGGGTCCATCCACTTGGCCCCCGGCTTGGTGGACGTGCCGTAGAACATGTCCACGCGCGTCTCCAGCGCCACGGGGTTCACCTCGCCGGCGAGCTCCGCGAACAGCGGGCTGAACCGCAGCAGGAACGGCTCGCGGCAGGTGGTGCCCTCGGGGCAGACCACGAGGTCGCCGCGCGCGAGCAGCGCCTCCATGCGCCGCCGGTCCTCGCCCCGGTCCCGGGTCAGCCGCGCCGTGCGGATGGGCGCGATGAGCTCCGAGACCGGGCTCACGCTGTACGTGACGGCGGTCACCGGCTTGTTCAGCCCGGCGGCGACGGTGATCGGGTCCAGGAGAGTGCGGTGGTTGCAGACGTAGAGGCGCCCCGATGCTTTGTTGCTCTTCTTCTTGGTGGCGGCGGCGTCGGGGCGCGGCCCGGCGATGAGGCGGGAGCGCATGCCGGTGAGCGCGCCCAGCGGGACGGAGATGCGGTAGGGGAGTAGGCCGAACGCCACGCTGCGGAAGACGGCCAGGAAGATACCCCAGGGAAGGTAGGTGTACATGGCGACCGCGGCGAAGAACGTCGGCTTGAAGGCCAGGCGGCCGTCGTGGAAGACCAAGCGCTTGGGGTACTTGTCCCTCGGCAACGCCTGCCACGCCTTCTTGTCGGCCTCACTTAGGGCGTAGGTCTCCTGTACAAATTTAGATTGTACGTACGTATTGTTAGGCAGTGTACTTACATCCATGTTGACCAAGATGTATAGTAGCTTTTTTTTTGAGGGCAAAAAATGTATAGTAGCTGGGAAACCGAAATTAAAGTGTTTCTGGATACAATACCAAAACACATGGTTCCACAGTTTTGGTTTCACCTGACTCGCCTATGAGATGCAGCATGCTAATAAAATTATTTAAATTGTTCCAAGTGCATACTAGAAATATAGTACTAGCGACTTGCTTTGTTTTATCCAGAAGACCAGACTAGTATATCCGTTGCTTGAGAATCGAACTTACATTAACCCCACACGCAGTGCTGCCCACACGACACATAGGTAGGTAGTCGTTGCCACCTAACTTCAACTGAAGTTGCATGCATGTCTCACATTTGGAACCTCAGATTATCCTCTATGCTCTAAATTCTAACCAAACATCGCCTACTCATTCCTTTCGACACGCCATCTTCAAAGTCCAGTTTAACAAATCTTGCCTACTTGCACTTGAAAAATATTTATTTCCTCTTTTTTATTTCCATCAAACGCTTGAACACCAATGGTAACCCATGACTAGTACATCGATAACAAATCTTTTTGCAGAACATTCATCAATAACATTTGTGCAACGTTGACGTCTGAATTTGAAACATGATACTTCCTCAATTTTTTTTTTGTTAACGTCAGAATTTGAACTTTCTTATCCTAACGAGTAAAAACGGAGCGATCAGATTACTCTTGATGCCATGCTTCTACTGCCATTTCAAACTACTAAGAGTTGGTTCTAATGTCATGTGGACTAAAGGTCTACATATATACGAGGCAAAATTGTTGTTCGCATCACAATCATAAAGAGCTTGCTCGGCCGGCAGGCCGGTGCTAAGTCATAAATTCGTGCCTGATCGATCGGTGATCTATATCGGTGTGGTATTTTTTTTTTCATTGTATCTGTCTAATCCTCTTTATGGACAGGCGAAATATACTAGTGTGAAATTGTCAATAAATGAACAAACACAGTTCACTAGGATGATGACCATCCTAAATAATACTAGTGCGACATGTCTTTTAGAATGTAACTTTACTGATTCAAAAGACTCGCTTCTGATCTACGTGGTGCAAAAAGAGTAATTTTTCTTGTTTAACATGCTCATGTATGGAGGTAAGTAATAAACATGAAGAAACTAACCTTGCAGTATCGAGAAAACACGTGGTGCAGCCTGCTGCCCATCATAACGAGCCCCACAGCTCCATCACCTTTGCTCTTCATCTCGTCCATTTCCTCGAGCAAGCTTCCAACCCTCTCCACGCTTGCCTCTTCCTCCTCGAGGAAACCAACGTAACGCCCGGCCGCCACGGCGATCTCTCTCCCGACGACATCATGGATGTCAAGGTACTCCTTTAGGAACCCCTCCACCATCACCCTTGGAAACGCCGTGGTCACCGCGACCACCGTTCCGGCCTTCTTAAAAGCCTCCAGCCCTTCCATGGCCACTTCTTCCATGAAGAACTTGGGCAGGGCAGCGTTGGAGATCCTGACGACCTCCTTTTCTCTCAACCCAAAGAAGGACACCATGACCATGGCCTTGAGGTACACGTCATCGCCGAAGAGGCAGAGGCACAGAAGAACCGGGTATAGCAGCAGCAGCAGCAGGCCACGGAGGAAGCTGCCAGCCTCGACGGCGACGAGCATGAAGTAAGGGAAGGTGGAGAGCGGCGACCTCATGAGCCACCCCTCCACGTCGACCACTACCGTTCGGTCATGCAGCTTGTCTTGTGGAGGTGCAGCCGGAGTCGACCTCGCCGTTGCCGACGTCGTGCGGCGGTAGTGCCGCCCCGAGAGGCTTCGCCGGAGGAGGCGACGAACGGAGAGCAAGGACTTGGAAAAGGCGGGAGGCTTCTTCACCATGGCTAAGCTTGCTTTTACGTGAAGTGTTTCAGAGTTTGTCGTTTCGGTTTTGGTTTCGCTCATGAGTACGGGACGCTACTTATAGCGATCGCTGTGCTCGCTGAGAGGCATTTCAAGTTTGACTAGTCCTCGTTGGGTGGGGTTGGGGTGCTAATAGGAGCATACTAATTAAGCGCCGCTGTTTGAATTATAAAATATGGACAGACATGCCATGGTGGTCAAGAAAGCGTATGTCATGACAAGTCATATGGTAACAAAGCCATGTGCTGTTGTGGTCTTCGATTTCAGAAGAGCGAGGATGTATTTGCATCCCTAGAAACAAATCGAAATGAGCTGACCATAATTTATTGCAATGGACTAGTTATGGGAATTAGAACGGCAAGTTAGGCTCCTGCCTTCGAGACAGCACACTTACGTACCACTTTCTATTCGTATACTGTCATGCACCGTGCTTTATCCATTCTGTACAGAATCCACAGGACTTAACCCCAGTTCAATTCTCCTGTTCCTTTTTGACTTTAACGAAACGCGGTAGCATCACTTTTTCGCGATTCACAGACGCTGGGCAAAGAATGAAGTATCCAACCCTGCCAGGGGCGAGAAGTCCAAAGGAGGCTGGCTACCTTCGCGTTTATGTCATACAGTTAGCCTGCAGATGGATGGAAATAGCTGAACCATGCTGCTTTGGTCGCCTAACGCAGCTAACTCACTCATTCGCTGCGTGTCGTATCGTTGCCTCCGCGAGCTCTCGCTGTAGCAGCCTGGCTTCCGGTACGTGGAACCTTCCGAATCTTTCTCTCTTCACATCTGCCTTTAAAATTGCATAAAATACGTCACTGTGCAGCCGGGGCACCGCGTGTACGTCCTTCAGATATACTCCTATCCGATTTAACTAAGGAAGAGATGGACATTTGGCAGCTTCTCCGAGTTCGAGCAAATCTTGCGACGAAAGGTATGCAACCCTCGGATGACAGCCCACCCTGTCCGTACACGTGGCACGTGCAGCAATGTATATACTCGTTAAATTTTGGTGCAAAGCGGATTAGTGATAGGGAAAAAAAAAAGAGAAAATTCCTTCTATGGCCTCAAAAAAGATAGTGCTTCCTTCTTTGGCCCTTTCCAAATCGAACTTCCCTATAAGGACCAAAACCATTTTTCATTTCCTTCCATGGCTCTTCCGTCAATTTTAGCACTTAACAGCGTTAAATGGAGGGTAAAAGACTATTTTACCCCTGACATAAAATAAAACTTGTCTTAAAATATTATTAATGTTACTATTATTTTACTGTTGGTTTTCATTTTTTAAAATTATTAATTATGTATCAGGTTAGTTTTAAATTTAATTCAAAATTTGAGCTTTTTTCCATTCAAATTTCATAATTGTACCAAGAGGTGAATTAAAGTTTATTTATATCAGGGGTAAAACGGTCTTTTTACCTTTCACTTAACGCCGTTAAGTGTCAAAATTGACGGGAGGGCCATGGAAGGAAACGAAAAATAGTTTTGGTCCTAATAGGGAAGTTCGATTTGAAAAGGCCAAAGAAGGAAGGACCATCTTTTTTGAGGCCATAGAAGGAATTTTCTCAAAAAAAAAGGCGCTGTAGGGTAGGACCGTAGGAGGAAACGTGGTCGCTTTCCTAATCCGCATGCCCGGTACAATATCTTATTGTTGACAGGTTAGAATCCGGACATACTCCATATATATTTTTGTTTCTTAGACAAGAAAATCGAGTTTCATTATGTGTCATGAAACGTAAGAGAACGTGCCTTCAAGGATGTTTTTAGGGCCGTCTACCTACAACCTGAGTGATTCGGCCTTGACCAGCACTCGGGTGCTGGAGCAGGGCAGAGCACGCCACTTTTGTCACCATCTATAAATCAGGTGCTGGGATCGATTTCAGCACCCGAATTTTAATCTGTTGATTCCGGATCGTTGGATCCAAAGAAATCAATTTTCACTAATGCAGGTCATCAAAAATAAAAATGTACTTATTATCAAGAACCAAAAAGGGACCATACTCCAAAAAAATTCTAATACCACCATTGTAAAGAGAATGAAAACTACAAATCTTATTATTACATTCTAATACAGTTAGTGTACTCTAAAATTACAGCAAAGACATGCTCTAAATCAATCAAACTGTAACTTTTGATGCTCTAAACTGAATCCTTGTTGTAGGAGCTCAGGACCAGGACTTGCCGCTGCAGTTTTTCAGACCTGCATAAAGAGACGAGCTTAAAAAAACAAAGCAGTGTCACCCTACTGCTGTAGACATGAAAACAATACTGAACCAAAGCCGCCACAACTGCAGTGGTCAGTGTGTGGCTTCAGACCTGAAATACATGATGTACTATAAGAGCAAGTTGCATATCAAATCCAAATAAATTGGTTAGGGGCAAAGGAGACGCTGACCAGCAAGGCTACAAAACTAAATCACAGCAGTATCCGGTGACTCCAGCACAGAGGCAAACCGGTTTAAAGAAAAGAGCTGCGCAAAAACAGACTCAATTGACAGGAGTGCCCAGCTTGAAAGATTCGACAACAGCAGGATGCACAAGAACAAATCGAAGCAGAAGGGCAAGCTGGTTAGAAGAACTGTGGTGGAGATCACAGTAGGGCACAAACAGCAACATGTCAATTCAAGGAAATTTTCAAAACCCAATCAAAACAGCTCTAAAGTTTACAAAACTTTAACTGCAGCCTCACCCAGATATGTCTGATCTATTCCAACCAAAAGCCCCCAAAGCCAGATTTACCAGCAATTTTTTTCAGAATTTCGGAAAACCCTAGGGAATGGGGAATCTTGAGAAAACCAAAATTAAAGGTGCTCGAGAAAACCAAAATCGGGAAACCTAGTCTAGTTTTGTAGTTTATTTGCATATATTCATTTTTTATTTGATTTGTCCCTTATTGTGTGGGAGCCTTTGGTGATTTTGGTCCTAGGACATGTGAGAAGTCATCTTTATCATCATTTGATCGAATCCTCTCTCGAGCACCTTTTAATTTTGGTGCACAAGAGGACAACCCAGACCAACAAATTAACCTGCAGAGGATGCACACGGACAGAGAGCTAGAAGAACAGCATAAAGGCTCCCAAGAATTTACCATGCATTGACTAAAATATCTAACAGGCACATAAATGGAACTGTATATTCAGCAACATGACTTTCTAGCCTATTGATCTACATGAAGCACATTCCAGCTAAAAGATATCATGTTCAAACACGAGAGTAACAAATAACTGTATGTCAGAGGTTGGCTTAAAAGTAATTCAAGGGATAAATGATTCTTGCAGCTGGTGCAGTTTCTCACAACTTGTCACCACCTCATCAGGCCTGAATAAGAGCTCTAAAAAACAATGGGGTTGCAGAAACAAAGTTAGCACTGGACTAGAGAAACTTCAGGTTAACTAATTACAAGTGCCCAGCTAACTAGCAACTTATAGGCTATCTAAGAAAGAGAATATCCAATGTTCCCTACAATTCTGATCACTCCAATAACTAAATCAAAGGCCTGCTATTGCTGAGAGAAGCAGCAAATTACTAGATAGATTCTCTACAGAAAACAAATTGAAAAATAAAAAGCTCAACAGATGATGCTATAGAGAGGACAAATGGGAGACAAACGGTAGCTCTGTTCATACAAATATTGAAAAATGGGAGAAGAAACTGCATCTCAGGAAGACTAATCAAATCGAGGAGAATCACCAAACAAGAGTAAATAACTCGAAAATTTGCCGTGCATCCAGCTCGTTCGTGATTCAAATCGATACACTTGTGTTAGAATGAATCAAATCACACTAAACATAACAGATACGAAATCAAAATCAATTTCACAACAACTCGTGAGAACCAAATCCAACCACGATTCTAACTGCTCAAAGTTTGAATAAAACCTAGAAACCAACAGAGGAGCAGAATGTAGTGAGAGATTGAGACCAAACCTGGACCAAAATCCTCGAAGTGGCGTTTGGCGTAGGAGAGGTGAGCGGGCAAAGCGACGAACCCTAGACTATGGGAGACGGGGAAGCGAAATGCGGAACGAGATCAAAGTCAGAAATCACATCGCGGCAGAACCAGAGGTAAAATGGCTGGCGAATCGTTGGAGGAGTCAAACCCTAGGCGAAGCAGAGCGAGGAGCTCGAAATGGGGAGGAGAAATGAACTGACACGAATAAAAGAGCGAGTCCAAATATACAGGATAAGGCAGGACTCCATGTCAGGCAGAGTGGAAATCCTATGGGCGCAAGGGCAGAGCAAGGACACATCGCACATTCAGAAATCCGGGTGCTGGCGTTCCCGGAAACACCCGGGTGACGTTTAGCTTTCCCGTTTTTATATAATGCATTGATCGAAAGGAACAAATCATAGCTCCATTTGCCCAAAATAAGTTGATTTGTAGAAGCAGATGGTTACATGTAAGGAACTATTATGCCTCGTATGTAAGTTTCTCCGTCTGTATTGTATAGAATTACATTTAGTTTGACCAAGCTTATGAATAAATACTGAACGACTGGGGTATTTTTAAAGGAGCACTAGTACAATAGCAAGCAGCAGTGCCGGTCGAGACGTGGCCATGAAAGCTACAGGGCCTGGAGGAATATGTAGTGGTGGTCGGAGTGACGACATCTCCGTCCGTCACTGGAGACGCAGCTGTAGAGGCGTTCCGGATGATGTCATCGTGGTCTGCCACAGCCCTCGGCACAGCAGTGGCGGGTGCCCCCGTCCACCACTGCTCTCAGCGGCTTCCAGTGACGGAAGCGGAGACACTGCAGGCCCATTTTGCCCGCCACTAAAGGCTCTGGTTGTACTAGTGGAATGAGAGAGGGATCTACGAGAGATGTGACGAGAGAGACATGGGCTCACGTATATTAAGCGTTGTTTCCACATGGGCTCATCTCGAAAAGAGACAGCAGAGCAAAAGCTTTGATTCCACCATGGGTTGAAAGATCACTTTGTTAAACAGTATCATACTATGCCAAGCCAACAGGAGCAAAACTAACATATATGTAGGTTTCAAATAGTTGTAACCTTAGAAACCCAAGCAGCTGAGTAAGAGAAAAAATAGAAGTCTTGGACATCAGAAAATGAATAGAGCCAGGAACTAAGTTCGAGAGCAACACCTGAAGTTGCTGATTATGTAGCCCAAATGTTGATGCCAGTGATGCAGATTGTTACTCTATCCAAGCTTTAAAAGTTCATCAGTTATAGATATGCATAGTAATATAAAATAAGAAGATGGAGGACACAAGAATCTGGATGCATAAGAGCTGTAATAGTAGGTCAGGAGAGTGTTAAAATAAAAATAACTATAGGGAAGGGGGCAGACTGAAAGATATTAAGATAAGGCAAGGCAGATAACTCAGTAACGCCTCTGGATGAAATGGCAATGGATAAACCAGGTCGTTGTTAGATGAACCTCTAGATACTGGCTATTTGCATTAGAGGTTGTTAGGAGGAAAAAAAAAAATTATTGTTTGATTGAATAGAAACTTGTCAGGAGTGATGGAAGATGTAATTTCCATAGATAATGAGTATAGCAGCAAGCAATTGCATGAAGAACATAATGTGTGATTAGATCAACAGATTATGTACAGATTCTAGTACACAAATGGAGGTGCCATGATTCTACTTAGGACAAAGAATTTCAGAAATAGGAAGTGCAGCTTTCTGAATATGCAGGACACTGCATATTTGAGTCAGAGTGAGCCATACATCTCTTTTGAATAGTGGCCTGAAAGTCGAATTGCTTGGATTTGTTTGTTTGCCTTCATGACTTCAGAATCACCTTTACCCATACATAAGGAAAAATATTTTGGTCTAGGGAGCATAACTGGATGGTAAAGTGTACTAAACTGCATGACTCCTGTAAGTTTACAGAGTGCAGCTGCTGATGCGAATACTAAATAGCTATAACCAGGACATCAGTTCGATCAACTAGAACATGCAAGCTGATAAATATTTAAGTGAAAAGGAGACAATGAGAATAGCTATGTAACAGGGAGGATCAATCATACCGAGTTTTCGATTATGCCTTGAGATTACTACTAGTCCCTGTAGCATAAAGCTTGAACATTTGGTATGACTTTCAACTGAGTTTTAGCCAAAGGCAGTAGTGACATATGGTCGAGATGGGTAAAGAAAATATGAAATATACAGTGGAGGATCAAGATCTATCACTGGACCTAAAATAATTATCCATTAACAAGACATAATTGGAATTGTTTACTAACTTTCACTTTGGCTAATATTCTTAATGGAAGAGTGAGTTCGATGATAGCGACATAAGCAGTATGGTGGCAGATCAAGTGAATACCTGCTACTGTGGTAGTTCAGTACTTGTCGATTCCATAATAATATCCTCATGGGCAGCCAGTGAAACCTTCTCTGCAACAGCAAGCTCATAGTCATACAGTGTTAAGTTCAAAACTAAAGAGGGAGAGAAAAAGGAACACTACCCCAAGAAACCATGCTTTATAATTTCGAGGACGAAATTTCTTAAGGGGGAGAGGATGTAATAACACTTGTTTAGGACTTGAGTTTACATGATTGATCATTGTTTGGCTGCAGCAAATAAAATGTGAAATAATGTGAAATGGTCTGTTGCAACCTAGAATAAAGAGTATACATGAATAAGAATGAGAAGCTTTGTAATTTAAGCTTTAAGCCAGCATCTAATATTTCCGAGCAATAACAAAACCTGATGACCATTGTTTTAGTCAACTAAATAATTGATAAGTTAATGCACACTAAAAGCAATGTTACTTTCAAATAAGTTTGAATCAAATTCGATAAATAATGTTCTGAAAATTTTAACAATCTGAAATATCATATATTCAAATAACCAAGCCTATATCCTTCAATTCTGAAGCTAGAAATAGTAAGTGGGATGACCTGTATAGTATGTCACTAGGACATGCATGTTGAGGTGTTACACAACTTATAAATACAATGCATGAAAAATATCCATGCATCTTTTCCCATGGATTAGTAATACAATGTTTCAGAAATAGACCTCTATTTATAAGAATCATAACCAAGTCCTATTCAGTGTGTATCTAGTACAGCTTGACCTGAAGCCACAATAGCAGAGCTTTTAGTAATATAAGCTACACACGCAGCTGCTTGCTTGAACAGGTGGCAGCCATGCATTCTAATAAGCTATAAGCACATCTTTAGCTAATGGCCAACAGGATTTAAAGGAAGAGAAATCACAGCAGCTCTCTATTCCTTGTTTCCCACCATTCTTATCCATCGCCTTCTCAAAGCTCCTCACCTATGAACCTGCACCGCCATCAGAAACACACACACACACGCACACCACACACACACGCACACACACACACGCGCACACACACACGCACACACACACGCGCACACACACACGCGCACACACACGCGCACACACACACAATCGTAAGAGCTTAAAGGAACAGAAAAGCAGGGTGGTCGTGTTCCAACCACCAGCACTCTTACTCAATTTCATAGTTCCACACAACCACCCATACTTCAGAGCTGATCCCTGTAGCTTCAACACCTAGAAGCAAAGGTAAACATCCTCTCCTGTAAACATATCCACTTAGGAGTTATTTTGCTAGCTATTTACCTTCTGGAAATGATCTAACAGAAACCTATAGGGAATAACAGACAGTATGCAACACTGCAATATTGGTCTAAGTTGATCATACTTGAATTTCTAGAAAGCAAGAAATTGAATTATAAGCTAAACCTTGGGAATACTGTCAAGAAGAATTAATAATTAAATAAATGAGGAACTGCATATCAAGGCCCAGAACACTAGTTGGGCAGGAATACAACCAAGAATTAGATACACCTATACACTCCTATAGCCTATTGTTACCTCCCCTCCTGCATCTTAAGTTTTCCCAAGACTGATTCACTAACCCTCAGTCAGAAATCACTTTCAGTATAATCACACACCATTAAAATTAATAACCATCCATCTCAGGTGAACCCTAGAACAGGGCATAAGCCAAGCGTGGGAGAAAAGAGAAATTAGGAAGGAAAGGTAAGAAATTGAGTTACCTGAGTGGACGTTGAAGATAAGGGATGGCTTCTGCTGTGGATTGGAAAGCATGCGTGGTCAGCCATTGCTGGCAGATTGGTAGTGCTCAAGTTCATGGTAGCAGCAGTACTTGGGAGATTTAGGAGGATAGGAAGTTAGAGGAAGAACATGGGGAGTAGAATGGAGGAAGATCGCAGCAGCTGCAGTAACAGCCGGGACCTGCGCCGAGTGCGGGGGAATGAGGAGGTCCCGGGGTTCAATCGATGTGGAGTATGGTCTCGGTAGCAGAGAAACAAAAGGAAGATGAACAGAGGAAGAAAGAGAAAATGCCGGTTGGCCTCTTTAGACTGCAAAGAGAAAGTGTAGTCTGGAGTTTTTTTTTTTGAGGGAAAGTATAGTCAGGAGTTGGCATAGTGCATTCTCACAAATCAGCGAAACAAAATACTAAACCTAATAATCTTACAAATTGTAGAATTGGACAAAGGAATTAGATATTTATAAGCTAATATAAAAAATCATATGAATTGACCATACCTCAGGGATCAATCCAGTAATCAAGTGTGTAAATAAAAAATTAATTGTTTGATTGCTCATGTGCTACTTTTTATTTGTTAATAGAAGCTATAGTATCCAAGGCGGAGCTTGTAGAAGAACGAGAGCAGGTCATGTTGAGTACGCCGGTTTAAACAAGTCGAGTTTTTTGATGCAATTCTCTCTCTGCTTGTTTTGCAGTCAATCAGGTAGTTGTCCTTGTTAGGAGCTAGCTGCCTTCTGTTTCATCTATGTAAACGTCTTGCTTGTGTAGACTTCTCTTGATGCACTAGAATAATATAATTTTTCCCATTCCTTCAAGAGTCATTGCCATTTAAAAGTCCTGAGAGCTTTGATAGAACAGTCAAAAAGACCCAAAGGGACAGAGATATCATGCTTGAGATGACATCTGTAATTATTGGTTATTGATATCGGTATATTTTTTTTGCAAGGAATTTGGTATAATTATTGGTATCGGTGTTTCTATCATTATTGGTCATTGGTATTGGTATATGTGGAATAATTATTTGGGTTGCCGATGGAGCAACCACCTGTAAATCATAATGTTGTTCTTTGGCTGATCGTCGACTTTGGTTGTATGAACGGTCATAAATGGTTGACTCTTAATTATTGTAATTATATAATTTTTATTAACTACAGACCTAGTAATAGGATGATCTCATTACTCTGATCAAGAAGCTTTGTTTTCATATGGAAATATAATGCATAGTTAGGTCATCTTACGCGACAGAGTCGTGGTTGAAACCCATGCTGTCTTGCAGATATTTTTGTGTCGCGAACGGGTGTCTAGGTGCATCTAGGGTCGCTGGATCCGAGCTAGTCAAGAGACCAGAATAATGTTGTTGGGTACTTCTATATTCTTATATGGAGTTATTGCTACTTGAACCGAAAGAAAAACTATGTACTCTTGGATTGGTCACACATTGAAGGAAATGTGTAAAGAGCACAAACATAATGGTAAGAGTGTCTGTGGATAAAGTATACAAATGCATCGCTATGCATAATTAAAAATATTATGAGTAACGATTACTGCTTCTATAGTGTATTGAAGTGGAATGAAGTTCTCATCATGATACTAGCTTTTCTCTTGAATACATATGTTTCTGAATCATAGTTTATATTTGGTAATTGGTTGGATTTATGCATTGACTTTGTAAATCTCGACTTGTGAGTATTTTTGTACGAATCCGATATTATTAACCTTTCTTGTAGTGTGACTTCGAAGAACTTTTCATGCAACAATAATATTATGTAATTTTTACTTTTATGATTACACAGTACAACTCAGACACTCACAGTGCACGCACACTCACCCCTATAAATGCACATACGCAACCCCTACCCCTATGAGCATCTTTGAAGACTGAGCCGGCAAATCCTGGAGATTAACGAAGCCACTACTGGCGCCTCGCTGTCGACGGCCACGTCGCCTCCCGCTGAACGTGCAACGAAATCCTAGAAAATTCGCTCACACGAGGAGTCGAACCTAAGACCTCAGGTGCTACTAAAGCTCTTGTAACTACTAGGCTATAGGCCCTTTCGCAGTACTAAGTAAAATTAATGTTTGATGTACCACTTGTCATGCCTGTGTTGTACTACTCTGATATGACACATTGCAATGTAAATATCTAATCTAAACCAATAAAGAACCAGTTGCGAGGAAAATCAGTTCCACCCTGCTATCCTTTCTACCCTGCCATCTGAACTGTCCTGCCATATTGTGGGCCCAATATCCAACGCACCGAATCGTTCCGGGCATCCCCGAGCGTCACGCCCCCCTCCCGATCCTGAGGGGTACGTTGATTTCCATAGGATGTTGCATGACGGTGACGCTCCAAAAAAGTTTTTTCTCACTCAAATTGTGCACCCACACGTACCAAACTTGTGAACATTTATTCACGCGAGCAAAAACTTCCTGATTTAACGTTCTTTCCTTGTATAGCATAGTTGTTTCCTTGTGTAGCGTAGTGCTTTCCTTGTGTTGGAGATCAGTTTCACGCCGTCGCCGCCACTGCCGTAGGTGCTTGCCAGGGACGCCGCAAGGATCATCTCTAGCGACGGGTGCATGACGTCGAGTAAGATGAAGTTCCAGGATCGGCTCCAGCTTGCGGCGACCTCGACTTCTCTATCGACGGGTGCACGACGTCGCTTGAGGTCATATCTACGACTTCAATTGGTTTAGATTTGATCAGGTCATCGTGCCGGTCTAAACCATGATATGCAGCAGGGTGTTGTCGCAGGGACTTGTTGTCGCCGCCAGGGTTGTTGCAGGGCCTTCATCGGCTTGCCGCGCGCGCCCACACATGACCCAGTTCGAGGAGGACCTCTCTGTCGTGCCGCGCGCGTCCACACGTGATCAGTTCGTGGAAGATTATAGCCTTGCCTTTGTTATCACGGGTCGAGTGTATTCTGTTCCAAGCTACGGCAAAACTGTGGAATCAAGACCTTCAACGACAACCCCAGCGGCAGGTACGTATTTCACATGCTAATTCCAATCGTGAGCTAATAACTGATTGGGAGCTGCGATTTTTTTTTTTCTCTCAGCGTTTTGTCCATCGATCCCGTGATGTCAGGCGATAAGTCATCTGGCAAAAAGATGAACTCTGAAGCTAACGGTGCATTTTCTTATGAATGTGTCACACATGTATTATCAGTCATGGTCTTATTAATTTATATCGTAATGTTATACTGACTGAGTTTTTTTTATTGTTTCCAACAGCTCATGAAGAGGATGCCAAGGCCGCAAAGAAACGCGAGCAAACTAGAGAAAGGACAAGGCGTTGGCGCGAGCGCTTAAAAGGTTGCTGCCAAACTGCCAGCATAATGACGGTTTGCTTTGTTTTATGTTCTTTGTTGCATTTCTATTTAATATAATATGCAAATTTTTCACCTTGCCAGAAATGGCGGTACTCAATCAAGCAAATCCACTCCTTTGGCTAATACACAAGGTTTATTGATAACAAATGTAGAGAGTTGAACGTGACCAATCCTAGAATGCAATCCCACCATTTAAGAAACAAATAACAAGGTCTCCTTTAATTGAAATAAAATTGCGAGCACGGGACAGTTTATACAAATGATTTAAGTTTTCTGGTTTTGAAAGTTCATACAATCTTTATTCTTATGCTACGGTATATTTCGCCAGGATCCAATCCAGAGATTAATCATTCGTCTTTCTCTAATTTGGTAATAATAATAATTGCCAAAAAAATCTCTCAACATTTATGTAGACCAATCTAAAAAATGTGTCGTTATTTCTACCAAATTATATTTATTTTTTGCAGCCATAAATGTCGGCGTCTCCCAGCGAGCCCCCCTGCAAATAAGAAGGTCTCTTTGAATGGAAATAAATTTCCGGGCATGGGAAAGTGACTAAAAACGACGGCCCTTTGTTCCATGTATATGGCACCGAATTCTTTGCAAGCATTACTTCTAAAAGCAAGGTTTCTAACTCTAGAAGACCGATAGCATATCCTTTGTTCCCACGAACATTCAGCTCATTTCATCGAGTCAAGCATTTTGGGGCACATAAAAACTTGACTGGTATGCTTGTCACCTTTGTTAGTTTAGTAATAAAACTGGGTATTGCTTCTCTAACATATGTCGTAACTCTTCCTACAGATGTTATTGGCGTGGTTGTCTATGTATCTGATGTTCATGACACAAAACACACCTGGGGACGACCAAGCAGGCATGTCGCCATAATGAACACGTGGACATTGTGTATGTAATTATTTAAAATACATGCACGCCTTTCTCGTTAAATATAATGTGATTATTTGATGCGCAGTATGTAGATTCTCGTCATCCATGTCCGCATTCCACATATTTACGCCACGCTGGAGAATGGCGACCCGCGGCACAATATTTTAACACCATTGCTGCACTCCATGTGCAAATGAACACAAGAAGAGGTATCGAATGAAGACATATTTTGAAATGAACACAATATGTTCTCACCATTGCCTGCTTACCTCTCATATCCTCAAATTATTTAAATGCAGGTGTTCTTGTCACTACTCGATATAGCAAATTATTTTTGAGCCCGACAGGCCAGAAGCTGAGGCAATGAGAGGTAAATATAGAAAAATGTGTTCTGGTCCATTTCATTTTTTGTAACCTACATCTGAATTGGCGTTGATTTTTTTCTTCATTAAATTGTAGGATTTCAAAGGCGTCTAACAAATGCGCCTAATCAAGCACGTCAGCTTGGCCGTGACCGCCTGAAAGATATGAATGTGCTTTGAGGGTGCATGAAAATAAAGACTCTCAAATAAATATGGTCGCTATCGTTACCGACAATGAATAAGAGCTATGCGCCACGTCATGTCTTTTAAGTCTCGAAATCAATTAGCGTCTTTAAATTCAAACAATGTCGTTATTTTAGCAGATTCTTGAGCTTGTCGTGTTAATGTCGTTATGGTACTTAAATGCAATGATGTGTGAGAAGTGGTGTTTTTTATGATACGTACACGGTACATCATATTATTTTCTTTGTATGATAAAGTCCTGCCAAGTGATGATCATTTGGACGGACACGTGCGTGGCGCACGTGCATTTTTACTAGTCAAATTTAAGCAATGACTCCTGAGAGCAGTTATACCCTTAATATCAGGGTCGCTGCATGTACGGCACCGCTCCCGTATATCTCTCGGGCTCTGTTTCCATAACCATTGTGGGATATACGGGAGGTTAGCATCTATGTACTCAATTCTATGGTCCTGCGCTCTCACAAAACAAAGAGAACCTCTAGCCGCCGTTTTTTTCTTGGTCCCCATCTCTCTTCCTCTTCGGTGAGCCGCCGGTGAGAAGAGAGAGCGGGGATCCATCCTCTCAATAGTTCTAGTAGTTCAAATAATTTGTCCATTCTGAGATCTGAGGTGGTGATGACAGTTTGTCTTGGTTAGTTCCCTACTAGTAAAAATGCACGTGCGCCACGCACGTGTCTAATTAAATGACCTCAATTGGCAGGAGGACTATCATACAAAGAAAAATAATATGATGTACCGTGGACGTACAATAAAAAACACACTTCTGACACATCATTGCATTTAAGTACCAACTCGACATTAACACGACAAAATCGAGAATCTGATAAAATAACGATATTGTTTGAATTTAAAGACGTTAATTGACTTTGAGACATAAAAGACATGATGTGGCGTATAGTTCTAACTCATTGTCGGTGATCCTGATCAAGTTCCGCTGATCCTCTCTTTCACCTCATTCTATTTCATTCCGCCGCCTTCCTTCTCTGCCAAGCACAATTACAGATGCTAGTCAAAAGAAAGAAAAACATGACTAAGTTCATTACCTAGATGGCTAGACCTGATCAAGTTCCACTGATCCTCCTGTTCTCCTTTTTTTTTTTGAATGTCCTCCTGTTCTCCTCTTTCTACTTCTTTCTGCCTCCCTCCTCCCACCATGCACAATAAGCTAGTCACTGTGAGTTAATTTTAAAAACAATTTTCTAGAACTAAAGTTTTTTTAGATCAATGACCAAAAAAAACTATGCAACATACACAATGTGAATAACATCCATCCCACATTTCATATCTTTATTTATTCGGCATGCCCAGAAGTAAAAAATGTTTTTTAGGGGAGTCTTTTGTTGACAAACCTAAACATACATTTTCAAAGCTATATAGGTTCATGTTATTGAACCCTGCTTCAAAGATAAAGTGGGCTTTCTGTGGTTTACCATTCTGATCAGCTAAGTGCATTGACAAATCAAACCAAGACACATATACAACTTTAGGAATTTTATAAGTTTTAGGAATTTTCATTACCATTATCTGTCCACATCATCAAATACTACTATAGGATTTTTCTACCAAGTTCCAGTGAAACAGGCTGTCATGGAAAGCAATGTAAAGGGTAAGTAATGTGATAGAACTGCTATATTGAGACTTACTGCCTATTATCAAGCGTTGTTTTCTTGTTTGAATAGGCTGTTTCTGGATTCTTTTCCTCATTGTCATCTCTGTTGCAGTCCACAAGATCTCCATTTGAACCACTACAAATATGATCATTGTGAAATATAAAATGCTTACTTGTTACATAAATATATATTCTGGAGTGAAAGAAAAAACACCAGAACTTCAAGACAGGTTGTTAACAAACATTCAGATTCAGAGATCTGACTATTCGACAGCACAGATACATTCTACTGAACTCGAGTAAAAATCTTGGCTTGCTTTTCCTGTTATTAGCATGTATAATGTGAACCAAGGCATCAGGCATGATCGTAGCAACTTTATTAATATAGTTAAGTAGCATCCAAGCAGTACCAGCAGCGAAAACTTATGAATATTAGGGTAATAAAGAAAGAGCTGGCAATGAAAATGTCAGAGACAATTATATATGCTTGGGATAATATCGCAAGTAAATTATGAGCATTTTTGAACAACGATGGAACCTTTGTGTCTCTGTGGCCGTGAGGCATAAGATAGACACTCGAGGAGTTAAGCACATCAAGGGCGAAAACTTCATTCCTACAGTTGCTCGCGCATGGTTGTCGCATTCATGCACAGCCGCGTCACAGAAATCTGCTTGCATGGATCGTTTGAAATAAGAAGAACAGATCCAATTACGCACATAATCAAGATACATGGGAACATACCTTCCTCATTCGATTCACATGTGATTCAGTGTCAAAATACACTATGCGGCCGACCGAGTGATCCTTCAATGGCCTGACACACCTGCTGCTCCCTCTCCCTGACCACCAAGCAGTACCAAATTCTAAGCCAATGGGATCAGTCAGAACATTCGCAACTAAGAGGCAGGATCACGTCAAAAATCTGAAAAAAAAAGTCATTGAAGAAGGAACGAACCCAAGTATATGAAAAGAGGCCGGACCTTTTGCATCACTCGTCCGCCTGCCGGGGAGCCACGCGGGGCCGGCGCCCTCATCGCCGGGGAGCGGGTTGTAGGCGCGGAGCACGTCGTCGATGGAGGGGTCGCCGATTCCCAACGCCTTGGGCGTCGGGCGAGAAGACGACGACGGTGATGTGTGCCCCGGTCATGCACACGCCAGCAAGCCAAGGCGCATGCCCCCTGCACTCGACCGACGGCCAGCACGGCGATGGACGACGATCAGCCTCCTCCGCGGCGATCAGTTCACCAACGATCGGCACCACGATGGAACTTGGTCACCTGGACGACGGCGATCCACCAGCACGGCGATGGACGACGGCGAGCACGGCGATGGTGGACGGCCAGCACGGCCAGCACGGCGATCAGGTCACCAACGATCGGCACCACTATGGAAAATATTTTGAAAAGAACCCAAAGATGGAGCTACTGCGGTGGTATGGGAAAATCAATTTTTTTGGAAGGAACCAGCTTGCCTATGCTTGGAAGGAGCTGCTGCGTGATTGCCTCGCATTAAAGAATCAGCTTGCCTATGTTTGGAAGGAAACCAGGATGCGGGAGCTGCATGGGAAGCAAATTTTCACGTATAAAGGGAAAGAACTTTATTGCCGGAATAATGGGAGGTGGGTTGGAGGCCGCGGGTGGTGGGATTGCGTGGGTAACAAAATATTACGATCCCTTGAGCAATTGTACTGAGCGTGATGCAATGTCTCATGGTTTGTCCCCTCTTCCGCGGACCCGGGCCCATTATGGTAGGATCTGATGGTAGATCAAAAGACTTTAGTTTTGATCAACGGTTAATATACAGATAGGGTAGATTCTGGCAGGTCAAAACTATTTTTGTCCCAACTGGTTCTTTAAGGGTTTAGATATCTATCTCGTTCTTGTGGGTTCTTTCATGAGGATGCGATTGGTTATGGGTTCGGTGTCCATGGCGTCGTCGTCCAGGCGAAGGTGATGGCGGCTCTTTTTGGAATAATGGTACTCTGGCTCTTTCTTCATCTCAGCAGTGTTCCATCCGGCACTGATGAAGAGCTTGTGAGAGAGAAGGTTGCGTCGATGGTTGGCGGCGTGAAAGCAGATTTGGATCAGACTCGGGGCACAGCTCCTCCGATGTTTCTTATGCGTTTGCAAAGATCCGTCTCAGGGACAGACGAGTATTGCAGTCTTCAAAAGTCTATGCGCGATTGGGGTTTGTTCAGATCTTCATCGTTACGACGGTTGAGGTGTGATGAGGACGCGGGTGGGTTTGGCGCTGATCTTTCGGTGAGAGATGAAGGGGTAACTTCGATTTCGATTGGAGAGGCGTTCACGGCCCGACTACAACCGTCAAGGATGCGCCTTAGCGATCGATACACCAACTCCAACGATTGTTCGCGATCTTGTGGAGCACGATCAACCAAACCACAAGGGTAATTCCTGCAAGCAATCGAAGAACCAGCAAGAACAAGATAAAAAGTAACTCGATAACAAAGGTGGGGTTCCGAATCAAGTAGAACGGATGGTCTAGTCGACACACGCGTCTACCAGGAAGTAGCAATGGCTAAACTTACAATCAAACAAAACCCAAACTGAAAGTGGTGGCTATGGAGGTATATGAGGGGTGTAGAGGATGACCAGGACGTGGTGGGGGTCGTTCCCAAACCCTAGGACGCGCCGCTATTGGGCCCAACTTGATACAAGGCCCGTCGGACCAAAACTGGACAGAAAAATATGTCTGTAGTAAATCGACGATTGCGGGCGACTCCGAATAGATATGGACATGGGGCTGGATCCGTTGGAAAGTAGATTTCATAAGCTTTCCATGAAGTCCAAGACCGTATGAAGTCGTGGCGGCCGTCGCAAGTTGAAGCTATTGTGCAGTCCAAATCCAACTTTCCAAAACGTGTTGGATTTTGTCTCTTTCTTTCCTTGGGCCAAATGTGACGTGGTTGCCTGGTGGAGGACGTTGATAATACTTGGAGTCGGTCCCTAATCAACTTCTTTGGTCCTCCATGCCTTCCATGTGAGTCCGACACATTCCTTGATCCATGTAAGCAATTCTGAATATGAAATTAAACACGCATCATAGTGCAGCATCGATTCATCAAATCTATTAGACATAATCATGATATAGAATTGATTCACCTTTTGTTCAAAAGCCATTAACATGGTCGTATCTAAGCCCGTTATGTCCTCATCATTCTCCCTTTCTTGGCTGTAAACCGTCCTCGGTTTGGCATCATGGTTGAAGTGGAGGTATAAATTTTGATCAAGTTCTTTCAAATATAATCCTGAAACTTCTAGTAGCGCACATTGCAGCAAACCTTGCTCCCTTTCTTGAAAATTGACCTGCAACTCATATCCAATAGAAGAGAAACTAGATATGTGTTTGTTAGCATGAATGCGAGTCATAGTTCGATCACTCGAGGACTCCATTGATGGTGTTTTCAAATCTGAACAAATATAGAACCGATGCACCATGTATTTATCATTTGCATCATATTTGCCAATTGCATGAAAAGAACAATGATCTAAACATGGCAAACCAGATTTCTGATATAATTCCTTCACTAAACTATTCAGGTCACAAAGAACATCAAATTCTATATAACCTAAACAATTTAAAGAAGATATGATCTTCAACTCTTCTTCCTCACTATCAATGCAATGAAAACCTCTAATTTTAGCATGTGTATCATTTGCAACAGATATAAGCGAAGCACATTCATGAACTAGTTGTGTTGTTGATATAAGTGAAGCATGATCGCACAACTCTTCTTTGTCACAAACAACAATATCATCTTGTAACAAAGGATGTTCAGCAGTAGCATCCACTAATGATTGCTCTAAACTAGCATGAGGAGTGGATAAATTCAGCATCAAATCATTAGGTTCACATGGAGCCACAATTAGCTCTTGTGCCTCCTCATTCACATGTTCAGTTTCAGCACAAACAAACATACCTTTGTCTTCCTCTTCCTTTGATGGGTATTCAACCAAATTATTATTGTTCTGCCCAAGGTTAGTCATAGTAGAAAATGGAACAGCAGGCAGCACATTGGTTTTATAAGCACTTGAAGACAATAAAATATGTTTTTCAGCTTTAAGTGCAAGACAACACAAGAGAGAGACATGGCTGCAAGTTTTAGAAATGAGCATTGTTCTAATATCAGAATTAAGCCCTCTCATGAACCTATTCATTACATCTTCTTGAGAACCATGAAATCCACCAAATATGATACAAATTTTAAACTCGTGGTAATATTCTTTCACAGTCCTACTACCTTGTTTCAAAGAGTCTAATCTGGCAAGCAATTTATCAACATGGTATTCAGAAATAAAAGCATCTCTAAATAGAAGTTTGAAGTCTTGCCAAGATTGTGGAACTTTGTTGCGTCTACAAATACGTTTCCATTCAAGCAATGCATTATCAGTCAAAACATTAGAAGCAATATAAATCTTTTCTTGCTCAGACAGATCATGCTCATCAAATTCATTCTCTACTTTCAGTTCCCAATCAATATATGCTCTAGCATTAAAGGACTCACCATTATAAGAAGGCAAGTGTCGAATGATGTCCAGAATGTTAGGATCCATCCTGGATAGCTCAAAAATCTCCGTGTCACCTGCCATGATTAGTAGAAAGCAAGAAACACACACGCAAAATATATGTATGCTCCTATATATCAAATATGTGGCTGGTGTAATTCCCTCAATTCTCAACTTGTTGAAACAAGCTCTTACAAGTTCTTACCTTGCTCAACAGGAGGTGATGGCAACCGACAAGTCGGCAACCGTAGAGAAAAAGTGTATCGATGCCGCAGCAACAAAACCTGTCAAGCTATAATCGGATATGTGGAGCTATAGGTGGGCTGAAAATAATGCACAAGGAAATGCTAGCACCACATTATATAAAAGCAAGCTGAGTAATTGTTCAACGGTGGTACGGTGCCGGTCCTAGCCTAGACCGTGCTAGAGACGCGAGCCTCGACACAAAGGAAGCCACAAAGCACCAACCGAATCCCAAGAACAAGCACAAATATCAGCCCTTCCTTTTCCTTTTCTTTTCTTTTCTTTTCTTCTTCTTCTCCTCTTTTTTTCTCTTTTTTTTGCTCTTTTCTTTTTTTTCTCTTTTTTTTTCAGATCAACCTCAGAAACTGATCATGTGCACAAAAGAAGCCAAATGAGCAATTAAACACACACACGTGTTTTTTTTGAGAGAACAAGATATCGCAGCAGAAAGTCTCTGTAGTAAAAAATTAATTGCGCGCAGCTCCAAATAGATATGGATGTGCGACTGGATCCAATAGAAAGTAGACTTTATAAGCTTTCCGTGAAGTGCTAGAACACCCCAATCAGAGTTCGTATGTGGTCGTGGTGGCCGTCGCAAGTCGGTGCTGTTACGCAGTCCGAACTGCGCGTGACAAGAACTCGAAACTCTAAACAATCAAACACTAAGACCAGCAACTCGACACGACCGATGCAACCAAAAACTCAACAAGCCCTAACTAAGTAGCAGTAGAAAAAGGCTCAACGGGTTTATAGGATTAAGGAAAACTAATCGAATATTTTTTTCAGCTTTTTGTGGACTATAGGAAATTAAAAAAAAAACCAGCAACGAACGATAAATCTCTCACCGATCAACCTTGCTCTGATTACCAAATGATGAGGACGCGGGCGGGTTTGGCGCTGATCTTTCGGCGAGAGATGGGGGATAACTTCGATTTCGATTGGAGAGACGTTCACGGCCCGACTACAACCCGCAAGGATGCGCCTTAGCGACCGATACACCAACTCCAACGGTTGTTCGCGATCTTGTGGAGCACGATCAACCAAACCACGAGGGTAATTCCTGCAAGCAATCGAAGAACCAGCAAGAACAAGATAAACAAGTAACTCAATTCATCAAGGTGGGGTTCCGAATCAAGTAGTCCGGGCGGTCTAGTCGACTCGCGCGTCTACAAGGAAGTAGCAATGGCTAAACTTACAATCAATCAAAACCCAAACTGAAAGTGGCGGCTATGGAGGTATATGAGGGGTGTAGAGGATGACCAGGACGTGGTGGGGGTCGTCCCCAAACCCTAGGACGCGCCGCTATTGGGCCCAACTTGATACAAGGCCCGTCGGACCAAAACTGGACAGAAAAATATGTCTGTAGTAAATCGACGATTGCGGGCGACTCCGAATAGATATGGACATGGGGCTGGATCCGTTGGAAAGTAGATTTCATAAGCTTTCCATGAAGTCCAAGATCACCCCAATCGGAGTCCGTATGAAGTCGTGGCGGCCGTCGCAAGTTGAAGCTATTGTGCAGTCCGAATCCAACTTTCCAAAACGTGTTGGATTTTATCTCTTTCTTTCCTTGGGCCAAATGTGACGTGGTTGCCTGGTGGAGGACGTTGATAATACTTGGAGTCGGTCCCCAATCAACTTCTTTGGTCCTCCATGCCTTCCATGTGAGTCCGACACATTCCTTGATCCATGTAAGCAATTCTGAATATGAAATTAAACACGCATCATAGTGCAGCATCGATTCATCAAATCTATTAGACATAATCATGATATAGAATTGATTCACCTTTTGTTCAAAAGCCATTAACATGGTCGTATCTAAGCCCGTTATGTCCTCATCATGGTGGAGGAGAAGACTTCGTCAAATTTGATTGTAATTTTCTTTTTTGTTTTTGTTTTCCTGTATCGCGCATTGTTTTCCTTAATATAAGTCACGTATAAGATGCCTTCCAGCATCTTTTGTTCAAAAAAAAAATTCTATGGTTAATCGAGTCATGCATGAGTGTCTCGAAACAATTTATGCTGTCACATATTTAGACGCCCAGTTTTAATCTCTTGTACACGTACGTTTCAGCCGTTGCGTTTCGAGCTGCAATGCTCGGAATGGAATCTAGGCCGCAAATTTGGAATTTTCATGAGAATGTGATCCAAGCCACTCACAACTGAAAAATCTCCCGAGTTTTGTTTTACAGAATTGGTAAAGTTTCTATATACCTTGTTTCGACAGCATCTATATAAGAACCAAACTGAAGAATAAACCAGTAGGGCAGCACAAGTATGAATATATGACCTGATGTACATAATTACATTTGAGCAACAATGAGTGAATCCCAATCGACAGCAAAACGCATTTCACACCAAAGTTGGTTCCCATCTACACACCTTATCGGCCCGTTGGGTGGACGAGCTGCGAGAAGACCACGCTGTTGGCGATGTCCTCCTCGTCCATATCCTCACTGATCAACTCAAGCGCGGCGGCGGAGGCGGCCATGCTGTCGGCCACAGAGACCGTGCTGCTTTCACTCGCGCTGTCCCCGCCCTCCGGCTTCCCACCGTTCTCGAAGGTGTCCTGCATCTGCAGCGCGAACTCCAGGTTCCATAGCACGTCGCCCATCGACGGGCGGTCGGTGCCGTGGTCGGCCAGGCACTTCTCCGCTGTATCGGAGTACTTCTTGAGACAGTCCGGCGCGATCTTGCCCTTCAACAGCGGGTCGATGATGTCCTGCAGCAATCCCTTGCGCTGGCAGCTGAGGGCGTGGTCGGCCAGGCTGACCTGCTCCCTCGGCAGGCTCGGGTTCAGCGCGGGCCGCGCGCAGAGCACCTCGAAGAGCACCACGCCGAAGGAGTAGACGTCGGATTTCTCCGTGAGCTGCTGCCGTCGGAAGTACTCGGGGTCGAGGTAGCCAAAGCTGCCCTTCACCATGGTACTGACGTGCGTCTGGTTCTTGACCGTGGGCCCCGTCTTGGACAAACCGAAGTCCGACACCTTGGCCACCCATTTCTCGTCGAGCAGGATGTTGGTGGTCTTGACGTCACGGTGGATGATGGTGTACTGGGCGCCGGTGTGGAGGTAGTGCAAGCCCCGCGCGGCGCCGATGGCGATCTCGAGGCGCTGCCGCCACGACAGCGGCGGCTTCCCGCTCTTGTACAGGTGCTCCCGCAGCGTGCCGTGCGCCATGTAGTCGTACACCAGGATCATCTCGCCGTCGTCCTCGCAGCAGCCGATGAGCGACACCAGGTGCTTGTGCCGGAGCTTGGAGAGCATCTCGATCTCCGTCTGGAACTCCAGCACGCCCTGCTCCGACGACGGGTTGCTCCGCTTGATGGCCACCTTGGTGTCGCCGTCGACGACGCCCCTGTACACCTTGCCGAACCCGCCCACGCCGATCACCAGCGACTCGTCAAAGTTCTTGGTCGCCGACTTGATATCGTGAAACGAGAAGTGCCGGCACATGGCCGTGATGTTGGGGTCCAGTGCCGCTGTCCTGCCACCGGACGACTTGCTTGTTGTGTTGGTTTGAGAGTTGCCGCCGTACACAGGCAGCCACGAGGAGTGCGAGACGCTGGTACCAAGCGCCCGCCTCTTCTTGGAGTGGTGCACCACGATGCAGATGGCCGCCACGATCCCGAAAGCCGCGGCCCCGCCAGCCGCGCCACCAATGACCGCGGCCTTGACATGGCTCGGTTTCTCCCTGAACTTTCCCTGCGTCACCGCCAGCTCTGCTTCCTCGAGCATCTTGGACGGGTCGGGGTTCGGCCCGGCAAGGTTGCCGGAGCTGTCGCTCATCTTGAACACCTCCAGACCGTTGAGGATGGCGTCGTAGAATTCGGGCTTCATCGACATGGAAGGGTGCAGCGCCACCCAGAGTATCCTGCTGCCGGGGTCGTCGGGCATGAACGTCGCGTAGTCCTTGTACACGGGCACTTCCTTCTCCGACGTCCACCCGATGACGTCGGCGTCTGCCTGAGCCGTCTTGTTGTTGATGTAGATGTCGAACGCCCGCTGGTTGGCCTTGGTGTTGAGCAGCTCGCAGAAGTGGAGCCGAACCATGTAGGTGAAGTTGCCGTCCACCTCGAAGACCCATGTCAGGTTGTAGTGCTGGTTCACCTTGGGATCGGGACCCATGGTTCGGCTGTTGCGGTAGAGGCTCGCCGGCGCGGCGTACTCTGCCTCGGGGCTTGGGAACTTTATCACCACCTTGTCGTCGGCCTGGTAGGTCACCCCGACGGCGGCGCCGTAGATATACGGCGTGTCCGAATACCAGTCGCGCGAGAGGCCCGAGTCATTTGCCGGGGCAATGTACGAACCGCCCACGTTGAGGCGGTACATTGTTTGCATGCTTCCGGCGGCCGTGTCCACGGTCTGGTCGGCGAAGCCAACCATGGTGGCTGGTTCGGCGAAGATGTTGGGCATGGATACGATCTCGATGCCATTGACGAAGGCGTACGACGCGTTGTTCATCGCCGTGGGCGTGAAGGTGAGCGACAGCGAGCCGCTTTCGGACGGCGGCAGCGTGAACTCTCTGATGATGTAAGCCTGACTGAGGGCCTTGGCGGTGATGTACACGCTGAAGTTGCGCAGCAGCGTGACGCCCGTGGAGGTGGTCACCGAGAAGAAGAAGTGGTCCGCCGGGAGGCCGTGGTAGGCCGCCGGGTAGAAGTGAAGCCGGACCCAGTGCCTGTCCTTTTCGTCCACGGAGAAGTTGTACACGGCCTCTTTTGTGAACACGCGCGCCGACATGTACGGCACCGGCGACGGCAGCGACGGGTCCTGCACGTCCGCATCCGCCATGATCGACGACTTCCCGCCGTCAACGAGCCACTTGCTGTCTTGGTCACTCTGCCATTTCCTCCCGTCAGCGTCCTGGCCCTCTTTAGCCGAGCCGCAGTTGACAAGTATGGACTCCGGTGGTTTGTACATCTCCGCTTCAGCGAATGGAACCACCCCGACGACAAAGATGACAGCGAGCACGATAGCATGACTCGCTGCCATGATCCTCCACACCGATCAGCCACGACGCGCGGCGTAGTTTGCCAGTGCATAAGGTGCGGAGAAGATTGTTTGATTAGGCCATGTGGTCTTGCGCTGGTCGAAGGTGGGAGGAGGAGGAGGGAGAAGAACAGAGGTTTGTTTGCCTCTGCAATCTCCTCCTCCAAGTGGATGCCTGTTTCGGGGAATAAGGGGGCGGGGGAAGCTTGACCAACGGGCCACCGGCCGCTGAAGACGGGCGCGCAAGAGCGTTTGCCGGGAATGGCTGTGGTTTGTTCATGTAATTTCGAGCCCGTCTCTGCTGAGGAATGTGCGGCTTAGCGCAAGCCTTGGACAACTATAATTAGGTCCAGAGGTTTGCCAGGGTGGCAAGGCATGCATGCTATAGTCTCTATGTGCTGGCTGTACTTGTTGTGACTGTTTGCAACTATTACCGGACTAGCTAATTGCCATTTGAAGAGAGTGGCTAACAATCTCCTAGCCGGCAGCATATATGGATCAGATTCTTTCCAAATTATTGTGGTCCTGCCAAGTTGATGTAAATTTTTGTTCATGTGCGCCACACACGTGCATGGGTACTAGTAAGCTATAAGTACATGAATTGTTGAATTTTTTTCGGTTGATGGCAAGAGCCATCATGGGACACAAACACTAGTAAGATATAACTAAATCCTATGACTTAGACTGCAAAAAATGTATAAAGAAATGGTGATTAACAGTTCCTTCTCATTCAGCTGGGAAGGGTTGTGACTTGCTCTTTTGTATGAACACAATGCCTGCGTGGCATATATAGTGACTGGGATAACTGACTAATCTGCACTGTGAGCATAGGCTGCAAAATGGTTGATAATTAAGGAGAACTTGAGCGATATTATTGTTCTCTTTGACTTATGACAATGTCATGCAAGCACAGGCAGGCAGGTAGTAGCCGAGGATGAAGTATTTTATACACATATCAAAGTACAACGGGAATGAATAAAGAAACATCCGGAAAGTTGTTCCCATCCAGAGGATTATATTAGATGGTCTAGAAAGAAAAAGTAGTCATCGTCTTCTTAAGTTTGGATCAACGGTAATTGTTGGAGTTTGTAGTTCTAAACTTGGTTGGTTCTAAAATTGTATGTTTCTGTCACACGGGTGTGGCTACTAGTAGAGAAGCTAATTACCGTCAACGAAGTAAGAAGAGGCCGACCGCCATTGTCGGCGAAGGTGACCTTCCGCTATATGAACCCCTCCCCCAACCCATTTCACCACCCTCTCTCTAAGTTTCCCTGGTCCATATCGATCACGGCCGCATAGCACCCGAACAGAATAAACCATGGGGCCAGCTTATCGACGGCTCGTCCTCCTTGCCGCTGCGGCGTTGCTGTCCGCCGGCCTTTTCCCGCAGGCGTTTGGGAAGGGAAGGGGACGCGGCGGCGGCGGTGGCCCCGTTAACCCGCAGGTCGCCAGTATCTGCGCCCACGCCCGGTTCCCGGAGGTGTGCACGTCTACAACTGGACGGCATGCATCCAAGTACCCGGTGGTCGACTCCCGGGCCGTGCTCAACATGCAGGTGGACGCGTTTGCCAAGAAGACGGAGCAGGCGCGGAAGCACGTCGCCAGAACGTCCCGCGCTTCGCCGTTGCTGATACCGAACCTTCATTTCTGCGACCAAATGTACGAGCACACCCAGGACGCCATAAAGGCAGCGCAGCGGGCCATCCCATTCAAGGACAAGGGCACCGCTACCATCATGCTGCAGCTCGCCGTACAGGACTTCGAATCGTGCGACCGGCCGTTCATAAGTGGCGGGATCCCCAACCCCATGGGCAAGTTCAACACGGAGCTCAGCCAGATAGCCCAAAACTGCATGGCACTTGCCCAAATGATCTGACACCGAATGCAGGCGCCAAATGCGTGGATATGGACGACATGATTGTTTTTGTTTCTTCCTATATTTTAAGAAGTCTCATTAATTAAGTATATATGTTTAGTTTATTGATACACAATGTTTGCTTCTGCACATCTTGAGTCGTTATGTATTCAACAATGAGAAAGTCACCTTTTCAATTTGTCGTCGCGAATTGGATTGCCTAAAATTTCTTTTCTTGTGTTTATTTTTCTAACATCAATACCTAAAAAGTAAGTGCATATTCCACGCCCCTAAACTATTATGACGTTCTCAACTAGGTCAGGCTTATTAACTGCTCCAAACCTTGCAATGATCATGGAGGGCGCGTTTGTAGCGTATTATCCTTGACCTCATTGTAGAACGATAAATTCTTAAAACATTTGAGTCCCTGAACTATTTTGGGTTCTCATCTAGATCTATAAACTATCAAAATAAATATTTAGGTCCTTAATCTTGTATAGTGCCTAAGTTGCTATCCAAAATGTGGCTTGCACCCGATGCAATGGCGTGCCAGCTTGGTGACGGAGCAGGTATGGCAGGAATTTCGATCTTATCTTTGAATATTGTTCTGGTACGAGCCGTTATATGCCGTTCTAATGGCCCGAGCATTACAAAAGAAGCAACATCTGATACCGATCCAAATATCGCTAATATCGGTCGCTCTGACAGGTTCGGTATCACGATTATTCGAGGATGCAACCACGATGAGCATAAATAGTCTTTCATTCTAGGTACTTGACGGTGTGATGGGATGAAGTTTTGGGCCTAGTGGCGATGGCTAACGATGACCAGGAAACCAAAGACAACTACGGTCGACAGCTCGATATGAGGACGACACGTGAAGAAACATCTGGGCGCAGTGGTGGGCTGGTGGTGGCGATGACATGGACGGTAATTACTTTGTGCACACATGCGCCAATGCCCACCCAGTATTTTCCGTTAGGTGCATAGACGGCGTGAGATTGTTGCAGGCAAAATAAATTAGGAACTGCCAAACCGCGTGACCTGTGTAAACATAGAAAAAGTGACATCAGGCCCACGATGCCCACGCGGCCTCACGCACGCTCGCGGAGGTGCCGCTGTTCCTCACCATGGCCGGCCACCCCTGCCTCTCCGTCTCCTCGCGCTGCGCCGTCGCCTGTAAGCTGTGCGTTGCGTCGCTTGCACCTCGAGCAACGACGAGTCCCCGCCTCCCCTGCGATGAGCTGCCGCCATTCCCGCTCCTCATGCCGCGACGAGCCCCCGCCTCCCCTTGACCCTTGTGGAGCCGTCGGGCACGCTGACCCCGCGGCCGACCGTCGACGAGGCGTCGTATCGGTGGCGACAGGCTGATGCCGCAGCTGACCGGCACCTCGAGCTCCTGTGCCGCCGCAGTCCGAGCCCCGGCTCCCGTGCCGCGGCCCATGGCCGCCTGAGATTTGTTTCGATTTGTTATATTTTTTAGCTCCTCGGGTGATGCGGAGGTGACGCAGGCCTTTCATCGACCCTCTTCAGCAAGGAACTTCTATCACTTGGATTTCGAGTTCTTGTGTTCTGTTTTGTTTCTTCCTTGTTCGATTTGACTGTAGTCTGATTAGGTGAGCTAACTACTTGATTTGGAGTATTTCTTATTCAATTTTAGTTTTTCTTTCGATTTGACGATGCAACACCTGCTTCTCATCGTGATCTGCTGCTGTTTGTAAATTGTAATCCTCTCTCTCATCCTGATGCTGCTGAGCCATGGCCGCCGCCTCCCCTTCTCGTGCCAGATCCGGTGCAGAGGATGACGAATTCGTATCTCCTCCTCCAGATCCGGTGCTTAATCGAAGGCGGGAGCGCTCGCTGCGGGGGTGGCGGCGTGGGGGCGCGGCGACCCGCGGTCCGCGTGGCGGCGCGCGTGCTCGGCAATGAGGAAGACGCACAATAAGCTCAGCGGCTATGGCCTGGGTGGTGCTTTGATGCTTGAGCATGTGGCTCGGTGGCGAGGAGCCGAGGATTGCTCTGCGGCGTTTGTTTTCGATTCAAATTCAAATCTATCTGTAATCAAGCCTCTCTTTGCACCACACTTTTGTTCGACTTTTGCTTACCACTTGGGTCTCGCAACTCTTCTCTCTCGCATTGATGCTCTGCTCGGTGGTTTGAGACAGTGACCTGTCAGAGCAATAAGAGCATCTCCAACGAACCCCTTACCTGCCCTCTTATCTGAAGTTTGAGAGCCCGAACAGCAAAAATCGTCTCCAACGATCCCCTTATCCTTCTCCTACCGATAAGAGCCCTCTCAAATTCTTGCTCTGCGCTCTCATCCGTAGGAGAACGGAGCAGCCCCCTCATCCCAACAACCCGCGCTGGCGCGGAAGTCTCCTGGCCGCTCGCCGACCAACCACCGCCGCGTGGAGCCGTCACCCCACCGCTTGGGAGCCGCCGCCCGCTTTGGCAACGAGCTCCAGGGCCGCCGCTTGGACAACGACCGCGCAGAAGCTGGGAGACTTGGTGCCGTGCCGGCGTCGTGGGCCACTCGCAGCCAGTACCGACTAGCTATATGCAGCCCGCATGAGAGAAGGGGGTGGGTTTGAGGAAGAAAAAAGAGGCCGGAGGGAGAGGAAGGGAGGAAGGGCATGCTCTGGTGTGGGAGAGGAAGAGAGGGAGAGTCTCGTTGAGCTCTGATGGGAGACGAATGGAGGAAGCAGGCTTGGCTGGAGAGAGACCGTGAGCAGTTGGGAGATTTGAGAGATAAGGTAGAAAAAATAATAAAAATATTGCTGTCGCGTGGGACCATTAGAGATAAGGGGCAGATATAAGAGTATTGTTGGAGATGGTAGTGAAGTAGGGGTGTAAATATGGATAAGGGGGCTCTTATATGAAGGAATAAGGGCTCAAATATTGCTTTGCTCGTTGATCTCTTTCTGACGTCCATAGACGCCGTTACACCATCTAGCACGAATCTTTGTGCAATCCAACGGCAACAACGGAGTGTCCACCGGTGCACGTGCTCACAAAATCCGGTCTCTGACATGAAGCACCAGCCGAAAATCTTCGTTTGGTGTTTATGGACCCACATGAGAACCTTGAAATAGTTTAGGGACCCAAATATTTGTGTTTGATGTAATAGAATGGCAAGGTTATGATGTGTTTAATGTAATTGGATGGTTTCCATAGAAAAAACATTCAAAAACGTGAGTTTACTCGTAATCTAATGTCACACCCTAAAATCCAGAGCCGAAATCAAAACGCTAAAAATCACTAAAAATTTAAATTTTTGTGTGATCTTACCTTGCCATGATTTTTCGAAAATAAAACTCACTAAAATAAATAAAGCGTAGTCGAATTTGAAATTTTGAAATATAAAATCAATGCTCAAGTGTTTGCTTCCATTTAAACTCCACTAAAATTTTGAACCTTTCTGAATTTACAACAAACAAAAATCAAAATAGGTAATTCTCCAAATTAAAATTTCAAGAATTTGGATTTAAACTTGAATAAAACTTCACCATATGCATTTCTGCGTTTTATTTGATTTAGTTTGAGTATTTGATCGATTTGTGTTTTTGTTCGAATTCGAAATTCCATCAAATTCGAATTCTAGAAAAGTTTGAATCTTTTCTTTCTCTACCGGGCCACACTTCCCCTTTCTTCCTTGCCAGCCCAGCCCACTCTCCCTTCTTTTCTTTTTCCTCCGCAGGCCGCTTTTCTTCCTCGGCCCAGCACCGCAGCCCAGCTCACCCCGCCCGTCTCTTTCTCCCTCCTCCGGACGCGACCGGCGCCGAACCCGCGCCGCCCATGCCGCCCGGTTCCCCCACCGCCTTCCCTTCCTTGGCGCGCCCGTCACGAATGGCCGCACCGCCTTTGTGCCACCGCCTCTCGCCGTCTATAAAAACGGAGCCGCGCTTCCCCCCTCCGAAGCTCATCTCCATTTCTTTCCCTCTCTTTCTCTCTCCTCACTCCGGCGAGCTCTCCCTCCGCCGTCGGTTAGTTCCGTCGTATTCTTCTCCCGCCTCTAGCTTCTCCCTTTTGCGCTTAACCTCGCCGTGCCCTTCCCTTCCCCAGCTGGGCCCCGTGCGAGGAGATCGACGCCGACCTAGTCGCCGCCTTCCTCTCCGGCTCCGGCCTCCTCTGCTCCTTCGCCGGCCTCGCCAAGCTTCGGTGAGCATCCCCACGTCCTTTCCCCTCTCTCGCAAGCTCCTTTTTCCTTTCCTCGCGCCTCCCTCTTCTTCCCGTCGAGCACCGTCACCCGCCTTACCCCTCCTCGCCGTCAGTGACCACCCCGGCCACGCCCGGGCCCGCCGAGTGGCGCATCAGCCTCGCCTCGCTCCTGCGCCCCTCACGCGCACTCCCAAAACCCGAGCGTGAGCGCTTTCCCCCTTTTTCCCCACCTCACCGGCGCGCCTCCACCTCTCCGGCGAGCCCGCGCCTCTGCTCCTCTCTCCATCCACGTCGACATCTTCCCTCGTCCTGTTTCCCTTCGCGCACTCGACCTCGGCATCCATTTCTCGTCGCGTTTCATCGCCGGCCATCGCCTCCGGCGACAACTCCGGTGGGCGTCGCCGCGCGCGCGTCCCCGCTCCGGCGTGGTTGACCGCGTCGCACCGCGCCCTGCGTGGCACCACCGGGTCCCACCAGTCAGCCGCTGCTGCCACCCCGGACCCGCTGTCAGCCCCTCACTCTCCCTCCTCTTTCCTCCTGTGCACCTGGTCCACATGAACTCGAGGCTCATGAGCACCTCTGGTCCACCGTGAGCCGAGCCCATAACTCTTTTCCAATAGGAAAATAATTCCGGAATAACCAGAAAATCCCCGGGCCCTGTACATTTTACAGATAAGCCCTCGAGCTTTTCTGTAATTATGTTGGGTCCTGTCTTTTTACAGATTGACCCCTGACCTTTCAAATAATTCTGTTAAGGTCCTGACTTTTTACAAAAACACCCCTATACTTTTCCATAATTATCTTTTAGTCCCTATCTTTTACACCAAGGCCCCTAAACTTTTCCATAATTACAGATAGGTCCCTTGACCCTTTCTGTAATTACAAATAAACCCTCATAATCTTTCTGTTCTTGCAAACAAGCCCCCAGATCTTCAAATCTCCGTAACTTCTTAACCCTAACTCCGTTTTGAGCGATTCTTGCGCTCACGCGTTCGCAGCAACGCATAGTACCCTTTGGTACTAATCTTGAAGCTCTAGAAAGCATCTACGAGCCATCAATACCCCGAGTTTCCCCACTCTTCCAATAAATCCCTTCTCGGCAAATCATGCGACGTCAACCTCGCATGTTACCAATATGCTTGTTCATCATTTAACATCGAGCCTAACCAATCTAGCCGTATCGTGTCACTGCAAAACCTAGCAACCTCCCTCTAGCACAGCTCATTTTCAACCGTAGTCTTGATCAGTCATCGCCCAATCAAGCTTAACCCATTGCTCCCCCTCGATCGTTACCGAGCTTTGTCGATCTCGCATGTGTCAAACACTGGTTCACCTTTTCATGAACCAAACCAATCGTGACCCGATTCGCTGTACCTACCTCATGGCAACACAACCCGCTCCAACCTCATGTGCCGCACCTACTCATTCGCCAAACTAGCATAAAACCTAGCCGGCCTTTCGTGTCGTTTCACTGCAAAGCTTAGCAACCTCCTCCTATCTTGGCTCGACTCCAAAGCTAACCCAACTTAGCCATCGCTCATTCCAACATAACCCATTGATCCCCCGATCTTTACCAATCTTCATTGATTTGTTATCCTCTTTTATATATGATATTTCCCTGAATCTTATTGTTGTTATCATTCATTGTTATTTTATTTGCTAGCTGTCCTTGATTTATTGCTGTATTTTATCTGCAGCCGTGCATTCATATCATACATGAGCACGTACACGTACCACCGTCGTGTGATCACTGCATGACAACTAACTTAATAGATAATAGCTAATCATCATTAGATAATACCATAATATATAAAAATAATTAAAGTGACACACCTTGCACTTCGTACATGTGTTGCATGAACCTTTATATAGGTTACGACCTATATAAAGCTTTAGTGCTGCAATGTACGTAAAATCACGTACACTCGCTCGCTTCTACCCTCACATACACTCATGCACTCCTCATGGTGTTTAGCATCCTTCATTTACAACCAAAAGCCCTAGTGTTCGATGTATCACCCATATTAGCTATAAAATAATATAATCGCCCTTAATGTAAAATTTGCTGCATCATGCATGATCTGTGTCTTTTGTCGTTCCCTGGTTTTCCCTCGTCTTTCCAGTTGGAGTTAATTGGATCTTATTTATCTCTTTTCGATCTTTTATTTCTTTTTGCGGTAGTTATTTATGCGTAGTGTTTATATGCGCTAGATTACGCGATATTCAAGAAAGAGTCAGAAGAATTTAATGAAGATACAGAAGATCCAAGCTTCGAGAAAGGACTTGAAGGCATCAAGTTCGACAGACGAGTCTGAAGACCCAGAATTTGAAGATTAGGATAACGTTTATCAGGCAAGCCCTAACTCCCATTGATCATATTGATCCTATGATTGCAAAATTATCCTATTTAGAGCTGTTTATAAATAAATATGCATGGTATTTAAATGTGATTTAAATGCTAGAAGGTCCTAGTAATATTTGATTGCCATGCCTTGATCTTGAAATATCCTGATTCCTTGTTAAACCTAGGAACCCGCATCATTAACTCTTCAATGATGTGCTGGTATGCTGCTTAGGACTTTCACCATGTGTTTAATTAATCTTGCTCACATGCTTTTGTGTTAAAATGCGTGAGTCTTGGTGGTGTGTGTAAATGTGAAAATGGGTGGGATTGGTAATAAGTGCAACCCCTAGTGAGGGAATGTTTTGGCGGGATCAGGCGAGGTAGTCCTCAGTGGGGAGGCTATCTCTGGGACGCCCTTCCCCGTGGGGATTGGCTATTGAAGATGCCTGGTTCGGTCGTATAAGGACCGGTTTTTGTGCCGCCTTTGCCTAGCACCTTACGCGCAGCCACAAGCCGTATATGGGTACGGGATTGGAACCACACCCTACTAGTACTCACCCGGTACCCCCCGGAGGCAGGAGAGAGTCCCAGGAGAAGACTCGACGAGGGTGGCGGCGAGTCCGGCATTTATTGACTCTGGCCATATTATTGAATTGTGAAGCCCCTGGTGATGTCCGTGGGGGATGCCGTGGTGGTACCAAGTAGGTATGGAACCTTTAGTAGGACAGTCCGAACTGGGACCCCGGGGAGGACTGGACTACCTTGTGGGGAAATTTGTGCACCCTTGGCCAAGGTTAAGAAACTTTTCGGAAAGCCGTGTTCCACGGTATTGGACAACGCGAAGGCATCGGCCACACTATGATTAGAGTTTCCCGTGTGAGTTATCCTTGGCGTGTTTTTGGAATACTCCGGTTTGGAGCCGTGTGCTGGTTGTTGGCCAGTGTTAAAACTTGAGGAACTGGCGGGACGGATTGCATCTCCCCCAGGGCCGCCCAACCCCACTAATCTCTACAGATACCTGACTTAGTTTGTGAACTGCTTTGTTTTTAAAACAACCCCTGCATAAAATTGGCCTTTTCGCCAATACAAGGAACCATCAGCCTTTACCTTGTTTAAACCCCTGCATATGCTTACCCCTTGTGTTAGGGTTTGCTGAGTACCTTATGTACTCACGCGTTTGCGGTTGTTGTTTTTAGTGAAGTGAAGCCTCCGTAAGAAGCTGCGGCGTGTTGGTTTTCGGGTCTGCTTCTCAAGTCTGCTTGTGGCTTGGGCCGTGGTTTCCGCTGTTTGCTTCGCCATTAGTTGGTCGGTTGGTCATGGATGGTCCGAATCCTTGTCCTGCCGCCACTAAAGGCTCTGTAATAGGTAGTACTTCCTTTATTCGAAGTATGCTTTGACTATCATATCTGTGTTCTTGTGCGTATCAGCTACTGATCCAGGGACTGATACATAATGCACATCATACTCTAGAAATGGGGTATGACATCTAAGCAAATCGGGCTGATCTAGAGCCTCTCGGGAGCCGATTGGGTGAATTTTTTCTCTTCGATCAAAATGACTTGGGAAGCGTTCTTTTGCACTTGTTATGATGACTTTGATGTAATTGGATTGGTCTCATGAGAAAACACTCAGAAACGTTAGTTTACTTGTGAACTAAGAAAACTGGGCTGATCTGGAGCCATTTAGGTGAATTTCGTGATCTTTCGGTCAAAATGACCGTGAACCGTTCTTTTTCACTTGTTATGATGTGTTTGATGTAATTAGATAGTTTCCATGAAAAACGCTCAAAAAGTGAGTTTAGTTGCAAACTAAGCAAACCTGACTGATCTGGAGCCGTTCGTGAGCTGTTTGGGTGAATTCCATCCACTTTCCGTCAAAATGACCCAGGAAGCGTTTTTGTTCACTTATGATTTGTTTGATGTAATTGGATGGTGCTCATGGGAAAACACTAAAAAACGTTAGTTTACTTGCAAACTAAGCAAACTGGGCTGATATGCAGCCGTTTGGATGAATTCCGTGCTCTTTCGGTCAAAATGACCCGAGAAACGTTCTTTTTCACTTGTTACGACGTGTATGATGTAACTGGATGGTTCTCATAGAAAAAACACTAACAAACATGAGTTTACTTGCAAAATAAGCGAATCGGGTTGATCTGGAGCCTTTTGGGAGCCTTTTGGGAAGCGTTCCTTTTAACTTGTTACGATGTGTTTGAGGTAATTGGGATGGTTCTCATGGGAAAACACTCACGTGAGTTTACTTGCAATTAAGCAAATCAGGCTGATTTGGAGCCGTTTCGCAGCCGTTCGGGTGAATTCGGTGCTCTTTCAGTCAAAACACTCAAAAAACGAAGCAAACCGGGCCGTTCCGGGCCTTTCGGGTGAATTCGGAGCTCTTTTGGTCAAAATGACCCGAGAAGTAATCTTTTTCACTTGTTATGATGTGTTTCATTTAATTGGATGGTTCCCATGGGAAAACACAAAAAAAGGGGACTTTACTTGCGAATGAAGCTAACCGGACTGATTTGGAGCCTTTTCGAAGCCGTTCGGGTGAATTCGGTGCTCTTTCGGTCAAAATGACCCAAGAAGCGTTCTTTTTCACTTGTTATGATGTGTTTGATGTAATTGGATGGTTCCCATAGGAAAACACTCAAAAACGTGAGTTTACTTGCAAACGAAGCAAACCGGGCTGTTTCGGGGCCATTCGGGTGAATTCGATGCTCTTTCGGTCAAAATGACCAGAGAAGCGTTCTTTTTCACTTGTTATGATGTGTTTGATGTAATTGGATGGTTCCCTAGAAAAATACTGAAAAACGTGAGTTTACTTGCAAACAAAGTAAAACGACTGATTTGTAGCCCGAGAAGCGTCCTTTTTCACTTTTTATGATGTGTATGATGTAATTGGATTGTACCCATGGAAAAACATTCGAAAACGTGAGTTCACTTTCAAACGAAGCAAACCGGGCTGACTTGGAGCCGTTTGGGTGAATTCGATGCTCTTTCGGTCAAATGGCCCGAGAAGCATTTTTTTCACTTGTTATGATGTGTTTGATGTAATTGGATGGTTCGCATGCGAAAACACTAAAAAACGTAAGTTTTCTTGTGTTGGGACAAGAATTTTCACAACACAAACTTTATATGACCGTTGATGTATAATTGGAGCCTTCGCTGATATGACGAAGCACTCAAGCGTGTTTACATCATTTGTTCAATTGACGAAGCCCTCGAGGAGAATTCCGTCGCCGATATGACAATCCCGAAGCCCTCAAGAGTGATTAGTGTCGTTGGGGTCTTGTGGTTGTGTGTGAAGCCAATCCTTCACTTGAATTGCCGAAGACAAGAATTCCAGCTTCTGCTCCCGTCTACGCAGCGCGAAGGGTTTTCGGTCTTGTCTTAAGTTCCGCGTCAAAGTCAGAGAGATAATGAGGCTTGTGGTCCGAAATCCCGTTGGTGATTACAGAGATTCTGCTCACTATTTATAGGGGGTGGGAAAAGCCACTTTTGCAGATTGGTCCTTGGTCCGTTCCGTTACGTTGTCTAGACATCTTGGTGGCTTCGCCCTTCTGGTGGGCCAATGCCACAGCCTTCGTTCGTTCTTCTGGTGCCTTCGTAGTAGCTTCGGCATTATCCCAACAACTTGCAAACGAAGCAAACTGAGCTGTTTCGGAACCGTTCGGGTGAATTCAGTGCTCTTTCGGTCAAAATGACCTGAGAAGCGTTCGTTTTCGCTTGTTATGATGTGTTTGATGTAATTGGATGGTTCCCATGGGAAAACACTAAAAACCATGAGTTTACATGCAAACAAAGCAAACCGGGCCGATTTGGAGACGTTTCGGAACCGTTCGGGTGAATTCGGTGCTCTTTCGGTCAAAATGACCCGAGAAGAGTTCTTTTTCACTTGTTATGATGTGCTTGATGTAATTGGATGGTTCCCATGGGAAAACATTAAAAAACGTGAGTTTACTTGCAAACGAAGCAAACCAGGCTGATTTGGAGCCGTTTCGGAGCCGTTCGGGTGAATTCGTAGCTCTTTCGGTCAAAATGACCCGAGAAGCAATCTTTTTCAGTTGTTATGATGTGTTTGATGTAATGGATGATTCCCGTGGAAAAACGCTCAAAAATGTGACTTTACTTGCAAATGAAGCCAACCGGGCTAATTTGGAGCCGTTTCGAAGCCGTTCGGGTGAATTGGTGCTCTTTCGGGCAAAATGACCCGAGACGCGTTCTTTTTCACTTGTTATGATGTGTTGATGTAATTTGATGGTTCCTATGGGAAAACACTCAAAAACGTGAGTTTACTTGCAAACGAAGCAAATGTGCCGTTTTGGGGCCGTTCAGGTCAATTCTGTGCTCTTTCGGTCAAAATGACCAGAGAAGCGTTCTTTTTCACTTGTTATGATGTGTTTAATGTAATTGGATGGTTCCCATGGGAAAACGCTCAAAAACGTGAGTTGCTTGCAAACGAAGCAACCGGGCTAATTTGGAGCCGTTTCGGAGCCGTTCGGGTGAATCGGTGCTCTTTCGATCAAAATGACCCGAGAAGCATTCTTTTTCAGTGTTATGATGTGTCTGATTTAACTGGATGGTTTCCATGGGAAAACACTCAAAAAACGAAGCAAACCGGGCCGTTCCGGGGCCTTTCGGGTGAATTCGGAGCTCTTCTGGTCAAAATGACCCGAGAAGCATTTTTTTTCACTTGTTATGATGTGTTTCATTTAATTGGATGGTTCCCATGGGAAAACACAAAAAGGGGACTTACTTGCGAATGAAGCTAACCGGACTGATTTAGAGCCTTTTCGAAGCCGTTCGGGGTGAATTCGGTGCTCTTTCGGTCAAAATGACCCAAGAAGCGTTCTTTTTCACTTGTTATGATGTGTTTGATGTAATTGGATGGTTCCCATAGGAAAACACTTAAAATGTGAGTTTACTTGCAAACGAAGCAAACCGGGCTGTTTCGGGGCCGTTCGGGTGAATTCGATGCTCTTTCGGTCAAAATGACCAGAGAAGCGTTCTTTTTCACTTGTTATGATGTGTTTGATGTAATTGGATGGTTCCCATGGGAAAACACTGAAAAACGAAGCAAACCGGGCCGTTTCGGGGCCGTTCGGGTGAATTCGGTGTTTTTTCAGTCAAAATGACCCGAGAAGTGTTCTTTTTCACTTGTTATGATGTGTTTAATGTAGTTGTATAGTTCCCATGGGCAAACACACCAAAAACTTGAGTTTACTTGCAAACGAAGCAAACGGAGCCGTTTCGGAGCAGTTCGGGTGAATTCGGTGCTATTTTGGTCAAAATAACCCAGAAGCGTTCGTTTTCACTTGTATGATGTGTTTGATGTAATTGAATGGTTCGCATGGGAAAACACTCAAAAACGTGAGTTTACTTGCGAACAAAGCAAACCGGGCAGATTTGGAGACGTTCGGAAACGTTCGGGTGAAGTCGGTGCTCTTTCGGTCAAAATGACCGAGAAGAGTTCTTTTTCACTTTATGATGTGCTTGATGTAATTGGATGGTTCCCATGGGGAAAACACTCAAAAACGTGAGTTTAGTTGCAAACGATGCAAACCGGGCTGATTTGGAGCTGTTTCGGAGCCGTTCGGGTGAATTCGGAGCTCTTTTGGTCAAAATAACCCGAGAAGCATTCTTTTCACTTGTGATGATGTGTTTCATTTATTGGGTGGTTCCCATGGGAAAACACTCAAAAACGTGACTTTACTTGCAAATGAAGCTAACCAGACTGATTTGGAGCCTTTTCGAAGCCGTTCGGGCGAATTCGGTGCTCTTTCGGTCAAAATGACCCGAGAAGCGTTACTTTTCACTTTTTATGATGTGGTTGATGTAATTGGACGGTTCCTATGGGAAAACACTTAAAAAATATGAGTTTACTTGCAAACGAAGCAAACCGGGCCGTTTCGGGGCCGTTCGGGTGAATTCGGTGCTATTTCGGTCAAAATGACCAGCGAAGCGTTCATTTTCACTCGTTATGATGTGTTTGATGTAATTGGATGGTTCCCATGGGAAAACACTCAAAAGAGTTTGCTTGCAAACGAAGCAAACCGGGCTGATTTGGAGCCGTTCGGGTGAATTAGGTGCTCTTTCAGTCAAAATGACACGAGAAGCATTCTTTTTCACTTGTTATGATATGTTTTAAATGTAATTGGATGGTTCCCGTGGGGAAACACTCAAAAACGAAGCAAACCGGGCCGTTTCGGGGCCGTTCGGGTGAATTCGGTGCTCTTTCGGTCAAAATGACCAGAGAACCGTTCTTTTTCACTTGTTACAATGTGCTTGGTGTAATTGGACGGTTCCTATGGGAAAACATCAAAAAATGTGAGTTTACTTGCAAACGAAAAAAATGGTTGATTCGGAGCCATTTCGGAGGCGTTAGGTGAATTCGGAGCTCTTTCGGTCTAAATAAGCCGAGAAGCGTTCTTTTTCACTTGTTATGATATGTTTGATATAACTGGATGGTTCCTGTGGGAAAACACTCGAAAACCTGAGTTTACATGCAAATGAAGCAAACCGGGCTGATTTGGAGCCGTTCGGGGGGAATTCAGAGCTCTTTCGGTCAAAACGACACGAGAAGCGTTCTTTTTTACTTGTTACGATGTGTTTGATATAATTAGATGGTTCCTGTGGGAAATCGCTCGAAATCGTGAGTTTACTTGCGAACTAAGCAAACCGGGCTGATTTGGAGCCGTTCGGGTGAATTCAGAGCTCTTTCGGCCAAAATTATCCGAGAAGCGTTCTTTTTCACTTGTTATGATGAGTTTGATGTAATTTGATGGTTCCCATGGGAAAACACTCAAAAACGTGAGTTTACTTGCAAACAAAGCAAAACGGGTAATTTGGAGCCGTTTCGGAGCCATTCGGGTGAATTCGGAGCTCTTTCGCTAAAATGACCCGGAAGAGAAGCGTTCTTTTTCAATTGTTATGGTGTGTTTGACGTAACTGGATTGTTCCCAAGCGAAAAACACCCGAAAACTTGAATTTACATGAAAACGAAGCAACCGGGCTGATTTGGAGCCGTTCGGAGCCGTTCGGGTGAATTCGGTGCCCTTTCTCTCAAAATGACCCGAGAAGCATTCTTTTCACTTGTTTATGGTGTGTTTGATGTAATTGGATGGTTCCTATGGGAAAACACTTAAAAATGAGAGTTACTTGCAAACGAAGCAAACCGGGCCGTTTCGGGGCCGTTCGGGTGAATTCGGTGCTATTTCGGTCAAAATGACCAGCGAAGCGTTCTTTCTCTCAAAATGACCCGAGAGAAGCATTTTTTTCACTTGTTATTGTGTGTTTGATGTAATTGGATGGTTCCTATGGGAAAACACTTAAAAATGAGTTTACTTGACTTGCAAACGCAGCCAAAACGGGCCGTTCGGGGAGTTCGTGTGAATTCGGTGCTATTTCGGTCAAAATGACCAGCGAAGCGTTCTTTTCACTTGTTATGATGTGTTTGATGTAATGGATGGTTCCCATAGGAAAACACTCAAAAACGTGAGTTTGCTTGCAAACGAAGCAAACCGGGCTGATTTGGAGCCGTTCGGGTGAATTCGGTGCTCTTTCGGTCAAAATGACAGGAGAAGCGTTCTTTTTCACTTGTTATGATGTGTTTGATGTAATGAATGGTTCCCGTGGTGAAACACTCAAAAACGAAGCAAACCGGGCGTGTTTCGGGGGCCGTTCCGGTGAATTCGTGCTGCTCTTTCGGTCAACATGACCAGAGAACCGTTCTTTTTCACTGTTACGATGTGTTTGATTGTACTTGGATGGTTCCCATTGGAAAACACTAAAAAACGTGAGTTGACTTGCAAACAAAGCAAACCGGGCGCATTTTTGAAGACGTTTCGGAACCGTTCGGGTGAATTCGGTGCTCTTTCGGTCAAAATAACCCGAGAAGATTTCTTTTTCACTTGTTATGATGTGCTTGGTGTAATTGGACGGTTCCCATGGGAAAACATCAAAAAATGTGAGTTTACTTGCAAACGAAAAAAATGGCTGATTTGGAGCCATTTCGGAGGCGTTAGATGAATTCGGAGCTCTTTCGGTCTAAATAAGCCGAGAAGCGTTCTTTTTCACTTGTGATGATATGTTTGATATAATTGGATGGTTCCTATGGGAAAACACTCGAAAACCTGAGTTTACATGCAAATGAAGCAAACCAGGCTGATTTGGAGCCGTTCGGGGGAATTCGGAGCTCTTTCGGTCAAAACGACACGAGAAGCGTTCTTTTTTACTTGTTATGATGTGTTTGATGTAATTAGATGGTTCCCGTGGGAAATCGCTCGAAATCGTGAGTTTACTTGCGAACTAAGCAAACCGGGCTGATTTGGAGCCGTTCGGGTGAATTCGGAGCTCTTTCGGCCAAAATTATCCGAGAAGCGTTCTTTTTCACTTGTTATGATGAGTTTGATGTAATTTGATGGTTCCCATGGGAAAATACTCAAAAACGTGAGTTTACTTGCAAACAAAGCAAAACGGGCTAATTTGGAGCCGTTTCGGAGCCGTTCGGGTAAATTTGGAGCTCTTTCGCTCAAAATGACCGAGAGAAGGTTCTTTTCAATTGTTATGGTGTGTTTGATGTAATTGGATTGTTCCAAGCGAAAACACCCGAAAACTTGACTTTACATGCAAACGAAGCAAACCGGGCTGTTGATTTGGAGCCGTTTCGGAGCCGTTCGGGTGATTTCGGTGCTCTTTCTCTCAAAATGACCCGGGAAGCATTCTTTTTCACTTGTAATGGTGTGTTTGATGTAATTGGATGGTTCCTGATGAGGATATGGTGATCAAGTAAAGTCTGATTGTGTGCAGTTCTGTCCGTCCAAAAAAATGAAGGTATGCACGTCATTTGAGAGGAATCTGGACCTTACAAAGTTGATATTTAGGATGGTTATCAAGTCTTCTTTCCAAGGGATCAAACCTCATATTTTTTTTTGAGTTTCTACTAGGAGTTATGGCAGTTTGAATGGACGTTGCGCGTGCTGCAAAGGTGATGCGCGAGAATTGATCAACAAAGAAAGTCTCAGGTTTATATCGAAACCTTTGGCACATCCATATATGCTCAAATAATTCCATATAAACCTGGGACTTTCTTTGTTGATCAATTCTCGCGCATCACCTTTGCAGCATGCGCAACGTCCATTCAAACTGCCATAACTCCTAGTAGAAAACTCAAAAAAAAAATATGAGGTTTGATCCCTTGGAAAGAAGACTTGATAACCTTCCTAAATATCAACTTTGTAAGGTCCAGATTCCTCTCAAATGACGCGCATACCTTCATTTTTTTGGACGGACAGAACTGCACACAATCAGACTTTACTTGATTACCATATCCTCATCACGAGAAGCGTTCTTTTTCACTTGTTATGGTGCGTGTGATGCAAACCGGGCTGATTTGGAGCCGTTCGGGTGAATTTGGTGCTCTTTCGCTCAAAATGAGCCGAGAAGCGTACTTTCACTTGTTATGCTGTGCTTTATGTAATTGGATGGTTCCCATGCGAAAACTTTCGAAAACGTGAGTTTACATGCAAACGAAGCAAACCGGGCTGATTTGGAGCCGAATTTGAAATTGGAATTGGAAGGTTTGACAGCCGGAGCCGTTCGGGTGAATTTGGTGCTCTTCGCTCGAAATGACCCGAGAAGCGTTCTTTTTCACTGTTATAGTGTGTTCGATTGTAATTGGATGGTTCCCATGCGAAACAATCAAAACCGTGAGTTTTACTTGCAAACGAAGCAAACCGGGCTGTTTTGAAGCCGTTTCGGAGCCGTTCGGGTGAATTCGGTGCTCTTTCGCTCAAAATGATCCGAGAAGCGTTCATTTTCACTTGTTATGGTGTGTTTGATTTAATTGGATGTATCCCATGTGAAAACACTCGAAATGTGAGTTTACTTGCAAACGAAGCAAACCGGGCTGTTTTGGACCCGTTCGGTGCTCTTTCGCTCAAAATGACCCGACAAGCGTTCTTTTTCACTTGTTATGGTGTGTTTGATGTAATTGGATGGTTCCCATGCGAAAACTCTCGAAAATGTGAGTTTACATGCAAACGAAGCAAACCGGGCTGATTTGGAGCCGTTCGGGTGAATTGGGTGCTCTTTCGCTCATAATGACCCGAGAAGCGTTCTTTTTCACTTGTTATAGTGTGTTTGATGTAATTGGATGTATCCCATGCGAAAACACTCAAAAACGTGAGTTTACTTGAAACGAAGCAAACCGGGCTGTTTCGGAGCCGTTTCGGAGCCTTTCGGGTGAATTCGGTGCTCTTTCGCTCAAAATGACCCGACAAGCGTTCTTTTTCACTTGTTATGGTGTGTTTGATTTAATTGGATGTATCCCATGCGAAAACACTCAAAAATGTGAGTTTACTAGAAACGAAACAAACCGGGCTGTTTTGGAGCCGTTTCGGAGCCGTTCGGGTGAATTCGGTGCTTTCGCTCAAAATGACCCGACAAGCGTTCTTTTTCACTTGTTATGGTGTGTTTGATTTAATTGGATGTATCCCATGCGAAAACACTCGAAAATGTGAGTTTACTTGAAACGAAGCAAACCGGGCTGTTTTGGAGCCGTTTCGGAGCCGTTCGGTGCTCTTTCGCTCAAAATGACCCGACAAGCGTTCTTTTCCACTTGTTATGGTGTGTTTGATGTAATTAGATGGTTCCCTTGCGAAAACACTCGAAAATGTGAGTTTACTTGGAAACGAAGCAAACCGGGCTGATTTGGAGCCGTTCGGGTGAATTCGGTGCTCTTTCGCTCAAAATGACCCGAGAAGCGTTCTTTTACACTTGTTATGGTGTGTTTGATGTAATTGGATGTATCCCATGCGAAAACACTCGAAAACGTGAGTTTACTTGAAACGA